>JARQOC010000001.1:315670701-315695493 GCA_033576535.1 Allobates femoralis
ACCGCAGATACTGCAAGGTCAACATTATTTTATTGAGGCGAAAGCTTCATTGAGCAGCTGACTACCCGACTATGAGAAAGTCAGCGGGACACAATATTGAGTGTCCTAATCTCTTAGATGAGCCATTACTTCCGCAATCACTTTGGTCTTGCTATGGCCCCACACATCTTGCCAAAGGGCATTGCTGTAAATTTATTTTTTTTTTTTTGGTAAATGTTTTTATTAAGCAAAATAATAAATTTTTAAACATAGTAAACATTAATCAACGTTCTTTCTGTTTGCACAATATCTCACATAGTACATAACTCGCACTCCATTATCATATAGTATGTCAATGGTATTAATTTTGTCTATATAACGAGACAAATGGTAAAAATAAAAAATATGAATTTTTGTAAATATTTACAAGTGTCCTCTACAAGTCGAGGAACCTAACATACAGTCAACTTTAAACTGTGGTTGACAAAGTAAATTGTCAAAGGTCTTACCAGACCTTAATTTATACCTTTAACTCATATTCGCCGAGGGAGGTAGGGAAAGAGGGTGTAGGGAAACCAGAAAGACTAAGAATGCGAAAACTAGAATTCTTTTACAGGGCTCGGTGGTGGTTTTGATAGGGACTGACATGATCCATTATGGGGGCAGCATCTTCCTCAGATTAAAAAAACATCTCCTTATAATTAGAGGCATCTTTCAATAAGATCCACTCAGACCAAGTGATGGTGAAAGCATTCAGTGTCTGTGTAAGCGCAGCCGAAATCTCTTCCATTCTATAAATGGACTCCATCTCCGAGAACCACTCCAATATAGTTGGCGGATTCTTATCCTTCCAGTGGTGAGGAATCACTACTCTAGACGCAGAAAGGCAGAATCTTAGAAAATCTCTTCTTTAGGCCCTCACCGATCCAGGCAGCACAGAGAGCATGGCCATCTCAGGATTTCCAACTACATGTTTACCAGTAACCAACCTGTAGTTTTGGAATACTTTCTCCCAGAGGAGCAGTCCCACCAGATATGCAGCAGTGTACCCTCTCCGGACCCACACCTCCAACAAAATCTGGAAGCTGATGGAGAGAACCGATGCAGCCTGTCTGGGTTAGATACCATCTAAATTGCAGTTTACAGCACTTCACCTGCGCTTTGCATGAGCCAGGCAACTTATGAGCCATTAGGAAAAATCTCTCCCAGTCTTTACTAGACATGGGCTTCCCCAATTCCTTCTCCCAAGTAATCTGGTATTTATGCTTATCATTATTCTCTACTGCTGACGAAATTTGATAGAGGACTGCTATCCCTCGGGATGGCGGAGCCTCACATGAGAACATTTTTACCATGGATGACAATTGAAGATCGTGACCACCAGACACCCTCACGGATTGCAGGAAAGATTTTATTTGTAAGTATTCCCACCAGTTTAGTTTTGTGCCAATTGAATCATCTTGCAATACATTAAACGTGTGAATCTCCCTTTGTTGTAGGATGTGCCTAATATGAGTATTGTCCCTGAACTTCCATCCTAAGAAGGTCTGCCTCCTCATCTCGGGGGGGGGGGAGGGTGTTGGGGGGGTAATGCCGGATTTCTAAATATAGGAGTCAAAGAGCTCACCAACTTTGCATCTGAATTCCTATCCCGTGTAGCTTGCCATGCTCTTAATGTTTCCGTGGTTAGGAATGCCAGGTTCTCATGGAGTTTGATGGTATGGCTAGAGGTCCACTAAAGATATTGAAAGGGTACTTCTATTCCCACTTGTTCAATCTGGACCCACTTCTTGGACGCCTCTTTATATTTCCAGTCTAGGAGTCTAACTAGAATGGCTGCCCGACAATAGTTTTGAAGATCTGGGAGTCCCACGCCTCCATTTTGTCGAGATGCTGACAGGGTCTTATATCCCACCCATGGCTTTTTCCCTTTCCAAATTAATCTAGAGATTAGATCTGTGAGGCCAAACTGGGACTGCTTGGAATAGATATAGAAATCTCGGTAGGATGTCCATTTTTATGACTTGGATCCTACCTAGCCAAGAAAGTTTTAGTGGCCTATATGAATCCAGAAGTGACCTTACCCTGTCTAATATGGCTTGAGGGTTTAGGGAGAAAAGTTTATTCAGGTCCACGGGGAGGTTCACACCCAAGTAGGAGATCTGTCCCTGTCTCCACCGAAAAGGAAAGTCCCTCATTAGGGAGACTACTTCTAACGGTGATAAAGAAATGTTTAAGGCTTCTGTTTTTCAAATAGTTCACCTTAAAATTACTCAGAGCCCCAAAACTGTCAAACTCCTTAAGTATCACAGGGAATGAAATAACTGGTTGGGAGACATAGAGGAGCACGTCGTCAGCGAACAAAACCGCGTTTTGATTGGTATTTCCAGTCTGTACCCCCTTAATATTTTTGTTGTCCCTAATAACTTTAGCCAGATGTTCAATAACGATGACATATAACAAAGGGCACAACGGGCACCCTTGCCTTGTTCCATTATGAATCTAAAACTGATCAGACAAGGATCCATTGATCCTAACCCTAGCTGAGGGCTTCGAGTAAAGGGACATAACTCTACCCAGGAATTTTTGTCGTAGCCCAATGAGTTCCAGGGCTTCCCTTAAGAATCCCCAGTGGACTCTGTTGAAGGCCTTGTCTGCGTCTACCGATAACAGACATAGAGGGGACTTTCACACCTTAGCCCTGTCTATAAGGAGAAGGGATCTAATGATGTTGTTCCGCGCCTCTCGGCCTTTGACAAAGCCCACCTGATCTAGATTAATAATTGAGGGCAGCAATTTGGAAAGTCTGTCAGCCAAAATTTTGGCAAGTAACTTGACATCCACATTTATTAAAGAAATTGGCCTATAGCTTGCCGCCAACAAAGGGTCCTTATTGGGTTTCGGGATCACACATATGTGCGCCTCCATCGCTTGAGGGGTGAAACTTTTGCCCTTCGTGATTGCATTGAATGTAAGGATCATTTAGGGCACCAAACTGTCCAGTAGAGTTTTGTAAAAGATGGCGTGAACCCATCTGGCTCTGAGCATTTAGATGTCGGGGTGGCTCTGATCACCTCCGACAGCTCCTCCACCGTTATGTCTTCCTCCAGAGTTGTTAAATCGGTCTCTGACAAAGATGGGATCTTAATTTTTGTTATGTAATTTCTAATTTTAGTTTTCAGCATGGAAGGATCCATATCCAAGAATTTCCCCTTAATGTTATACAGTTACTTATAACATTTTTTAAAAACCCCTGCAATCTCCTCATTGTTATGAACTACCTATCCCGCGGCTGTCTTAATTGATGAGATGAAAGTAGGGCTCGTTCTGGGATGTAGCAGTCTCGCCAGTGGGCGACTGCATTTATTGACCTCCTTATAAAAAAAATCCAGCTGTCCGCGCTGTCTCTCTGAAACGGTCTGTCTAACAGACTCTTCAATTCGTGTTTGTTTGTTTTATGTCTAGACTCCAGGATATGAATTATTGACAGAGGTTCGCTAATGTGTTCGTTCTGGACTCTCTTTAATCTGGCTCTGTGCTCTATTAAAGTGCTTCTCATTATGCATTTTAGAGCCTCCCATTTCGTTGGCTGGGGAGTAGTGTCTGTCGCATGCATTTTAGTAAATGTTGCTATATCTGCTTTCAAGTCCTTCAAACAGGCCGCATCTCGTAGGAGGTTACTGATTAGTCTCCATGACCATCTTCTCTCTACCAGCCCGGGGACCTCTATGGATAGAAAAAAGGGACTGTGGTCCGACAGGACAATATTTCCTATCGTGGCCTCAGGCCTCCAAGAAAGAATCCCCTGACTTACCAAGAACAGGTCAATTCTGCTATAAGAGCCATGGGTCCTGGAATAGAAGGTATAGTCCCTACCCTTTGGGTTGAGGATTCTCCAGATATTGGTCAGTTGAAGTTTCAGGAGAAGTTTCTGCAAAGCCTTCACTCGTCTCAGTGGGATTGCTCCCTGTCCAGATGAGGAGTCCGTTGTGGGGTCAAAAAGAAAGTAAAAATCACCTCCAATAATGACCTGACCCTCTGCAAATTCCGTTATCTTTAATAGGAGAGATCTGCACACCCTGGTCTGCTCCTTGTTCGAGAGGTACCAATTAACAAGAGTCAACATTTTTTCTGCCACTTTTACTTTAAGGAAGATGTAGCGTCCCCCCTCGTCCACTACCAAGTCTACTATCGTGAAATTCATGCTTTTATGTATGGCTATTGATACCACCTTTGTTCTAGATTCGGAGTTCGTGCTGTGAGTCCATCTAGTAAAATAACTCCCTCCCATGGACAGTACATGATCTTTTTTTAAAATGGGTTTCCTGGATGAACAAAATGCGAACTCCCTTCTTGTGCATATCTCCCA
The DNA here is from genome assembly GCA_033576535.1 of Allobates femoralis. NCBI lineage: Eukaryota > Metazoa > Chordata > Amphibia > Anura > Aromobatidae > Allobates > Allobates femoralis. Next base: position 315,675,050 of record JARQOC010000001.1, read on the forward strand.
GAACTTGTGTTCTTTTTTGAGGCGTATTAAATCCCCTCACATTAAGGGACCCCAGCTTTATAGAACCCATGTCACTAGAGTGTCTATATGGACGATGTATTAACTGTTATGTAATGTCCACCTAGTCGGTGGTTTCTAGAAAAGAAAAGAGGGAAGGAAGGAGAGGGTAAGCTTAGGGGGAGTTTTTCCCTGGGTGAACAAGGAAAATGTAATCAATTACAGATATTACGGGGTATAATCTTGTACAGAATATACACTCTCTAAAACGAGAATGTGTTACCCTGGGTGAAATGTGTCCTTTCCCCTAGAAGAGGGAGAAGACACCAACTTACAACAACAAGACAAACACTTCTTACTGTTTTTGTAACAGCTAAAATGCTCGAAGAGAATATACTCCCCGGCCGATAGCCGCAACCATAGCTTCTTTCACAGATTTACCGTTACAACCTAAAATACCAAAATAACTGAAGAGTATAACTTATTGAACACATTATGTCCCACAATAATATATTGGCTCTTCCATTGAATCTCTGTGGCGTATCAGGTTATTATTATCTTGCCCAGTGAGGACGACTATATCGATTATTGAAATATGGGTATTTCATAGCAGGTTGTCTGGGCGTTACCACTAGGCAACCCGGTCCAAGTGGCCGTACTAGGTTAGGAAGACTTTGTAACAAACACAGACACCATGAAAACTTCACACTTACGTCGTAACTTATCCCCTCATCTTAAGGCATTAATTGGGATTTAATGAATATAGAATCTATATAACTCCAAATTTCAATAATCTTTGGATATGTTAACCGGCTGTGGGATTGGGGGGGCATAGGGAGGTGAGACATAGGGAAGGGGGGGGAAACAGGAAGCAGGGAGGAGGGGACTGGGGGAAGGAAGGGACCACCACATGCAAGGGACAAATGACTCCAGAACAATAAAAGTCTCAATTAAGGAGTTTTTTCAGAAATGCAGACGTTTACAATATTGGCCTTGGCCTTAGGGGCTAGGCCCTATTACCGAATCTTTAAGACAAACCAATGTACAGAGAGTCACAAGAGTCAGCCGTCTTCTAAACGGTCATCTCGGCTATCTCTCCGTCTCCTCCCCCTGCCGCCACCTCTTCCCCTTCTACGTTGGAATCTTTGGGTACACGGAGGCAAAGGGAGATATCTGGCAGCTTAAGGGCTCGGCCAGTCCGAAAACTGAAGACCCGGGTCTGAAAGATCCAATGCAGATAAAAACTCCCGAATCTCCCTAGGGTGGGTAAAAAAAGCCGTTTGGTTTCCTCGTAGCACTTGTAGACGGAACGGGTAACCCCATGAGTATGGTATCTGGCTCTGCCTGAGAAGATCTAATAGCGGTCTCAAGGCACGTCTCTTTTGGAGGGTTCATCTGGAAAGGTCCGCCATAAGTACCTGACATCCTTGAAACCTTATCTCATCGTTCTTTCTGGAGAAGTTCAGTATCTCCTCAACTTGATATCTATGAAAACGACAGATAACGTCTCTTGGTCTCACTCGGTCAGGTGGCGGTGGGCCGAGTGCTCTATGGGCCCTATCAAACTCACTAGCAGTCTCTGCGGGAGCGTTTTTAATAGAATTGAATAGGTCTTGCAGAGTTGTATTCAGCTCGTTAGGTAGGACCGATTCAGGTAGGCCCCTCACTTTAATATTTTGGCGTCTTTCATGGTTTTCTAAGTCTTCCATGGTATCCAAGAAGATATTGTAGTTAGTCGTCTAAGCCGCCAACTGGTCCTCTAGGATCTGTACCCTTTTTGATAGCTTATCAACAGTAGTATTGGTGTGAGGGACCTTATCTGACAATGCGGACATTTTGCCATTCAACGTCACTGCCTGTTTTAAAACAACTGACATTGGAAGGAGGATCGATAAGAAAAGGGTTTAGACCATGTAAGCAATGTGAAGCGTGTTGGAATACAGACACCTCTATAGGCCTACATACACACATCACAGATATAAGGGAACAACAATCCCATACCATCAATGAAGTCTTGTCCTGCCAATCGACCAGCGTCATATATGTGATCAAATGTCCTTGTAATAAATTATATGTGGGAAGAACCTCAAGAACCCTAACTGAAAGAATGAAAGAACATATAAGAAATATAAGAAAGGGATTTCAAGGACACCCCCTCAGCAGACACTTCAGAGACTTACATCACTCAAAGACGAAAAACATGCAGTTTTTGGCAATACAACATGTAAAAAAGAACTGTAGAGGTGGGAATCACATAGAAAAAATGTCTAGGGCCGAAACTAAGTGGATCTTTGAACTAGATACATTAGCCCCTAGGGGCCTAAACCAAGATGCAAAATTTTTTGGATTCAAATAGAAGTATTCAAATAGAGAGTAGGGGTGAGACAACTAAGAGTCTATCAGTGAGCTCAGTTGGTACAACATAAATGCATACATTTGTACTGCAACATTAGATGCAGACTCAACCCTCTACCTATCAGACGACAACAATACTATTCAGCATATTTGATTTGACCTGCTACACCCCAGAGGTGTTCTTGGTAGATTTAACATTAATATATACATAAGAACCCACCCACAGCAAGTAGCTAAGCTGGCTGCTAACATTACAATTGGGATAATTAGACCTTTTGCACATAGTGTTGAAGGCAGCAGCTTATACATAATATGGTATACACTTAGTTGATTCAAACCCGTTTGTTATGTCACTTAAGAGATAGTCAGTGAGCTCGATATGCCGGATTGAAACAAGTTGCAGTTAGATAGCCAGATACAACAATTGGCTTTGAGCCAACTGAGAGGTAGTCAGTGAGCTGGATATGCTGGATTGAAATGTGCTGCGGTAAGATAGCCAGAAATCAAGTATAAGATCGATAGACAGGTATAGGAAGATATTATGCAGTCTCACATTGCATGCCTGACAGAGACCTGACAATAGCTCCCAATGGAACACATATACAAGAACAGGCAAGATATCATTTAATATGAGGAGATGTGGAGAAATGCTGAGAGTAAGGATCACTTACACTAGATGTCATACATCAGATATGGCTCTAGTTCTGCCCTATGGCCAGCTCTATCATTAGACAACAGAAATCAGCTGAGACAGGGAGCACAGTGTAACAGAACACCCAGGAGTAGATCATGTGGACACACGAGAACCAATAAGAGCAGGAGGAGCAGGCAGGAGGCAGATATAACTAAGATCAGCGCAGGTGGACGGGTATCTTGAGAAAGTTGTCTGTGAGCAACGAAACATGTTGATAACTCTGCCCAGACTGTGCTAAGACTGCCTGACTGATGGACAGACGAGTTGTCCCATCACAAGAAGCCGGAGCCTGTGCTGAGCTCACTGTGACCAGTTCCTGTGACATCATCTATCAGGAAGCCCGGTGCACACTGTCGGCCGCAGATGTGCTAGCCCGTGCTGTGGTGCAGACGAGCCGACACAACAGACCAGACAGCTTGGGAAACCGCCCCATGACAGATGCGAGCACTCACTACCACCTACGAATAATAAGTACTCACATCAGAATAAGGGAGATATGTATGTGTATACAGGACTAGCAATCTAAACAAGATCTGCAATCATTACCCTTTTGGCATACTGGTTATACGCATGACAGCCTATACACATTTCCATTCTTTAGCAGGAAAAACGCACAACTAATTTTAAGAAGACCTACCCACCATATAAAGTTAATGATAAAATGTTTTGCAGATATATACTGGGCACTGCTGTGTTGCAGGGACCGGTGCTACTTACATATGTAAGGGTGCGAGTAAAGCAGGTTCATGTGCCCGGGTGCACGCTTATTAGACAGCAAATAGCAGTGGATAAGAAAAAAATGCGGCACTCACCGAGCAGAGCTTTTCCCTTTTTTATTTCAGAGTCCTCTTTACATAGTTTCTCTGCGATGGGGGAGGGAGTGAGGAGACACACAGGTGACGGATTCCGTTTCGGAGCACCTGCCCCTTCTACGGACCAACAAGGTCGAAGGGGCAGGTGCTCCGAAACAGAATCCGTCACCTGTGTGTCTCCTCACTCCCTCCCCCATCGCAGAGAAACTATGTAAAGAGGACTCTGAAATAAAAAAGGAAAAAGCTTTGCTCGGTGAGTGCTGCATTTTTTTCTTATCCACTGCACCATATAAAGTTATTGGGTGAGCATATTCATCTTTAAGCATGATTAATATTAAATGGGAGATTATTGATAATTTTGTTTATATGACCACCGTCATATAGAGGGAATCACACCTCCAGGGGAGAAGGGAATCAGGAAGGAGGAACAAACAAGCTGGAAAACGTATATCATACAGACAGTAACTGGTGAGAGCAATACTGCAATTAGTACTAGTTTTAGTGAGGTGGACCGGTATAGTCCAGTAAGGCGTCCGTCACACGCTACGATCTCGCTAGCGATATTGTAAGCGATCACGTGCACGCGCGATCGCTTACAATATCGCTCACATTGCTGGTGAGATGTCACACAGACAGACTCACCAGCGATGTGGGCCAGCGAGATCGCTGGTAACTATGGTACACATCGGGTTACTAGGCGCCGCGCATCGCTTAGTAACCCGACGTGTACCATAGTTACCATCTCCGAGCATAGGCTCTGCCGCTGGGAGATCGTTCATCGTGGTGTTATACACCACGATGAAGCTGTTTGTCAAATCGTTCATTGCAAGATGTGAGGTCCGGAGCTCAGATCTCGATCTTGCGATTTGAACACTTCTCGCTCGTCGTATCTTGCCGTCACACGCAGAGACATCGTTCACGCGATGTTTAATCAGGCGCGTTCAAGCGATATCTTTCAAGATATCGTAGCGTGTGACGGCCGCCTAACACAGTTCCTCTATTTTCCACAGCAAATGAGGTTCGTTCAGATTGCAGTGGAACTAGCGACAATCATCTATTGCATCAACTGTTCAGAAGCACTAGTAGAAGGCACCTTATACTGCCAGGACGCCACACAGCATATTTGAACACAAACTGTTATTACAGATTTTATACTCAGAATCTAATATATTTTTATGTACTCATTTTTAAATCATGTTTTTGATATTTGTAATAAATAGTTTTAAGAAATTATACATTTAGTTTAAATGTGAAGGCAAGCGCTAGGTCTGTAACCATATTCAGCTGTTTTAAAACTGTTTCAGGCTTGAAAATCTAAGTCCTCCAGTCCTTCCTTGGTAGGGACATTAAGAATACGGACCCTAAAGGATTCCCACATTTTCCCTCCTGGGGTATGGAGGCTTAGTGACCCATCTTCATGAGAATTGTTGGTGTCCCAATTATTCTGCCTGGTTTCTGTGCTGGAACCCCCTCTTATTTCCCTTACACCCTCTTGATTGCCAGCAGGGCAGATCGCAATTGGCTCCATGTTGTCTTTGGATAAGGTATGGCTGGCATGAGATGCCCCTGTGGCCGATGGTTGTGTCAGAGGTTGCATGCGCATAGTAATGGGCGGATAAGGCTGATTTGGGCTTTCACAGTGCCAGTAACCGGAGATTTGGCCCCTATCTTCCCCATGCCTCTGTCAGGCTTCTGAGCGTGCCCTCTTTTACTTGGACAGATTGACTAAGGCACCATTCTCACCCCTGCCCCTCTCCTTTACCCCCGCTCCCTCTTGCGTACTGGGAGCTTGTGATCTTCATCCTCCATATTACCGCTCCACTCAGCCCCCTCTGGTGCCACATCTCCGCCTGCCATCCTGTGTAGGCGCTTGTAATCTACTGTGAGCAGGGAGCGCGCGTTCTCTCCCTCCACACCGCCGCATGCTTCTGCCTCCGGCGGCGTTGCCACTGCGCTCACCATCGGGTGCCTGCTTTCTCCCGCTTGTTGGGAGCGGATGGTCTCAGCCCTCACACCGCCGCTCACCTCCGCCACCGTCTGTGTTCTTTCTGCGCCCGCCGTCATAACTGGGCACCTTCATTCAAATGGAAAGGGGAAGGCCGCTCCACCACCCATTAACCTCCTGGATTCCCGCACCTGGTGTGTCAGCTTTGGCAACCGCCCAAGAAGCAAATGTGAAGTAGAAAGCACCAGTGCTTGTCTTCTTAATTCTCTTTATTATTTGAAGATTATAATAAAATCATTCAGCGTGCTAGCTGGGTGCTAGACACGTTTCGGAAGAACATCTTCCTTAATCATTAGCAAATACAAAATGCAAAAGCTTATGCATAGGGGGGTGGATAGTCTACCAATGGTGATATCCGACCACAGCCCAGTGACGTTGGTTTTGACGGACACCTATCCCAGGGGGACGGATTACATATGGAGGTTCCCTTCCTACCTAAATAGTGATCCAAATTTTGCTCTGTTATTGGGAGAATGGTGGACGGAGTTTGCACATAACAATGCATTACATGTAGACAACCCCATGCTGTACTGGGAAACAGCCAAAGTTGTGTTAAGGGGTAAGATTATGGCGTATAATTCAACACAAAAAAAAGAGTCAACGAAATGTTCCATACTTATAGTGAGAAAGCCAGAACAGCCTACATGGTATTTAAAAATGACCTCACTCCAGAACATAAGACATCATGGCAGACGCATAAACAAACCTTTGAGGAATGGGCGAAACTTAAGGAGGGTTCGGAGAGGGCTGAATGGGAGGCAAAATTATACAGGTTTGGGGACAAGGCCGGCAAGATTTTGGCAAATTTGGCAAGGGGGAGGAGACCTAAAACACTAATAACCACAATAAAAGATGGCTCTGGTCTGCGCGTCTCCGACCCAGCCGAGATAGTAAATGAATTCGGTGAGTATTTTGCAAAATTATACAGTCCCTCTGAGACATTGGTGGATAGGGGAGAAAATTGGTTGGGTGGCATTGAATTGTCCAGGATTTTGGAGGAAGATTTGCAAGCCCTGAATGCGGAGATCAGTCTTGAGGAGGTGGAGGGATCTTAATCCGAATAAGGCCCCAGGCCCAGACGGGTTTAGTGGAGGGTTTTTTAAAGCTTTAAAAGATAAAGTGTCTCCACATTTAAGATCCTTATTTAACAAAATGTTAACCGGAGAAAATATCCCAGATCACATGAATACGGCCCATATAACTCTTATCCCGAAGGGTGGTAAAGACCTTGATGACCCCAACAATTATAGACCAATTTCCCTAATTAACCTGGATCTAAAATTAATTTCCAAGATACTAGCTAACAGATTGGCTTTGATACTACCCACTTTGATTAATAAAAACCAGGCGGGTTTCGTAAAGGGGAGGTCAGCGGTGGGCAATGTCCGTAAGGCTTTGTTAGTTATAGATGCCGTTAAACTGAGTGGGGGGAGACCTTGGAGAGCCCAGCCATAGTAACGCTCGACGCCGAAAAGGCATTCGATAACGTCAGATGGTCTTGGCTGGACATGGTACTGGATAAGATAGGCCTCATGGGTTCGTTCAGGACGTTCCTGAGTAGTCTATACAACAGTCCCAGAGCACGAGTGAGCATGCCAGGATTCTTGTCACGTAGTTTTAAATTGGGGAAAGGAACCCGTCAAGGCTGCCCTCTGTCGCCGTTACTCTTTGATCTGGCCATAGAGCCGCTAGCAAGAGCATTGGACAAAGAGGAAATATTCGAGGGAATTAGATTTATTTCATGCTCCCTCTCTCCCAACCTATTTGCGGATGATGTAGTTTTATACCTTGCTCGCCCGCAAAGAGCCTTGCCAGGAGTGTTAGGCTTTATAGAGGAATTTGGCGCCTTTTCAGGATTTAAATTGAACAAAGGCAAATGCAATATTTTATACTTACAAGAAGACACTAAGTCGGACCAGCGGAAACGCTGTGGTACGGCCTTACATGGGATCCCGGTGAAGGAAACATCCATTTTATACCTCTGCATACACTTAGCCAGAACAAAAAAATCAAGTCTACAAACTTAACTATGACCCTCTAATAGCTAAAATAAAAACAGAACTAGATAGATGGATGGATCTCCCATTGTCCCTGTTGAGAAGATGTCATTTGGTTAAAATGATGAGTTTCCCCAGGCTGCTTCACCCTTTGCAGACCTTGCCACTCTTGCTAAAGAGAACGGATGTGACTAGGTTGAATAAGATGTTCTCTGCATTCATTTGGCGCAGCAGACGACCTAGAATTAGGCTTCGGACCCTCATGTCTCCCATGGACTGGGGTGGTTTGGATTTCCCCAATGTCAGGGGGTACAATCTCGCTTGCATCTCAAGGCATATTTTAGATTGGGTGAGAGGCTTCGGGAAGTTCTCGGATTGCTCGCTGGAGTCGGAGAAGTGCAGACCATGGGGCCTGGTGTCTCTGTTACATACACCGGGGGGGAAACCTACCTCACTTGGTGAAAAAATCAATGGTATTTGGAGACACAGTCAGTGCATGGAAAGTGGTGAGGAAATCTTTGAAACTGCCCTGGAAAATCTCAAAGTACTTGGAGTTGTGGGAATACCCGGACTTCCCGCAAGGGAGAGACAATAAGCTATTTGAAATGTGGAGGCATAGGGGGGGATACGGACAGTCCGAGACTTGCTACATGGAGAGGAAACTAGATGGCTGACGGGACAGGAAATTCTGAACAAATTTAACTTACCGCCTGCCCAGATTTTTCAGTATTACCAGGTAAAGCACCGAGTAATGAGGTCGCTAGTGAATGTTAGGGCGGAATACGTGACTAACACCTGGGATGAGTTGACAACATTAGATGCATCGATGGTGGGTGTCTCTTCGATACACTCTGCCTTGAGGATACACACGCTCCCACTGGGTCCAAAAGTCATGTACAAGGGGTGGAGGGTTCAGTTTGGAAATGAGGAAATAGAAATGACGATACGGAGAGGTTGGAAAGAGATGAGACGCTTCATACTTAATGGGAGGTGGAGAGATACATGTTTTAGGGTTATCCACAGGGCGGTGCTGAGGTTCCAATTCTCCTCTCGGACTGCCGGGGCGGAAAGGTTTCAACACTGTCCTAAGTGTAAACAGGAGAGGACATATATGTTCCATGGGGTATGGGAGTGTGACATTATACGGAATCTTTGGGAGGGAGTACGGAAAATCTTGGCAGAGGCTTCGGAGTTGTTAATACCATTGACGCCACAAATTTGGTTATTTCAGGACAGAGATACGCTAGGGCTAAAGGGGGGAGATATACCAATCTTCCACATGTTGGCAACTGCCACACTCAGAGTAATACTGAGGCACTGGTTGGAACCTGGCTCACTGCATGCGTCAGAAGTGATCAAAGAAATGAAGGGAGCCATGTTAGTGGAGAGATTACTGGCAGAAAAAAACAAGGAACGGGACACTGCCAATTTTTCACCAGGTGGAGGGGGTTTGTTGTCTCCCCATTGTCATTGGAAGAAATTAGGAAGGTAGTATTGCCATTTAGATTGACCAGCTGGTATAGTTTGGAGGAATTGGGGGTAGCCTGGGATGGTTGAGGCTTGATTAACTGATAACATGCATATACAATTGGACACTTGGTAGTTATGTGATTGTTTAACACATGTTTGGAGAATGTATAAAACGTGAGACTCTAAGGGATTGGGGATTAAGGGATGGGGGGGGGTTGAGGGTGAGGTTTACAAAATTGTAGTCAAATGTTCATGAAAGACAATTGATCTGTTAATTTTTATTGGATTTTCAAAAAAACATATTTACTAAAAAAAAAAAAAGCTTATGCATATATAAAAAGGAAACCTCCACCCACAGCTGAACATACTTTACGATAATAAAGAAATTAAAAGTTTAACCCTTTCATATGTTTTGGAGTTGAACTTTTCACAAAAGGAGTTTTAAACTGCTTTCTAATACACAACTCATTAATATTCCTAAATATGATACAATATATATATTTGGTGTCTTTATAAATTTCACCTTTGATGTTTTTATTTTGTTTCTTTTCTTTCCTTATATGATGGAAAACCAATATACTATCATACAGAGAACATTTCAGTGTGTATTAATATATTTATAATAATTATCACATTAATAAATTCTGTTATTACACTCCTGATGTGCATTTGTTGCATTGTTCAAGCATATTTAAAACTTACCGTATATACTCGTGTATAAGCCGACCCCCCTACTTTTGCCCCCAAATCCTGGGAAAACCTATTGACTCGTGTATAAGCCGAGGGTGGACCCCAGCACAGGTATACAGCCCCCAGCAGTGTGGTATACAGGCCCCCCAATGGTAGTATACAGCCAGCTCCCCCAGTGGTATATACAGACCCACCAGTATATACAGCAGCCCCAGTCGTTATACAGGCCCCAGCAGTATATACAGCAGCCCCCAGGGGTTATACAGCACCCCCTAGGGTAATACAGCAGCCCCCAGGGGTACCCAGCAGCCCCAGGGGGTACCCAGCAGCTCCCTGGGGGTACCCAGCAGCCCCCAAATGCTGGCACTCACCCCCCCTCCTGCTTATCTTACCATCCCGGTCTTCTGCTCAGCGCCGCTCCTCGGTGCTCCGTTCTTCATGCTCCGTCCTCGCTGCATCCGGGATCTCCGGCCGTCGCACGATGACGTCACATGCCTGCGACGGCCGGGGATCCCGGATGTAGCTGGATGGGAGGATGAAGAACGGAGCACCGAGGAGCGGCGCTGAGCAGAAGACCGGGATGGTAATATAAGCAGCAGGGGGGGGGCCCTTACAAGGAGGGGGGGTGAGTGCCAGCATTTAGGGGCATATATGAACTGCTTCCCCTGCCGCTGATTGACAGGGGGAAGCAGTGCATATATAATGAGCGGCCCCACGTGACGGGGCTGCTCATACAGCAGCCTCCCCCCGCCTCCTGCAACCTCTACAGCCCCGGACACAGAGCCCAGAGCATCACATACCGTATTGACCCGTGTATAAGCTGAGGGGGAGACTTTTCAGCCCAAATTTTGGGCTGAAAAACTCGGCTTATACACGAGTATATACGGTAATCATCCTAGTAACTTTATAGCAAGACATGTTTTTTATTTATATATGAATATATTACTTACTTTCTTCTTTTCAGTTATTACTCTGTGAAAAAAAAAGTGTTTTGGGTTTAATTCCTCCAGAGACTTTAATTATGATTCTAACTATAGTCACTTACAGTTGTGGCCAAAAGTATTGACACCCCTGCAATTCTGTCAGATAATACTCAGTTTCTTCCTGAAAATGATTGCAATCACAAATTCTTTGGTATTATTATCTTCACTTAATTTGTCTTCAATGAAAAAACACAAAAGAGAATGAAGCAAAAAGCAAAACATTGGCCCATTTTTGGAGATTTGTTTGAAATGATCAAACAAAAGTATTGGCACCCTCAGCCTAATACTTGGTTGCACAACCTTTAGCCAAAATAACTGCAATCAACCGCTTCCGGTAACCATCAATGAGTTTCTTACAATGCTCTGCTGGAATTTTAGACCATTCTTCTTTGGCAAACTGCTCCAGGTCCTTTATATTTGAAGGGTGCCTTCTCCAAACTGCCATTTTTAGATCTCTCCACAGGTGTTCTAAGGTGGCCAGCAAAGAGTCCAGACCTGAATCCCATAGAAGTCTCCAGTGCTTTCTCTCAAACCATTTTCTAGTGCTTTTTGAAGTGTGTTTTGGGTCATTGTCCTGCTGGAAGACCCATGACCTCTGAGGGAGACCCAGCTTTCTCACACCGGGCCTTACATTATGCTGCAAAATTTGTTGGTAGTCTTCAGACTTCATAATGCCATGCACACGGTCAAGTAGTCCAGTGCCAGAGGCAGCAAAGCAACCCCAAAACATCAGGGAACCTCCACTATGTTTGACTGTAGGGACCATGTTCTTTTCTTTTAATGCCTCTTATTTTCTCCTGTAAACTCTATGTTGATGCCTTTGACCAAAAAGCTCTTCTTTTGTCTCATCTGACCAGAGAACATTCTTCCAAAACGTTTTAGGCTTTCTCAGGTAAGTTTTGGCAAACTCCAGCCTGGCTTTTTTATGTCTCAGGGTAAGAAGTGGGGTCTTCCTGGGTATCCTACCATACAGTCCCTTTTCATTCAGACGCCGACAGAAAGTACGGGTTGACACTGTTGTACCCTCGGACTGCAGGGCAGCTTGAACTTGTTTGGATGTTAGTCGAGGATCTTTATCCACCATCCGCACAATCTTGTGTTGAAATCTCTCGTCAATTTTTCTTTTCTGTCCACATCTAGGGAGATTAGCCATAGTGCCATGGGCTTTAAACTTCTTGATGACACTGCGCACGGTAGCACAGGAGCATTCAGGTCTTTGGAGATGGACCTTGAGATTGCTCATGCTTCCTCACAATTTGGTTTCTCAAGTCCTCAGACAGTTCTTTGGCCTTATTTCTTTTCTCCATGCTCAATGTGGTACACACAAGGACACAGGACAGAGGTTGAGTCAACTTAACTCCATTCCAACTGGCTGCAAGTGTGATGTAGTTATTGCCAACACCTGTTAGGTGCCACAGGTAAGTTACAGGTGCTGTTAATTATACAAATTAGAGAAGCATCACATGATTTTTCTAACAGTGCCAATACTTTTGTCCACCCCCTTTTTATGTTTGGTGTGGAATTATATCCAATTCGGCTTTAGGACAATTATTTTTGTGATTTTTCATTGAAGACAAATGATATGAAGATAATAATACCAAAGAATTTGTGATTGCAATCCTTTTCAGGAAGAAACGAGTATTATCTGACAGAATTGCAGGGGTGTCAATACTTTTGGCCACAACTGTATATTTTTATGTTGTTAAAATCCTTACTAAATTGAGTGACAATAGTAGGATGATGTGTATTAAAAATCCCTATTTTGATCTGTTTCACAGATGGACACAGAGTGTAAATTTCCAAGCTTATTTTTGTCTTTATTTTCACTGTTTTTAACTTTATAGCAAGACCTGTTTTTTATTTATACATGAATATATTACTTTCTTTCTTCTTTTCAGTTATTACTCTGTGAAGAAAAAAAAGTGTTTTGGGTTTAATTCCTCCAGAGACTTTAAGATTAAGATTCTCACTATAGTCACTTATGTTTTTGTGTTGTTAAAATCCTTACTAAATTGAGTGACAAAAGTGGGATGATATGTATTAAAATCCCTATTTTGATCTGTTTCACAGATGGACACATTTTCTGAGTGTAAATTTCCAAGCTTATTTTTGTCTTTATTTTCAGTTTTTTTGGTGCTGATTTTCTGCCCTGTCCAGCAATAGGGATTTATGATCTTTTAGCTCCACAATGTTTAATGCCTATTATATAGTCCAGTTCTTATAACCCCTATTTTTTAGTCTATTTGAACAAAAGAAAAAAAAAAAACAAAAAAAAAACAAACACTTGTTTTGGGTTTAATCCCTCCATATATTTAAATTAAGATTTTCACTATAGTCACTTATGTTTATATACTATATAACATTAGGATGTCTGGAGTCAAAGTTCCCCTATTGAAGAGGGGAAAAAGGATAAGAAGGGGGGAAGCGTGGGTGGGGCAGGTGGGTTTGAGGGCCCAAAGAGGGGGGAAGGGAAATTTCCCATTAGAATATTTAACTTGTTTCCTAATAGAAGTAACATAAGTTAATTCTATAGTTAATACCATTCGGATTGCGGGCGTCCAACTGAAGGATCCAATAAAGTTCCTGATTGTGGAGTACCCGCTCCCAGACTCCGCCCCTATAGGACAATGGACCCGTTCTATGCCCATAATGGTTAGGGATGTTAAATCCCCACCATGAACCTCACAAAAGTGCCTTGACAAACCTGACATCCCAGTTCTTAAAGATTTTGAGTTCGGATTGTTTGCTGTAATATGCTCAGACATACGCTTTTTCAAGGATCTGGTGGTGCAGCCTACGTAACAAACCTAACAGGTGCCTAAGTAAACCACATGTGTGGTATTAGTTGATATATGTATCCACTAGAAATGTTTTATTGGTTTTATTGTTATGGAAGATGTTACTAATATTAATGTATTGGCAAATGTTGCATCTGTTTCCTCCGCACCTAAATGATCCTTTATACGTTAGCCATGTGGGTTGTCCCTGTTTTTTGCTTATATTTTGCGCAAAATGTCATCTTGATATAAGATTGGAACATTACGATCAAGTAGTTTTTTTGTTGAAATCCTAACTTCGACGTGTCTGATGCGAAAGTGACTGATCTAAAGTGTACAGAAATGAAACATTGTCCAGTATATCCTGGCTCACTGACTCATTCGGTGCTCAGAAGAAAAAAATGCAATATATATAAGATAACTTCGGCACACGAGAAAAATTGAGTGGTTGAAACCGTTATGATGCAAGCAAATGTCTTTTTATTTTTATCAGTCCAAAAACAAACGTTTCGGCCGAGGCCTTTTTCAATGCGACTGATACTGAAAAAAATCAAAATATATACAATAAACAAAGGTTTACATGATCATTCATCATAAAATTCAGATAAGACTGTTCCGTCTTATTAATCTAAACATAGTTCCACATGGAGCTTTATCATAAGTGACACATATTGAAAACCAAACAATCTATACACACAACTAGGAACTTTACCTAGGGAAAATCAAAAGATAGCGTGCATTGTTTTGGATTCCAAAACAATGCACGCTATCTTTTGATTTTCCCTAGGTAAAGTTCCTAGTTGTGTGTATAGATTGTTTGATTTTCAATATGTGTCACTTATGATAAAGCTCCATGTGGAACTATGTTTAGATTAATAAGACGGAACAGTCTTATCTGAATTTTATGATGAATGATCATGTAAACCTTTGTTTATTGTATATATTTTGATTTTTTTCAGTATCAGTCGCATTGAAAAAGGCCTCGGCCGAAACGTTTGTTTTTGGACTGATAAAAATAAAAAGACATTTGCTTGCATCATAACGGTTTCAACCACTCAATTTTTCTCGTGTGCCGAAGTTATCTTATATATACAGAAATGAAACAGACCTGAAATGATATGAAGCATCAGGGCTCCATCATCCGCTCTGTATCATAATTCATCTGCACTCCTCTGACCATCACCTAATCATCATGTTGTTTCTGTGTTTCTCTACAGATATGTTTGACTGTATGGAGCAGCACCAAACTTTAATGCTTTTTTGATGTATTCTGCCTGCTGAAAATATCTGGGTATGTTTGACTGTATGGAGCAGCACCAAACTTTGATGCTTTTTTGATGTATTCTGTCTGCTGAAAATATCTGGGGTATGTTTGACTGTATGGAGCAGCACCAAACTAATGCTTTTTTGATGTATTCTGTCTGCTGAAAATATCTGGAGTATGTTTGACTGTATGCAGCAGCACCAAACTAATGCTTTTTTGATGTATTCTGTCTGCTGAAAACATCTGGAGTATGTTTGACTGTATGGAGCAGCACCAAACTTTGATGCTTTTTTGATGTATTCTGTCTGCTGAAAATATCTGGGGTATGTTTGACTGTATGGAGCAGCACCAAACTAATGCTTTTTTGATGTATTCTGTCTGCTGAAAATATCTGGAGTATGTTTGACTGTATGTAGCAGCACCAAACTTTAATGCTTTTTTGATGTATTCTGTCTGCTGAAAATATCTGATTCCAGCATCAATGTAACTGCCCTTCCCCCTGCCCCCCCCCCCCCAATGCCTGTTTCTGATCCTTTGTTCAAATCTGCTTGTGAGTGACCATTTGGTACAGCCTTGCTTGGCCATGGCTTAATGGACCCCAGTTCGCTCCCCCTTTCCCCACACCTGAAATCAGTATCATTGAGCATATAAGGAGTCTTGCCTAGTCTGATGCAGACGTGTATGATGCGAAAGTGCCTGATCTAAAGTGTACAGAAATTAAATAGACCTGAAATTGACCGGAATTGATTGGGATAGACTGTTTGAATGGCTATATGTCAGTACCTTCCAATGTCTATTACTCTATTCTCTACTAATCATTACCATGTATTTCACTGCACTGTGTGTGTTTCTATGTGCCATCACCACCAACTTGTATCACCCTATCCCCCCTCCATTACCACTCATCCACATCAGCCCCTCTCTCCTGCCCTACCCTATGTACAGCTCCCATGTCATCTTCAGTTTACTGAGGATTCTCAGCCCACCATATTCTAACATTTGTCATAATAAACCAAGTCCTAAATCTAAAAACTATCTGCTCTTCCTCTTTTTGCTGCTGCTCCTCTCAGGTGATATCTCCCCCAACCCTGGTCCGCCCTCTAACTTCAACCCCTCCCCCACCACAAACAGAAACCCCACTAACCTTATTACGATCACTTGCGCTCCTTCATCTCCCTCTTTTAAATGCGCTCTCTGTAATCCACGATCTGTATGCAACAAACTTCCCTTCATTCACAATTACTTCCTTACCAACTCTCTTAACCTGCTGGCCCTCACAGAAACCTGGATCCAGGATTCAGACACTGCTTCCTCGGCTGCTATTTCTCATGGCGGCCTACACTTCTCTCACTCCCCTAGACCTGGGAACAGACATGGTGGTGGAGTTGGCCTCCTCCTGTCCCCACAATGTACTTTCCAGGTCATTCCTCCAGCCCCATCACTCTCATTCCCTTCTTTTGAGGTCCATACCATTAGGCTATTCCATCCCCTCCCCCTCAAAGTAGCAGAGGTATACCACCCCCCAGGGTCACCTACCCAGTTCCTCGACTATTTCTCCGCGTGGCTCCCGCATTTCATGTCCTCAGATTTACCAACCCTTATTCTTGGAGACTTTAACATTCCCATAAACAGCCCCATCTCCCCATCTGCATCCCAGCTCCTATCTCTAACTACCTCTCTTGGCCTCTCACAGCTCTCAACCTCTGAGCCTCTTTCCCTGGCTCTGCTCATCCTCCCCCTTGAATAACTCACCTCTTCTCTCTGACCACAACATTCTCTCCTTCTCACTCACTAACCCTCGGCCACCACAGCCCAATCCTACCTATCACACATCCAGAAATCTACAGGCCATTAACCCTCATGCACTCACAGACTCCCTCATCTCATCTCTGTCCCCAATCTCTTCAATCTCCTGTCCAGATCAGGCAGTAAATCACTACAATGACACTCTCAGAAGCTCCCTGGACCAAGCAGCGCCCCTCACCCTCAGAACCTCCAAACAGAGAACAAAACAGCCTTGGCTCACACCACAAACTCGATTCCTTCAGCGATGCTCTAGGAGTGCTGAACGTCTATGGAGGAAAACTCGCTCACCAGGAGACTTTATCCACTATAAATTCATGCTCAAAACTTACAACTCTGCCCTTCACCTTGCCAAACAGACCTACTTCACCACCCTGGTCTCCTCACTATCCAACAATCCAAAAAAACTCTTTGGCACCTTTCACTCTCTCCTCAGTCCTAAAGTGCAGGCCTGGCTTCCTACTTCATGGAGAAAATAGACAACAGCCGCCAGGAAATCAGCTCTCAGCCTCCAAGCGCTGCCACCCCCATTCTTCTCCACATCTCCTCCGGTTCACTCTCCACATTTGACCCAGTCACAGAAGAAGTCTCCAGGCTCCTTTCTTCCTCTCGTCCCACCACATGCACTACTGACCCCATTCCCTCACAACTGCTCCAGTCCCTCTCTCCAGTCGTCACCACTCATCTAACCAAAATCTTCAATCTCTCCCTCTCTTCTGGCATCTTCCCCTCCTCCTTCAAACACTAGATCATTACTCCATTATTAAAGAAAACCACTCTCGACTCATCCTGCACAAATAACTACAGACCAGTCTCCATTCTCCCCTTCATCTCTAAACTCTTGGAGCGCCTGGTCTATTCCCGCCTCACCCGTTACCTCTCCGCTCACTCTCTTCTAGATCCATTACAGTCTGGTTTCCACCCCCTTCACTCTACAGAAACTGCCCTCAAAGTGACCAATGACCTCCTGACAGCAAAACGTAATGGTGACCACTCTCTGCTTATTCTCCTTGATCTCTCTGCAGCTTTTGACACTGTCAACCATCAGCTCCTACTCTCTATGCTGCACTCCATTGGCATAAAGAACACTGCTCTCTCCTGGCTCTCCTCCTATCTTTCTGACTGCTCTTTCAGTGCATCTTTTGCTGGCTCCACTTCTTCCCCTCACTATTGGAGTCCCTCAGGGTTCAGTCCTTGGCCCTCTCCTCTTCTCTCTCTACACAGCCCCAATTGGACGAACCATCAGCAGATTTGGCTTTCAGTACCATCTTTATGCTGATGACACACAACTATACACTTCAGCCCCTGTCCTTACCCTGCGATATTAAAGAACACCAACGACTGTCTAGCTGCAGTTTCCAATATCATGTCCACTCTCTATCTGAAACTAAACCTTTCCAAAACTGAACTTCTTCTGCTCCCCCCATCCTCTATCCTCCCTAAATCGGACATCTCTCTCTGTTTGAGGCACCACGATAACGCCTAGGCAGCAGGCTCGCTGTCGGGGTGTTATGTTTGACACTGATCTCTCCTTCTCCCACACACAATCTCTCGTCCGCTCCTGTCGCTTACACCTGAAGAATATCTCTAGAGTCCGCCCCTCTCTCACCATGGAAACAAAAAAAAAACCTCACCGTGGCCCTAATCCATTCCCGCCTTGACTATTGCAATTCTCTATTAAGCGGCCTCGCCCTCACCAGACTTTCTCCTCTCCAGTCCATCCTTAATGCAGCAGCCAGGATCACCCATCTGGCCAATCGTTACTCAGATGCCTCTGCTCTGTGCGAGTCATTGCACTGGCTGCCCGTACACTACAGGATCAAATTCAAATTGCTTGTTCTCACCCACAAAGCTCTTCACAGTGCAGCACCCCCTACCTCTCCTCCCTCATCTCTGTCTATCACCCCACCCGTTCTCTACGTTCCTCAAATGACCTTCGACTAACATCTGCACTAATCCGATCCTCCCACTGCCGGCTCCAAGACTTCTCCAGAGCTGCACCAATCCTCGGATGCTTAACCCCAAGAAATCAGGACTATCCACAACTTGCATGGCTTCAGACGATTCCTAAAAACGCATCTTTTTAAGGCGGCCTATCATACTGCTTAATAGAAGTCCTTTGTACTGTAGATAGTGAATGGGCTATCTCTCTGGACATTACTCTTCTACAAACTCCACCAAACCAAAAAGGTCTACACAGACTGCCTGATGACCATTCATGTAAGCTTATCTCTATGCCTCATTTCCTCAAGATGCCTGGACTATGAGTGCAATAAGCCCCTGTACCTTGTGCAACCCCTATCCCGTTGTAGATTGTAAGCTCTTTTGAGCAGGGTCATCTTCATTTCTTGCTTTATTGTATTTTCTTTGTTACATTGATTATATGCCTATTGTTTTGTATCCAATTATTGTACTGTATTTGTTCTCTACTGTAATCACTTACTGTATTATATTTTCTGTGTTCTAACCCTACATTGTAAAGCGCTGCGGAATATGTTGGCGCTATATAAATAAAGCTTTATTATTATTATACTACTAAATTGAGTGACAAAAGTGGGAGGATGTGTGTTAAAATCCCTATTTGATCTGTTTCACAGATAGACACATTTTCTCAGTGTAAATTTCCAAGCTTATTTTTGTCTTTATTCTCACTGTTTTTTTTATGCTGATTTTGTGCCCTGTCCTGCAATAGGGATTACGATCTTTTAGCTCCACAATGTTTAATGCCCGTTGTATAGTCCACTTCCTATAACCCCTATTTTTTAGTCTATTTTGAATCACTTTGACCTCCATCTGATAATCAGTGTCCTCAGAGCAATTTTTTCTTGCTCTGATGAAATCTCCTATAGGGAGATTTTTAGTGACATGTGGGTGACAACTGTCTGCCTTCAACAAGGTGTTTCCACTAATTTCCTTGCAGAAAAGTTTGGTACTGCTTGTTCCAGTTTCCTTATCCATCTGTAGTATCACATCCAAAAATGGGGTCCAATCTCCATGTACCTCAATGGTGAACGACAAATTATACTCGTTCTCACTGAAGTACCTCACCAAATCATCGGGGATAGGTGCAGGAGACACGACAGACGACGCATAATATAATAAGCAAAAATGGTCACCTCACCAGGTGAACTCACGGGCTCTATATATATATCGTTTCCAGCCCCTCCCTGGACGCACGTCCAGTCTAGAGTCCTTATCCAGATAACTTCTTTATTCCATGGTCAAGCAGCAACGTTTCGACCAACCACACATGGTTTAGAGCTTGATAAAGACCATGTGTGGTTGGTCGAAACGTTGCTGCACGACCATGGAATAAAGAAGTTTATTTTTTTATCACTACCCATGCATGTGGCGCTGTCCTTTCTGTTGGTATACGACAGATGACAGTCCAAATCAGGACCATATTGTCTATGTATCTCCCACACCACCTTATGTTACTCAAAAAGGGGTTATTCGGAGTATAGAGGAACTCGTCTTCCCAGCTAATCATGTAAAGATTTGCTATGGAGGGCGAGAACCTCGCTCTCACAGGGCAACCGCGGCACTGCAGGTAGAATTTATCGTTAAACTTGAAAAAGTTACTCTTTAACAGATGAT
>JARQOC010000001.1:315695593-315709957 GCA_033576535.1 Allobates femoralis
GGGACATTATGGGTATGAAGGTAAATGATTTGGAGAGCATGCACACAAAAATAGAAAACTGTAGAATAAATAAAAAAATAATGTCATCATATAAACCTTCAAATCCTCATTTT
This sequence comes from Allobates femoralis, assembly GCA_033576535.1. Taxonomy (NCBI): domain Eukaryota; kingdom Metazoa; phylum Chordata; class Amphibia; order Anura; family Aromobatidae; genus Allobates; species Allobates femoralis. The sequence goes on from JARQOC010000001.1 coordinate 315,695,707, forward strand.
TTACCCAATATCTCGCGTTCCTGCCATGGATGCTTTTCAGCATCTTATGGAAAAGGAACTTAAACTGTTACTTTCCTCAGACAATTTCAATGAGGAAAATTGGAGTGTCCAAGAAAAAGAAGCATTGAAGGAGATCAGAGATAATGAGAATATTGTGGTTAGATCCTCGGACAAGGGTGGTTCAGTGGTCATACTGGACTACGTTTTATATGAAAAAGAAGTTTTTAAATATGTTACAAGATCATGCTACATATAGACCCTTGTCCGAGGATCCCACAAGAATTTTCAAATCAGAGTTAAACTGTTGAATGAAGGCATTGCACTTGGTGTGATTGATCAAAAAACAAAAGATTGTCTTTTTGTTGAGAATCCGATTTGTCCTGTCTTCCATGCCCTCCCCAAGACTCATAAGGGTCTTTTTCCACCACCATTAAGACCCATTGTGGCGGGCATCGGGTCCCTCCATGAAAAATTATTGAATAAAAGATACTAAACATCTATTACAAGGCGTATCTAAGGTACGGTGGGAACGGCAATCCAATTGGGTTCCTTGCGATGTAGCACAACTATATTTTTCAATTGTCCACACCAAAGCTTTTTGGGTCTTTAACAACATCTTGCACCACACTGAGGTATATAATGATGAGGAAAAAGAATTCCTCATGCTTTGTGTAGACCATCTGTTAAACAGTAACTTTTTCAAGTATAACGATAAATTCTACCTGCAATGCCGCGGTTGCCTTATGGGAGCGAGGTTCTCACCCTCCTTGCAAATCTTTACGTGGTGAGCTGGGAGGACGAATTCCTCTATACTCCGAATAACCCTTTTTGAGTAACATAAGGTGGTGCGGGAGACACAGACGGATATGGTCCTGATTTGGACTGTGTCGTCTATTGTGTCTCCCGCACCTACCCCCGATGATTTGGTGAGGTACTTCAGTGAGAACAATTATAATTTGTCGTTCACCATTGAGGTACACGGAGATTGGACCCCATTTTTGGATGTGATACTACAGAGGGATAAGGAAACTGGAAAATTCAGTACCAAACATTTCTGCAAGGAAATTAGTGGAAACACCTTGTTGAGGGCAGACAGTTGTCACCCACAACTTGTCACTAAAAATCTCCCTATAGGAGAGTTCATCAGAGCAAGAAGAAATTGCTCTGAGGACACTGATTATCAGATGGAGGTCAAAGTGATTCAAAATAGACTAAAAAAATAGGGGTTATAGGAAGTGGACTATACTACGGGCATTAAACATCGTGAAGCTAAAAGATCGTAAATCCCTATTGCAGGACAGGCAGAAAATCAGCATCAAAAAACCAGTGAGAATAAAGACAAAAATAAGCTTGGAAATTTACACTGAGAAAATGTGTCTATCTGTGAAACAGATCAGAATAGGGATTTTAACAAACATCCTCCCACTTTTGTCACTCAATTTAGTAAGGATTTTAACAACATAAAAAAACTACTTGATCATAATGTTCCAATCTTATATCAAGATGACATTTTGTGCAAAATATTATCGGGAGGCTGGAGGGTAGTAGCCAGTAGAGCGAGGAGTATTGGTAATGCGGTATCACCTATATAAGCAAAAAACAGGGACAACCCACATGGCTAACGTATAAGGGATCATTTAGGTGCAGAGGAAACAGATGCAACATTTGCCAATACATTAATATTAGTAACATCTTCCGTAACAATAAAACCTTTCTATATTAACTGTAATACCACACATGTGGTTTACTTAGCTACCTGTGAGATTTGTAGTTTGTTACGTAGGCAGCACCACCAGATCCTTGAAAAAGGGTATGTCTGAGCATATTACAGCATCCAATCCGAACTCAAAATCGTTAAGAACTGGGATGTCAGGTTTGTCAAGGCATTTTTGTGAGGTTCATGGTGGAGATTTAACATCCTTAACCATTATGGGCATAGAACGGCTCCATCGTCCATATAGGGGCGGAGACTGGGAGCGGGTGTTCCACAATCGGGAACTTTATTGGATCCTTCAGTTTGCCACCCACAATCCGAATGGTTTTAACTATAGAAATGACTGTTACTTCTATTAGGAAACAAGTTAAATATTCTAATGGGAAATTTTCCCCCCCTTCAGGCCCTCAACCATCACCCCATGCTCCCCCTCCCCCTTTTTCCCCTCTTCAATAGGGGAACTTTGACTCCAGACATCCTAATGTTATATAGATATAAACATAAGTGACTATCTGTGGAGGAACTAAACCCAAAGTAAAGACAAAAATAAGCTTGGAAATTTACACTCAGAAAATGTGTCCATGTGTGAAACAGATCAAAATAGGGATTTTAATACACATTATCCCACTTTTGTCACTCAATTTAGTAAGGATTTTAACAACACAAAAACATAAGTGACTATAGTGAGAATCTTAATTAAAGTCTCTGGAGGAATTAAACCCAAAACAATTTTTTTTTTCACAGAGTAATAACTGAAAAGAAGAAGGAAAGTAATATATTCATATATAAATAAAAAACAGGTCTTGCTATAAAGTTACTAGGATGATTAAATTTTAAATATGCTTGAACAATGTAACAAATGCACATCAGGAGTGTAATAACAGAATTTATTAATATGTGATAATTATCATAAATATATTAATACACACTGAAATGTTCTCTGTATGATAGTATATTGGTTTTCCATCATATAAGGAAAGAAAAGAAACAAAATAAAAAACATCAAAGGTGGAAATTTATAAAGACACCAAATATATATTGTATCATATTTAGGAATATTAATGAGTTGTGTATTAGAAAGCAGTTTAATACTCCTTTTGTGCAAGGTTCAACTCCAAAACATGTGAAAGGGTTAAACTTTTAATTTCTTTATTATTATCGTAAATTATGTTCAGCTGTGGGTGGAGGTTTCTTTCTTATATATGCATAAGCTTTTGTATTTTGTATTTGCTAATGATTAAGGAAGTTGTTCTTCCGAAAGCGTCTAGCATCCAGCTAGCACGCTGAATGATTTTATTATAATCTTCAAATAATAAAGAGAATTAAGAAGACAAGCACCAGTGTTTTCTACTTCACATAACTGGGTGCCGGCTTCCTCCCTCGGTCCCTTGGAGCTGCGGGTCTGGCACAGATATAGGTGTCGGCTCTCCTGTGTCTCCACTGCTGCTTCCCGCCTTATAGTCCATGCTGCGGGGCTTGAGGATGGGATCCGCCATCTTAGATGCTGCACTGTCTGGGGGCCTCCTGCCAGAGCTCCTTAAAAATCGTAATATGTGGCAGTATACTGGACCGAGGGTCCCGTGTGGGTAGCTGAACGGCTACTCTTCCTTCTCACCAACATAAGGCGAGGATATGGTCAGTTATAACGTTGTTTAAAGGGCTTTTTGCCGGCCGGGGAGCAGGAGCTCAGGAATCAGTGTCTCTCCCCTCTCATGGCCAGGCCACGCCCCCGTAAATTGATTTTTTTGTATCTGTCCCTTCATTATCACTGCCACTCTAAGATAATTTTGGTGGTTTTGATGAATCCGCAGATGATAATATGCATATTTCAGGTCCAGACGGCCATGAAACACCTAGGAAATAGATGTTTAATTGCTGATCTTATTGCTTCCATCTTGAAGGTTTTAAATTTCAAGAATGCATTTAACTTCCTTAAAGGGAACCTGTCAGGTGGTTTATGCCCCTCCAGCTATCAATGTCTGTAGCTGCAGCTTTATAATACCAGTCTAATCATCCCTGTCTGAGCTCAGAGTGTAATGTGAAAGGTGAAAGAAAAGCATTTATACACTTACATTTCAGTCCCCACCTTGGAGGAGGGGGACTGTCGGCAGGATAATAGTTAACTCACTTTTAACTTGGATAGCTAAAGGACCTGTGTTATGTAACGATCATGTGACCATAGTGGGTGGAGCTAAGCCAGCAAACGTATTATGTTCTATGAGAACTTAGCTCCGCCTATTGTAGTCACATGGTTATGACATCACATCAGGTCTCCTAACATAACACAAGGCTGAAATGTTAACTATTAACCTGCCAAACAGTCCCCGTCCTCCAAGCTGGGGACTGACTGCCTCATTACATGAGGGAATGTAAGTGTATAAATGCTTTTCTTTCACCTTTCACATTACACTATGAGCTCAGACAGGGATGATTAGAATAGTATTAAAAAGCTGCAGCTACAGACAGTGATAGCTGGGGAGGCATAAACCACCTGACAGGTTCCCTTTAAATTAATGATGGTCCTATGTGAACCATCCGTTTGGAGACCAAGAATGATTTCCTAATCATAGTCAAAAGAAAAGTAATCTGGAGAAGTCCTAAAAAAAAAATCCAACCTCAGACCTGAGGTTACTACATCTAGGATCCAGGTATTTGATATTATTTGGATCCACTTTTGATTGAAAAATCTGAGTCTGCCTCCTACAATGGGGTTAAAGCTAACGGTATTGCTTCTTACCCCTTGAGGATGAGCCACCGAATAAGTTGCCTTTTGGTCTTTAGTGTCTAGACTTCAATCGGTTTCGATCCATGTTAGAACTTCTTTGACTGATCGGCTGCTTCCTGAAGGCCATGGTGGTAAAACTGTCAACTCCAATCCAACGATTTATCGTTACAACTTGCCAGAGTCACACGCAACGAGGTCGCAACGACATTGCTGGTACGCTTCCAAACCCGTGATGTATCAGCAATGTCGTTGACAATGGCGTGCCGTGTAACGGGTCTTACAGGGAACAGGCAGTTTTACAACAAGTCACCGTAAGTGCCTTGCAGCAATGGGGCAGAGCTTCCATAGGGGGAATCATCCTAAGTCCACCGTGGGTGGAGTAGATGTTCAATGGGCATGGCTAAACACCCAAAATTGATGGGATTATTCTTAATTGTTAGGGCCGCTTTACACACACCAACCTCTGTGTCCAACTTCTGAACAGATCTCTGGTTGCAGTGAAATCATGGACACATTGCTCCATTTTGTGGCTGTGTACAAAATGGAGCAATGTGTCCATGATTTCACTTTAACCAGAGATCTGTTCAGAGGTTGGACACAGTAGTTGGTGTGTGTAAAGCGGCCCTTAGAGGGAGTGACTGAGATGCTTGACCCTGGGCAGTTGGCAGAACTGATCCCATACAGTGGGAATGTTCATTCAGGAAATAACCATTACATTTACAATCCACATAGACATAGAGTTGATAATAGATCCGGGGGGGGGGGGGGGCACAGGGAAGGGTGCAAGAGGGGGGCAAAAAAAGGTTTTGTTATCATTCATATTCTCTGAAAGAAGGCAAATGAAGCAAAAAAATCTTCCGGGTATGTAAACTTTTGAGCACAACTGTGTACTACCAGGACCAGGTATTTCTCATTGTATGTAGTATTATTCGGTCACTATGTGGTGGCAGTGTGTGCTCTGATCATGGTGTGGTGGTATTTCTCCTTGTATGTGTTATTATTCAGTCACTGTGTGGTAATGCACGCTCCGATCATGGTGTGGTGGTACTTAGCCCTCGTGGACAGGGTCCCTGCCCCTTCTGTACCTGTACGTCCTGATCGCCTAGATTTAGTGTACTTGTTCTTGTCTCCCTCATCCTTATGTAAAGCGCCATGGAACCTAATGGCACTATATAAATAAATAATAATAATAATAATAATAATTACTTCTCCTTGTATGTTCGGTCACTATGTGGTGATAATGAGCACTCTGATCATGGTGTGAGACAAAAAACTTAGAGTAAAGTAGGGCCCTGCCGAAAGAGTCTACTAGGTCATGTTGCCAGGCATAAAAAATCTTTTGGCCAAACAAAATCTGATAGCCATGTTTGTATGTGATCTGTTGTTTGATGGGAACTGTTAAATGTCTGATTGGTGAGGATGTGGTGCAGAAGGCGTTTTTCCAATAGTGGGAAGTGGAGCTGTGTATAGTTCAATGGGTGGAGGAGCTGGCGTGGAATCTCAGAGGGGGCCATAAAATTTTGCCAGTGAGGAGCACTGAAAATCCTAATGGCAGCCGTGGGACTACCTGCTAAAACAGTTGGCACACAGTTCAACTTAGGCTGGTTTCACAACGTGATTTTTTCCTGTTCGTGGGGATCCTGTTTTTTTGCAGGACCCAACGGACAGGAAAGGACCGGATTGGATGTGTTCCTCAGATGCCATTTCTTTTTTTTTTTTTTAAACATGAAGTTTTATTGAACTTTTTGGAAGGTACATAACCAAAAAAATCAGGAGCATTACAATACATATCAACTCAACATACAAATAAAGAAGACTAACCAGGAGAGGGTAGGGGGGGTAGGGAGGGGGTAGAAGCTGCAGTAATATCGTACATAATTCAATAACAGAGGTGTTAGTATTAGAGCGCTCACTCTATATCTGGACCAGATTATGCCCAGAGATCACCCATGGGTCCCACCACCTCAGAACCTTAGTTCTCCTTTTAATTGTGTGGGACAGGGTCAACTCATGCTGAAAGTGAGTGTTGAGGTGGACAAGTACATCCGCAGCAGTAGGAGTCACAGGGGATTTCCAGCAAGCCGCAATACATTGCCTCGCCGCAATCAACACATTAGTGTAGATGGGTCTTAAAGGGCCAGGAATGGCATTCGATCCAATACCAAGCAGTGCCATCTGTGGCAGGAGGGGATTAGGGATTCCAGTAATTCCCAGTAATATACGTTCAACATCTCTCCAAAATGTACGTACACCCGGGCAGTACCACCAAACATGCGGGAGTCTCCAATCACCAGGCACCCCTTCCAACAGTGGGGGTGTGCCCGAGTTGGAGATGAGATAAATCTGGCTATTCTCTCCGGGGTGAGGTACCACTGCATCTGGGTCTTCCTAGATTGCTCCAAATGCGTTATACATGTGGAGTAACGGGCAGCATGAACTGCTGCCGCCCGCCAGTCCTCAAGTGAGGCAGAAAAGGACAAAAGACCCTCCCATTTAGACATAAAGGAAGTTTCCTCGGATGCCATTTCTGTGTCCGGTTCCGTGATTTTCAGTCTCCCGCCTGCCGATCGGTCTTGGCGGGCGCACAATTTAAACTGCTCAGCTGATGCGGTCATGTGACCGATCAGCTGATCGGGTAGCCCCGCCCCACCAAGTCTTTAAGCCCTCGGAACTAGATGGCGCGCATGGCAGGACATACGCCGGAGAGGTAAGGATCTTTTTTCTTAATTTTTAACACTTGCTTTAGTGAATTTTACTTCCGCAATGTATGTATATACATTGCAGAAGTGAAATTAAACAGGAACAGAGCAGTTTTAGTGTACTGAGCATGCTCAGTACACTAAAATCGGGTCTGTTAAATGATACGATGTTTTCCAGACCCGTGCTCCATAGGCCCCCATGTTAATTGCCGCGGACCGGGTCGGATTCGATTCTGTCCAATTTGGTCCGCTGTGCTCAAAATCGGAGCAGTCTCCAATTAGGGGTACAGCAAAAAATCGGACATAATCGGATCAGTGACAAATCAGACAGCAATAGAGCACCAATCGGTGCTCATAGGGATACATAGGGGCCAAATCAGATCCGTGGCTGTCTGTTTTACAACGCAATGTGAAACCAGCTTTATTCACTGAATAAGCACCTATATGCTTCTATTTTAGAAACATGCAATATGCACACTTCGAATCTTTATATATGTAAAAGCTATTCCATGATAGTCATACATAACTGGACCAGAGTCTAATTATATGTCCATTGCATATCAGAATGCAGACCAAGTCATGTTATGAAGGGTTAAGCTCCTCACTTTAGATTTTAGACATAAAAAGTCACATTTGTTAAACATATTAAGGTTTACACAGAAAAAGATTGGAAGTGACCTTTCCATTTACAATGCAGAAAGGCAAATCAAATGTTTGTTTCTTTGTATGAGTAAACCAATTTCTGTTAAATTCTGTACTAAAGTGAATTAGAACATTGGCTCTGACGTCAAATGTGTGAGGTTTAAGCCAAAATCATTAGTGTGACCCTCTCGGCTCAATAAAAATGCTTAGCTTATGCTTTGTCTCAGGTGATGGAGAGCAAAGTATAGGGATTTCTAGATTTACTAAACTGAGATGTAAGAAACATTACATCAGCTTTAATCTTGTGGATGCTTTGGACAAAACAAAAAAATGTAATATTGTGAATAGCTCCCTTAGTTAGATCTTACATTAAACGAATAGGAAAGCATGATTGTTTGCATGTTTTTCCTATTTTCTTTAATAACCCTTTTGCTGTAATGTTGAAAGTCCTGTATCAGCAGTGTCTACTTTGGCTTTTCTATGATCATGTAATACATAATTATTGGAACACTTTAGGATCAATGATTACCCCAACATCACTATTATTAGGCTATGAAGACATTATGGTCATGGTTCTGTTTATAACAAAAGGTATGGAAGCATCTGCATCTGGGCTGCCAGCAGATCCCCTTCAACATATGTTTGGGGTATGATGAGTTTTTTTATTTCAGTAGTAAAAATACCACTGCATGCTAATTTGAATTTCACAATTGACAAAAACCCTATTGGTATGAACAATCGAGGTTTGGATGTAAATACAATCGTATAAACCTTTATGATAATTACACATAAGGGCTAAGATGTAACACTTACTAAAGGAATTCCATACTTTCCTTTATGCAGCAGGTCCTCCTAGGTCACTTCCTATGCAAGCATGCCTATAGGGAAGATATGCATTCATTTGATGGAAGGCCAATGTCAATATACCATAATCCTGGGAGATCTGCTAATAGAACTAGAATAGACACAGAAGTGAAAGAGAGAAAGAAAGAGAGAGAGAAACAAAGAGAGAGAGAGAGAAAGAAAAAGAGAGAAAAAGAAAGAAAGAGAGAAAGAAAATATGGGAAAGGAGAGATAGGTCAGGTATCCGGCCCCTCACGATCCTATATTGGTGATAGATCATCAATTGTAAAGTCGAAAACAACCCCCTTAACAAAAATATACAAAAGGGAAAGTTGTGTACATCTAATCAATTCTTAAAAAACTGTGTCCATTTGTCTTTTGAAGCTTTCATAATTCTCCAATAGTTCTTCACTGTATTAGGTTTGGAAATAACTGCCCCTAGCCTCTTAAAGGGAGCTTGTTAGGTCTTCTGTGCACCCAAAACCAAACAGCTGTGGGCACATATTAAAGGTCCCTGCCTACAGTCCCTTCATGGATTAATATATATAAACAGATCTTTAGAAAAAAATATTTCTAAAGTCTGTTTGTGATATACAAATTAGGGCTTTGACTAGTCAGGGGGCGTTAGTTCCAGCACTAGTTGCCCCACTTAGCATATTATTCGTCCCACTGTGGGCGTGATAACATGTGCTTTAGAAAAGTTGGCATCCTGAAAGCACTATACAAAGCTTGTGTACGCGCACAGAGGGCTTAATACGCATGATCGGAAGTCGTTCAGTTTTCTGGTCATGCACAATGAGCCTCTCTAAAGCTAGGACGAGTAGACCCAGCTTCCAAAGCTCAATGTTATGAGGGAACAAAGCCGCATGCATACTCAAGCTTTGTGTGGTGCTGGTGAGAATGCAGGCTTCAGTAAATTAGTTATCACTCTCACAGGGGTGTGATAACATGATAAGTGGCTGGCTAGTCAGGGAACCAACACCCCCTCAGATAGTTAAAGGCTTAATTAGCATCTCAAACTTTTTCTAAAGATCTGCTTATCTGTGCACCTACTAGAGGGACTATTAGGCAAGGAATTGTGATATGTGCCTACAACTGCTGGTGGTTCTGGGGGCACGGAGGACCTGGCAGGTTCCTCTGTGTAAACCTCACCATAAATGAAGAAACCACCACCAGGCCAATCAAATACCTTTACCACCAGCACCTTTTAAAATTTTTTGGCAAGAACGCTTTCCTAAAGAACTATTATAATAATAAATTTTAATGGCTTTACCATTATTAATTGCTAAAAAAAAAAAAAGGTATCCAGCTTACCTGTTAGTTATCGTGCTCGAATCAGCAGTCTAACACAAATAAAAAATCCAAAAAGGATATCCAGCATCGATAAAACGAAGATTATTGAGTAAAAACTGTGCAAAACATTATTTTCATATAAGGATACAAAGGATCATAGTCTATGTATGAAAATGTTTGTACAGTTTTGTTCAACATTAATAAATACATCTTATATTTTTTGGATTTTCTATTATTGTCACTGCTTCATAAAGATGACTCTCCTGCTGACACTGCACCTTTCTGTCCAGATACCAGGAGGAAGGGACATGCCAAATTTATATACTCTAAGTGGCAACTTACGGTAGTTTGTGTGCAAACTGCATGACAGTGGACATAATGAAACATATGAAATCAATTCAAGGGTTATCAAAGAGATAGAATATTATTTAGAAAAAAAATAATAGATTGCAAGCTTTTATTTCCCTCACCATTTGTTATTTAATATTTTGCATGTTTAATGCCTCTCCCCAATTGTTAAGTACTGAGGAATGTAAATGTTAGTAGTTGAAAGTTTTTGACAACAGTGAATGCAACACTTTCAAAATGTTCATTTTTCTCACTCAAAACCAAACAGTCACAATATTATATATTTTATTAGTTTTTAATATTGTTTTAATTTTAACTTTTCAAACGATTTCCAGTTTAGAAAACGATACACTGACCACATAATTCCTTTTTTATACAGTTATACAAATAATCTAAATACACTGTTGTGTTCAGGATGATGGCAAATAAGATTTAACTGTACATAAGAAAGAAAAATATTATAAGCATATTTAGAAACCATAGAAATGTCTATACAAAACAAGCAAAATGGAATAAAATCTTATATTTAAAGTATTGCAACAGTCCCACAGTTTTATAACAAAAAAGGTCTTTGCACAGTTCCTCACAATGCCCCATTACAGCTAAAGCAAGACAGCAATATAGATTTTTTTTTTCCTTTTTCTTCTTTTATAAGAAAATGACAAATCTGAAATGCTACACAGAAATACAATTTGCACATTCTGATCAAAAATAACAAAAAAAAAAATCTTATGAGTGGAGCAAAACATGGAGGACACACACCGACCAGCTGTATAAAATCCCATTGCACATTATTTTACTCAGTTGTTTCAAAAGTAAAAAAGGTCTATTTACACAATATTTTGCACTTTAACTTAGAAATAACGTGAGTGCTCTAGAATTGAACCGAGGTTTGATACTGATGTACCAAGGAGGTGCATTCTGCTAGAGGAGGCCAGAGCTCCTTCCCTAGGCAGTGTACTGTGGAAGTAACCAAAGCCTATAGTAAGAAATGCATTTACACAATGATTCCTCAGCGGGTTCAATCACCTGCATTATAAAACTGTATGATACAAAGTTAAAATAAAAGGAAAAAAGACTTTGTACATTGTAGAAAGATAGTAATACATAAGATAACCCCCAGCACTGATGGAGATGATGTGTTACTTTGAATAATAGTCATATTAAACAAATCATAAAAATCATGAAAGCAATGCAATCCAAAACAGCACCATGCACAATAGTTTGTAGTGTGTGAACATAAAAGAGATATGCACCGGTCACTTCTTAACGCAATTCAGAACTGCTCAAGGAGCTGACGTAGATAAGGAGCCTTGGAAAGTTCCCGGCTCACTCGGGAAAGCTTGAAAAGTACTGGACAGTTGAGGGAAACACATTGGATCTGTTGGTCACAGCAGCCCGTGCAGTTCTTGCATAACTGGAATGGAAAAATTGATATGTAAACTCCCCTGCTAAAACATTCACATCAAGTTTTCAGTTTTTATTTATTTCAATGGAGATGACAAATATATAGAGAATTTCTGAAAAGCACACACCAGGTCAAAAATCTGTTCCCCAATTTTGGTTTCTGCTATTCTGATTGGAACATGAGAAGTCTGTGGTATATAGAGTTCAACTGAACATTTTCTCGCTGCATTTGTATCCATGATATATATAGAGTTTATGATTTCTAGTAGTGTCATCGTTTTATCCCAGCTCTGTTACATCTTTATCTGAACCAGTCACTATTATATTACCACGTGGTTCATGTGATATCCAGTCTCACTACAAGTTGAGCATGTGATCTCTGGTAAATTGGAGGATGAAATCACAAAGTGATACTTCAGTTTTCGTCAATAATCCATCCAAAACAATCAGCCAAACCTAAAATCTACCAAAACCGATGCAATGTTTCCATAGGAACCAATGTAAATCCAATTAATTTGTTTTAAACACTCCAAAATACATACCAAATAACACATTTTATAGCGAATAAAGATACTATTTAATACTAAAAACGTTATGAAATTAAGACAAATGTAAAGGAAAAACATTTAACATGGCATTAGTTTTCCTAAACACTCCTTTTGGCGTTATGGTAGACAGTGAGGAGGGTAGAGAGGAAGCAAATATTGTTTTGAAAGAGGAATCATGTGGGTCACCATTTTTTCATGCAAAATTAACAGCGATGTATGAAACCCAACGAAAACTGAGACACATTTTTCATTGAACATATCAACGAAAACCAAAATCAACAATAATCGATGTCAAGGAAAACCGAGGTATTATTGTATATGTTATTTTATATCTTGCATGGTTAATGTATTCCCCTGCTATATGTATTGGTTGACTCCTAGATGTTCTACAGATACCATGTTGTTGCAGCTCTCAGACACCACCCTCCCTCTTCCAAGATCTGCTCGCTTTTGTACCTCCTTATGTCTCTCATTTCCCTAAAGTTATCATATGCTTTATATACTGTAAGAAAAAAGTGGGAGGAGAAAAATCAAGAAATCTTGACTGCATAACAAACCTGGAGGAACAGATGCATCACATTAGTATCAGAACCTTTTTCAGGTTTAAAGTGCATTGTGTAAGGGTACCTTTACACGCCGCAATTTTTGGTGGTGATATGAGGCGATCTAAAGTGTGCGTGCCGTTTTTAACGGTCGCCTCAGATCGCCGATGGCGTGTTTACACGCCGCAATTTCGCCCTCAACCTGAGGCGATGTGTCGCCCCGGAAATTGCCTCACCAACAGCGGAACCAATCCGGTCGACTTCCCTCGCCGCTTCACACGCCAGAATCCCAAAGGAAATGTGGGCGAACATGTTCAGCGCGGCGAGATCATAGGCGTGCCAGACTGGTGTACACCGCGCCCCAAACACGCTCATTGGACAACGCAATAGCGTTATGATTGGCCAGCCTGCGCTGGAAGGCTGGCTAATACATGACACCATTGTCTCGGAGTTTGTGATGAATACACGCTCGTGTCGTCGAAGGTGGCTGCTGCGACACACACTGTTGCGGCGGCCATGACTGTTGTCCTATGTGCAGGGGAGGGGCAGGCACCTGGCAGGCAGGCAGTAAGGAGCAGAAATCTCATGATGTCACCACGCACACTGACCCCTCCAAACACAGTTTAGGGCACTAACAAGGTCGACGCCAGCGGAGTGGGAGCAGTAGAATGTACCCATCACTGTCACCTAATTCACACCATGTAGGGTGATTGTAGTGCGTGGGCCATGCCACCCATGTACGATGTATATGGACAAATCTGAGGTGCCATTATACCCCAACACGCAGAGGAAAAACACACGGATGACATAGCTTCGCGCATGTATGGCGCAAACAAATGAACTGTGTTTGTTTACGATTGTGTAGGTGAAGATGGGGTGTGGTCTGAATGACAGCTCTTTTAAAAATGGCGCCCTGTAAGTGACAGCCAATGGAAACACGTAGCCACCACCAATCCCTTGTTGCCGGGGTGCGGACTCAGCACTCTGTGGCACGCCTACGGGGGAAATCAATAGGTGATGCAGATTCCACAATATCGCCCGTTCACACGCCAAAGCAGGAATCTCACCTTTTATGTTGCCTCTCTTTTGGAGCATGCTTGTGAAATCGGAACCAGGCGGGCAGGTTTTTCATCGCAGCCAAATTCTCAAATTAGACGCCACAACTGGGAGGCAATTTGACGGCGATGTTGCCAGGGCGACATATCGCCGGCAAGATTCCTCCCGCGGCTGCGGGCGTGTAAAGGTACCCTTTGAATAATTTTATCCCTGAGTGACAAATAATAATAACCAATACAGAAACCAACCATTCCATATGGAAAACCCCTTGTGAAAATGCACAATGAAAATGTGTTTTTGGGAAAGCAAAAAAAAAAAATTCATTTTATGGAGACATATATATATATAATTTTATAATATTATATATATAATAATTTATATATATTATATTGTCATAGAATGCTGTCTCCATTGCGAATTATTATTGTATATAC
>JARQOC010000001.1:315710057-315745386 GCA_033576535.1 Allobates femoralis
AATTAGGGCTTTGACTAGTCAGGGGGCGTTAGTTCCAGCACTAGTTGCCCCACTTAGCATATTATTCGTCCCACTGTGGGCGTGATAACATTGCTTTAGAAAAGTTGGCATCCTGACAAGCACTATACAAAGCTTGTGTACGCGCACAGAGGGGCTTAATACGCATGATCGGAAGTCGTTCAGTTTTCTGGTCATGCACAATGAGCCTCTCTAAAGCTAGGACGAGTAGACCCAGCTTCCAAAGCTCAATGTTATGAGGAACAAAGCCGCATGCATACTCAAGCTTTGTGTGGTGCTGGTGAGAATGCAGGCTTCAGTAAATTATGTTATCACTCTCACAGGGGTGTGATAACATGATAAGTGGGCTGGCTAGTCAGGGAACCAACACCCCCTCAGATAGTTAAAGGCTTAATTAGCATCTCAAACTTTTTCTAAAGATCTGCTTATCTGTGCACCTACATAGAGGGACTATTAGGCAAGGAATTGTGATATGTGCCTACAACTGCTGGTGGTTCTGGGGGCACGGAGGACCTGGCAGGTTCCTCTGTGTAAACCTCACCATAAATGAAGAACCACCACCAGGCCAATCAAATACCTTTACCACCAGCACCTTTTAAAATTTTTTGGCAAGAACGCTTTCCTAAAGAACTATTATAATAATAAATTTTAATGGCTTTACCATTATTAATTGCTAAAAAAAAAAAAAGGTATCCAGCTTACCTGTTAGTTATCGTGCTCGAATCAGCAGTCTAACACAAATAAAAAATCCAAAAAGGATATCCAGCATCGATAAAACGAAGATTTATTGAGTAAAAACTGTGCAAAACATTATTTTCATATAAGGATACAAAGGATCATAGTCTATGTATGAAAATGTTTGTACAGTTTTGTTCAACATTAATAAATACATCTTATATTTTTTGGATTTTCTATTAAATTGTCACTGCTTCATAAAGATGACTCTCCTGCTGACACTGCACCTTTCTGTCCAGATACCAGGAGGAAGGGACATGCCAAATTTATATACTCTAAGTGGCAACTTACGGTAGTTTGTGTGCAAACTGCATGACAGTGGACATAATGAAACATATGAAATCAATTCAAGGGTTATCAAAGAGATAGAATATTATTTAGAAAAAAAATAATAGATTGCAAGCTTTTATTTCCCTCACCATTTGTTATTTAATATTTTGCATGTTTAATGCCTCTCCCCAATTGTTAAGTACTGAGGAATGTAAATGTTAGTAGTTGAAAGTCTTTGACAACAGTGAATGCAACACTTTCAAAATGTTCATTTTTCTCACTCAAAAACCAAACAGTCACAATATTATATATTTTATTAGTTTTTAATATTGTTTTAATTTTAACTTTTCAAACGATTTCCAGTTTAGAAAACGATACACTGACCACATAATTCCTTTTTTATACAGTTATACAAATAATCTAAATACACTGTTGTGTTCAGGATGATGGCAAATAAGATTTAACTGTACATAAGGAAAGAAAAATATTATAAGCATATTTAGAAACCATAGAAATGTCTATACAAAACAAGCAAAATGGAATAAAATCTTATATTTAAAGTATTGCAACAGTCCCACAGTTTTATAACAAAAAAGGTCTTTGCACAGTTCCTCACAATGCCCCATTACAGCTAAAGCAAGACAGCAATATAGATTTTTTTTTTCCTTTTTCTTCTTTTATAAGAAAATGACAAATCTGAAATGCTACACAGAAATACAATTTGCACATTCTGATCAAAAATAACAAAAAAAAAAAATCTTATGAGTGGAGCAAAACATGGAGGACACACACCGACCAGCTGTATAAAATCCCATTGCACATTATTTTACTCAGTTGTTTCAAAAGTAAAAAAAGGTCTATTTACACAATATTTTGCACTTTAACTTAGAAATAACGTGAGTGCTCTAGAATTGAACCGAGGTTTGATACTGATGTACCAAGAGAGGTGCATTCTGCTAGAGGAGGCCAGAGCTCCTTCCTAGGCAGTGTACTGTGGAAGTAACCAAAGCCTATAGTAAGAAATGCATTTACACAATGATTCCTCAGCGGGTTCAATCACCTGCATTATAAAACTGTATGATACAAAGTTAAAATAAAAGGAAAAAAGACTTTGTACATTGTAGAAAGATAGTAATACATAAGATAACCCCCAGCACTGATGGAGATGAGTGTTACTTTGAATAATAGTCATATTAAACAAATCATAAAAATCATGAAAGCAATGCAATCCAAAACAGCACCATGCACAATAGTTTGTAGTGTGTGAACATAAAGAGATATAGCACCGGTCACTTCTTAACGCAATTCAGAACTGCTCAAGGAGCTGACGTAGATAAGGAGCCTTGGAAAGTTCCCGGCTCACTCGGGAAAGCTTGAAAAGTACTGGACAGTTGAGGGAAACACATTGGATCTGTTGGTCACAGCAGCCCGTGCAGTTCTTGCATAACTGGAATGGAAAAATTGATATGTAAACTCCCCTGCTAAAACATTCACATCAAGTTTTCAGTTTTTATTTATTTCAATGGAGATGACAAATATATAGAGAATTTCTGAAAAGCACACACCAGGTCAAAAATCTGTTCCCCAATTTTGGTTTCTGCTATTCTGATTGGAACAGTGAGAAGTCTGTGGTATATAGAGTTCAACTGAACATTTTCACGCTGCATTTGTATCCATGATATATATAGAGTTTATGATTTCTAGTAGTGTAATCTGTTTTATCCCAGCTCTGTTACATCTTTATCTGAACCAGTCACTATTATATTACCACCTGGTTCATGTGATATCCAGTCTCACTACAAGTTGAGCATGTGATCTCTGGTAAATTGCAGGATGAAATCACAAAGTGATACTTCAGTTTTCGTCAATAATCCATCCAAAACAATCAGCCAAACCTAAAATCTACCAAAACCGATGCAATGATTTCCATAGGAACCAATGTAAATCCAATTAATTTGTTTTAAACACTCCAAAATACATACCAAATAACACATTTTATAGGAATAAAGATACTATTTAATACTAAAAACGTTATGAAATTAAGACAAATGTAAAGAAAACATTTAACATGGCATTAGTTTTCCTAAACCCTCCTTTTGGCGTATGGTAGACAGTGAGGAGGGTAGAGAGGGAAGCAAATATTGTTTTGAAAGAGGAATCATGTGGGTCACCATTTTTTCATGCAAAATTAACAGCGATGTATGAAACCCAACGAAAACTGAGACACATTTTTCATTGAACATATCAACGAAAACCAAAATCAACAATAATCGATGTCAAGGAAAACCGAGGTATTATTGTATATGTTATTTTATATCTTGCATGGTTAATGTATTCCCCTGCTATATGTTTGGTTGACTCCTAGATGTTCTACAGATACCATGTTGTTGCAGCTCTCAGACACCACCCTCCCTCTTCCAAGATCTGCTCGCTTTTGTGCCTCCTTATGTCTCTCATTTCCCTAAAGTTATCATATGCTTTATATACTGTAAGAAAAAAGTGGGAGGAGAAAAATCAAGAAATCTTGACTGCATAACAAACCTGGAGGAACAGATGCATCACATTAGTATCAGAACCTTTTTCAGGTTTAAAGTGCATTGTGTAAGGGTACCTTTACACGCCGCAATTTTTGGTGGTGATATGAGGCGATCTAAAGTGTGCGTGCACGTTTTTAACGGTCGCCTCAGATCGCCGATGGCGTGTTTACACGCCGCAATTTCGCCCTCAACCTGAGGCGATGTGTCGCCCCGGAAATTGCCTCACCAACAGCGGAACCAATCCGGTCGACTTCCCTCGCCGCTTCACACGCCAGAATCCCCAAAGGAATGTGGGCGAACATGTTCAGCGCGGCGAGATCATAGGCGTGCCAGACTGGTGTACACCGCGCCCCAAACACGCTCATTGGACAACGCAATAGCGTTATGATTGGCCAGCCTGCGCTGGAAGGCTGGCTAATACATGACACCATTGTCTCGGAGTTTGTGATGAATACACGCTCGTGTCGTCGAAGGTGGCTGCTGCGACACACACTGTGCGGCGGCCATGACTGTTGTCCTATGTGCAGGGGAGGGGCAGGCACCTGGCAGGCAGGCAGTAAGGAGCAGAAATCTCATGATGTCACCACGCACACTGACCCCTCCAAACACAGTTTAGGGCACTAACAAGGTCGACGCCAGCGGAGTGGGAGCAGTAGAATGTACCCATCACTGTCACCTAATTCACACCATGTAGGGTGATTGTAGTGCGTGGGCCATGCCACCCATGTACGATGTATATGGACAAATCTGAGGTGCCATTATACTCAACAGCGCAGAGGAATACACACGGATGACATAGCTTGCGCGCATGTATGGCGCAAACAAATGAACTGTGTTTGTTTACGATTGTGTAGGTGAAGATGTGTGTGGTGCTGAAGTGACAGCTCTTCAAATATGGCGCCCTGTGAAGTGACAGCCAATGGAAACACAGTAGCCACCACCAATCATTGTTGCCGGGGTGCGGACTCCAGCACTCTGTGGCACGCCTACGGGAAATCAATAGGTGATGCAGATTCCATCAATATCGCCCGTTCACACGCCAAAGCAGGGAATCTCACCTTCATGATTGCCTCTCATTTTGGAGCAGTGCTGTGAAATCGGAACCAGGCGACAGGTTTTTCATCGCAGCCAAATTCTCAAATTAGACGCCACAACTGGGAGGCAATTTGACGGCGATGTTGCCAGGGCGACATATCGCCGGCAAGATTCCTCGCCGCGGCTGCGGCGTGTAAAGGTACCCTTAGAAGTAATTTTATCCCTGAGTGACAAATAATAATAACCAATACAGAAACCAACCATTCCATATGGAAAACCTCTTGTGAAAATGCACAATGAAAATGTGTTGGAACGCAAAAAAAAGAATTCATTTTATGGAGAGCATATATATATATATATATATATATATATATATATATATATATATATATATTATATTGTCATAGAATGCTGTCTCCATTGCGAATTATTATTGTATATACTCGCGTATAAGCCGAGTTTTTCAGCCCAAAAATTGGGCTGAAAAGTACCCCCCTCGGCTTATACGCGAGTCAGTGCTGTATACCGATGTATACATCGGTACATACCGATGTATACATCGGTATACAGCAGCCCCCGCATCCCCAGTAATGCAGGGCCCCCCCAGGGTCTCTCCGGTCACCTGTAAAGCAAGCTATACTTATCAGTGTCCCGCTCGCACCCGCCGCTGCCGACATCCACGATCCTCCATCTTCATGCGACTCCTCTTCCTGTTTCTGTGCGCGTCGCCGGCAATGACGTCATTCCCGGCGACGCGCACAGGAAACAGGAAGAGGAGTCGCATGAAGATGGAGGATCACGGATGTGGGCAGCGGCGGGTGCGAGCGGGACACTGATAAGTATAGCTTGCTTTACAGGTGACCGGAGAGACGCTGGGGGGGGCCTGCATTACTGGGGCTTCCTGTATACTACCGCTGGGGCTGCTATATACCTCTGGGGCACTGTATACTACCACTGGGGCTGCTATATACCTCTGGGGCCCTGTATACTACCACTGGGGCTGCTATATACCTCTGGGGCACTGTATACTACCACTGGGGCTGCTATATACCTCTGGGGCCCTGTATACTACCACTGGGGCTGCTATATACCTCTGGGGCACTGTATACTACCACTGGGGCTGCTTTATACCTCTGGGGCCCTGTATACTACCACTGGGGCTGCTATATACCTCTGGGGCACTGTATACTACCACTGGGGCTGCTATATACCTCTGGGGCCCTGTATACTACCACTGGGGCTGCTATATACCTCTGGGGCACTGTATACTACCACTGGGGCTGCTATATACCTCTGGGGCCCTGTATACTACCACTGGGGCTGCTATATACCTCTGGGGCCCTGTATACTACCGCTGGGGCTGCTATATACCTCTGGGGCCCTGTATACTACCACTGGGGCTGCTATATACCTCTGGGGCCCTGTATACTACCACTGGGGCTGCTATATACCTCTGGGGCCCTGTATACTACCGCTGGGGCTGCTATATACCTCTGGGGCCCTGTATACTACCACTGGGGCTGCTATATACCTCTGGGGCCCTGTATACTACCACTGGGGCTGCTATATACCTCTGGGGCCCTGTATACTACCGCTGGGGCTGCTATATACCTCTGGGGCCCTGTATACTACCACTGGGGCTGCTATATACCTCTGGGGCCCTGTATACTACCGCTGGGGCTGCTATATACCTCTGGGGCCCTGTATACTACCACTGGGGCTGCTATATACCTCTGGGGCCCTGTATACTACCACTGGGGCTGTATATACTACCACTGGGGCTGTATATACTACTGGGGCTGCGTGTATACTACCACTGGGGCTGCTGTATCTACCTCTGGGACTGGTGTATACCACACTGCTGGGGGCTGTATACTTGTGCTAGGGTCCACCCTCGGCTTATACACGAGTCAATAGATTTTCCCAGGTTTTGGGGGCAAAAGTAGGGGGGTCGGCTTATACACGGGTCGGCTTATACACGAGTATATACGGTACTTTAGATGGAATAAAACTTTTACCTATACACTTACATTATTGCTCAAAAGATATATTGCAAGTCATTTCTAGAATTTAAGCCCGCTGGTATCCTGGACTTTAGGGTCAAAATCCACTGGTCTTCTCATAATAATAATGTGTTTTCCCGATCCCCGCCTCTTAAAGGCCTAGAAACTTTTTCAATAACTGTAACGCAAAGTGTGGATACATCCCCATTGTGATACTCAGAAATATGTTTTGATAAACCAGATGTGGCTCAAATGTTATTTGTGATGTTACAGTTATTTCTGGCACCTGATACATGCTCAGATATGTGTTTTCTCTGAGTGCGGGTGGTGCAACCGATAGAATATTGTTGGCAATGCAAAAAGTCAGCCTTGCACACTGTGTGCTGGAGCAATTCATAAATGATTTTATATAATAATTGTGATTTTAATTATGTATGAATTTATCTGTTTTGTTTACAAACTGACATGTACTGCATTTATTACCGCACCTGAAAACACCTTTTACTTTTAGCCATGTGTCTTTTGATTCTGATACATTTAGATACAGGCTTGGTGAAGTTATGTTGGCCAAATTACATGATCTTTTGGGAACAAAATTTATACCCCTTCTTTGAATGTTTCTTAATTTTTTATCTTGGTACATAATCTCAGAGAATTCCTTTACTAGATTGATTATTGTATGATAATTAGTGGTGAACGCAGTGGTAAAGGTGACTATCACTTCAAATTTCCTGAGTGTTTTTAATGTTTGTTTTTTTTAAGAAAGTTGTTTGTTATTTGTAATCACCTCTAGTTTTCTCCAGTCAAGACTCTCTGGTTCACTTTTCAGTGATCTGTTAGGCTCTTTTTATAAGTGATGCGGAGTAACCTCGGTCATGTAAACTTTTTTTAGGGTCTGACATTCACTGTGGAAACTTTCTACACTAGAGCATAATCGTCGGGCACAAACAAATTCGCCAATGCTAAGATTTTTTTTTTATTTTGTGCTTTGGATGGCAGCTACCAACAACTAAAGCTGCGTTTCCCGGAGACTGTTTTTTATATAGCTTCTTCTCAAACTGCCCACTTTCTATGTTACCAATCAAATATATGTCAAGAAAAGGAGTTTCATATTGCTGTACCTGTTGTGTGAACGTTAGACTGAATTTGTTACTGTTAATGTCATTTTGAACTTAGAAAAAATGTCACTGTCAGTCATGATCTGGCATACCCCTGATGACATCACTATATCATCGAGGTATCTGGCATACCACCTGATGTTGGCAAGAAAGGGTTACTATCTCCACCAAGCAACAGAGATTAGCAAGTATAAGTGAGAAACTAGAGCACATCAGGCATCTGCATGCTTGCAAATAAAAAGGTGCCATTGAAACTAAAATAGTTGTTTTTTTAGTAAAAAAAAAAAAAAAAAAAAAAAGCTATCAAATCTAAAATGAAATTATTCATTTCCTCGGAATACAGTTATGATCTTTTAAATTGCCACACTATGTGGAATGCATATATAAAGTGAAGCTATGTCACTGGTAACCCAAGTATTATCTTTCAATAATTTTTATTTTATATAGCTGACAAAAGATGTTTACTATCACATATGTAACCCTTTGTGTGGGTGACTAACTGTATTGCAGCATACTGTCCACCCAGGCACATACTCACTCTGATATTGAGTTTATGCTTGCCACTAATGGGTGCAAGGGAGGTGGAAAGTTGCCCTTATGAATATTGAGGAAGTCATGTAGGACGGAGAAAGTAGGTGTTTCAATTAGAAGCTCTTCATGTAGTTTCTCTGTAATTAAGCCCTGATGCAAACCTTCCCTTAAAGAACGTATCCGGCTTAAATCAATCTTTACAGTATTGGGCTACACAGATACAAGTAGATAGATGGTAATTACCTACCTGATCTGCTGTAAGCCCTTCTCTCGTGTCAGCACCTGTATTAGAGCGGTCACATGACCTCTCCTGCAGTGATTTTGCTGCTTCCTGTGATGTCACGTCCCGACCACACAGCATTAGCTTATTCCCCGCCCTGTACACAGCATCATAGCCCAGTCACTGTGAGTGACAGCCGACTTCCCTCTGCTAACCCAGCCCATGTGTGCTGAGTAGAGAGGAGCTGTTTGAGGCAGGATTGCATGGACACTGCAGGTACACCAAACAGCTCCCAGACAAGTGCCTCTGTATGCAGTGCCTGCTCTCATCCAATTTTTCCCTCCTTGCACTTTCAGGTGCATTGCTGTAGGAGTTGCTTGCTGGACCCTGTTTGTATAATAATGATGAGTTGTTTGTGAATGATCCTTCACTGCTGTAGCTCTGAGACACTGCAGAGACCTGGCCAATCAGGGTGCAGTGTGTGTGCAGACAGGAGTGTGGAGGGGGCAGAGAGGGGTGTACAGGGGGTGGTGATCAGCACAGGCTGTAAGAAGGAAAAAAAAACAGGAAGCTACTTAATCATGAAATGCTGCATGTAAACATCCAACATGGAGGCACTGAACACAGAAATTGAGGAAATGATGGTAGGAAAACAAAAAAAACACTGTGGGAGGCTTTTTTAATACAATTCAGCACAGATTAGCTTAATTAAAATAACAAGTTTTGTGGTCGGATAGGTCCTTTAACACACCAAGTTTTTCCCTAATGTTGTTAAGGGGATCTTTACTAAGTGGTTGGTATATACTATCACCTGAGAGCATAGTAATAATTTCTCTCTCATGTAATGATGTATCTAAGACAACCCATACACCCCCCTAGTCAGACTGTTTGACTATGACTACATTTTTATTTTTCCTCAATTCCTTTAAAGCTCTGTGTTCTTTATTATTAAGATTGTCTTTCTATGAAGTGTCCTCTTGTAGGATTCTCTGCAATTCCTTCTCCATTTGACACTGTAAATTGTCCATTACTGGAACTCTTAATGATAATGGATAGTATTTGGGATTAGGAACTGTACATCTGTCAGTTATAATGACTATCGTATATACTCAAGTATAAGCCAAACTTCTCAGCACAATTTTTGTGCTGAAAAGTGGCCCTCAGCTTATACCTCGGCTGCAGAAGGAGTGGGAGGTCATGTGGTCCCGCTCATTAGTGTAATGTAATATGCACTACATCCCCCTGTCCATCAGCGGCAGGGGGAGCGGAGTTTATTGCATTACACCAAGTGTACTCGCCCCCTCCCCCATTATAGTATCTGGCTCCCACACTGCGGTACACATTAAAACAAAAAAAAAATTACATTACCTATCCGGAGCATCCCTGCAGGCAACGCCGCGTCCTCCAGTCTTCCTGCTTGTGGCCCGGCATACTATGCTGACCTCTGTGCTGATGATCTAGCCTCTTACTTTATGGAGAAAATAGACAACATCCGCCAGGAAATCAGCTCCCAGCCTCCAAGCGCTGCCACTCCCATTCTTCCCCACAGCTTCTCCAAATCAATCTCCAGATGTGACCCAGTCACAGAAGAAGAAGTTGCTAGACTCCTCTCTTCCTCTCGTCCCACTACATGCACCACTGGCCCCATTCCCTCACACCTACTCCAGTCACTCTCTCCGGTCGTCACCACTCACCTAACCAAAATCTTCAACCTCTCCCTCTCTTCTGGTATATTCCTCTCCTCCTTCAAACACTCCATCATTACTCCATTATTAAGGATAACTTCTCTCGACCCATCCTGCACAAATAACTACAGACCAGTCTCCAATCTCTCCTTCATCACTAAACTCTTTGAGTGCCTGGTCTACACCCGCCTCAGCCATTACCTCTCCACTCACTTTCTTCTAGATCCATTACAGTCTGGTTTCCGCCCCCTTCACTCTACAGAAACTGCCCTCATCAAAGTGACCAATGACCTTCTGACGGCAAAACGTAATGGTGACCACTCTCTGCTTATTCTTCTTGACCTCTCTGCAGCTTTTGACACTGTTGACCACCATCTCCTACTCTCTATGCTGCACTCCATCAGCATAAAGCACACTGCTCTCTCCTCGAAAGTATAAAAATCTGAGATAATGCGCAAAATAGGGTCTTATCCTTCGGACAGATAATGGCAATAAAACTTAATGAAAACTGCTCACCTATATGGTTGTGCAACCCACAACCAAGTATGATCGCTCAAAAACACAGCTGCTGCAGGGTCCGCACCTCCACGGGTAACCGCATTGGAGACAATCTGGATGAAGTATGAAGTGCCACTCGACCTGCGCTGCTGTAAAAGACCAGAAACTCGGGATTATCTGGGATAAAATGTTGGTTTAATTCCGACGCGTTTTGGAGCTGCTGAGGAAGGGGCCCAGTAGCAGCTCCAAAACGCGTCGGAATTAAACCAACATCTTATCCCAGATATCCTGAGTTTCTGGTGGTATTTTACAGCAGCGCAGGTCGAGCAGCACTTCGTCCTTCATCCAGACTGCTCTCTCCTGGCTCTCCTCCTATCATTCTGACTGTTCTTTCAGTGTATCATTTGCTGGTTCCACTTCATCCCCTAACATAGTAACATAGTTTTTAAGGTTGAAGGAAGACTTTAAGTCCATCTAGTTCAACCCATAGCCTAACATGTCCAACCCTCTTCCTCTCACTGGGATCCCTCAGGGTTCAGTCCTCGGACCTCTTCTCTTCTCTCTCTACACAGCCCCGATTGGATACACCATCAGCAGATTTGGCTTCCAGTACCATCTTTATGCTGATGACACACAATTATACACTTCAGCCCCTGACCTTACCCCTGCAGTTTTAAAGAACACCAATGACTGTCTAGCTGAAGTTTCCAACATCATGTCTGCTCTCTATTTGAAACTCAACCTTTCCAAAACTGAACTTCTGCCCCCACCCTCCACTAACCTCCCTAAATTTGCTATCTCTCAGTGTGCGGCACCACGATAACCCCTAGCAGCAGGCTAGCTGTCTGGGTGTTATGTTTGTGTATGGGAGAAGAAGGATCGATCAGTGTCAATCTCTCGTCCGCTCCTGTCGCTTACAACTGAAGAACATCTCTAGAGTCCGCCCCTTTCTCACCATGGAAACAACAAAAACCCTCACCGTGGCCCTAATCCATACCCGCCTTGACTACTGCAATTCTCCATTAATTGGCCTCCCCCTCTCTAAACTTTCCCCTCTCCAGTCCATCTGGTCAATTGTTACTCAGATGCCTCCGCTCTGTGCCAGGCACTGCACTGGCTGCCCGTACACTATAGGATCAAATTCAAATTGCTTGTTCTCACTCAAAAAGCTCTTCACAGTGCAGCACCTCCCTACATCTCCTCCCTCGTCTCTGTCTATCACCCCACCCGTTCTCTACGTTCTACAAATGACCTTCAACTAACATCTGCATTAATCCGATCCTCCTACACCCGGCTCCAAGAGTTCTCCCAAGCTGCACCAATTCTCTGGAATACTCTACCCCAAGAAATCAGAACTATTCACAACTTCCATGGCATCAGATGCTCCCTAAAAACACATATTTTTAAGGCAGCCTATCATACTCCCTAATAGATGTCCTTTGTACTTTATATACACCATTCACTATCTCTCTCAACATAACTCTTCTTCAAACTGCACCAAACCTAAAAGGTCTACACAGATTGTCTGATGACCATTCATGTAACCTTATTTCTATCCCACTCTTACTCAAGATGCCTGTACCATCAGTGTAATAAGCCCCTGTACTTTGTGTAACCCCTATCCCGTTGTAGATTGTAAGTGCTTTTGAGCAGGGTCACCTTTATTTTTTGTTTTATTTATTGTATTGTATTTTTTACATTGATTCTATGCTTATTGTATACAATTATTGTACTGTATTTTTTCTCGATTGTAATTACTTACTGTATTGTATATTTTCCATATTCAAACCACTGTATTGTAAAGCGCTGCGGAATATGTTGGCGCTATATAAATAAAGATTTATTATTATTATTGGCATAATGCGTTCAGTTACATCAATTTTCTACAGTAATCTATCATTGAGGTTTTTTTTTTAAAACCTTAGACTCAATGAACTTATGAAGGTTTTCCAGTTTTTTTTTTTGCTATTTCCTTCTCCAACCCCAGCACCATAAACAGTGGGGTTATTATTCTGCAGTGTAGGATTTATTTGAAAAGACATCATGAGCCCTTCTAAGACTCCTGTCCATGTTAATCTAATATAATAATTGCCTAAGCCAGCTTCCGTCCGTTTCTGCTCGGAATGACGTCAGATCCGGACCGGACTGAAGCTGGCTTAGGCAAGTATGCACTGCGCCGCCCCGGAAGCACCGCCATATTAGCACACCCAACTGATAGGTATGCTAACATGGCGCAGGCTCCCGTGCCCGCACACCCCCGCACCTCCCCTCCAGCACCCGCACGCCCCTGCAATACACTCCTGTGCCCGCACACCCCCGCACCTCCCCTCCAGCACCCGCACGCCCCTGCAATACACACCCGTGTCCGCACACCCCCGCACCTCCCCTCCAGCACCCGCACACCCCTGCAATACACTCCCGTGCCGGCACACCCCCGCACCTCCCCTCCAGCACCCGCACGCCCCTGCAATATATTCCTGCGCCCGCACACCTGCACCTCCCTCCAGCACCGCACGCCCCTGCAATATATTCCTCCCAGCACACCCCTGCACCTCCCTCCAGCACCCGCACGCCCTGCAATACACTCCCGTGCCCGCACACCCCCGCACCTCCCCTCCAGCAGCCGCACGCCCCTGCAATAGACCCCCACGCCCGCATACCCCCGCAGTACACCCTCGCACCCCCTTCGCCGGCCGCAGACCCCCGACAACTTACCTATTCAGATAGGACCTTTGCTGATGTCACAGTTATGTGATCATTCACATGACCGTGCATCACCCTAGCTCTGCCTCCTCTACGCTACACTGCTTCCCAGCTATGACATGGAGCTGTCACAGCTGGGAAGGAGAGAAGGGGAGGCAGAGAGACAGGAGGGGAGCTCAAACATTAAAGAGGAAACAAACACATAAGAGGGGACCACAAAAACTGCAGACAGAGAAGAGGGGTGCAGAAACACTAAAGAGGGTGAGCTGAGAGGAAAGTGCAGCAGACAGACATAAAGGGGTCCAGAAACTCTGAAGGAGGAGGGGCACAGAGACAAGGGGTGACCACAATGACTCAAGGGGGGCAGAGAGACATAAGAGGGGACCTGAAACACTCAAGGGGGTAGAGAGATAAAGGGGGTAACAGACACGAAGGGGGGGGGGCCAGGGAGACATAAGGGGGGACCAGAACCACTCAAGGGGGGCAGAGAGATGGAAGGGAGGTGCAGAAAGATGAAAGAGAGGGAGCAGAGAGGTTAGTGGGGCAGAGAGACATAGAGGGGTCCAGAAAGACAGAAGGAGGGCCAAAGAGACAAGGGGTGACCAGAATGACTAAAGGGGGGCAGGGACTCTGAAAGGGGGCAGAGAGACATAAGGGGGGACCTGAAAGATTGAAGGGGGCAGAGAGATGAAGGGGGTAACATACATACGAAAGGAGTGGGCAGTCAGACATAAGGGGGGACCAGAAACAGTGAAGGGGGGCCAGAGAGATGAAGGGGGTAACAGACTCGAAAGGGGGGGCAGAAATACATAAGGGGGGACCAGAAATACTGAAGGGGGCCAGAAATATAAGAAGGGGGAACATAAAGATAAAAGGGGGGGGGGCAGAGAGGAAAGGGGGACAGAGAAATCAAGGGGGGAATAGAAATACTCAAGAGCAGCAGAGACACATAAGGAGGACCACAAACACTGAAGAGGGAGGCAAAGAAACAAGGGCGACCAGAAACACTGAAGGGGGGCAGAGAAACATAAGGGGTGACCAATAAGACTGAAAGGGGGCAGGGACTCTGAAGTGGAGGCAAAGAAGCATAAGGGGGGACCACAAAGACTGAAGTGGGGCAGAGAGACACGAAAGGGGGGCAGCAGAGAAGAAAGGGGAGCTCAGAGACATAAGAGAAATAGAAACACTGAAGGGGCAGAGAGATGAAGGGGGGGGATATTGAGACAAAAGGGGGGAGGACCACAGACGCAAGTGGGGGATGAGACACATAGGAGGGAGCAGAAATACTGAAGGGGAGCAGAGACACATAAGGGGGACTAGAAACAATGAAGGGGGGCAGAGAGATAAGGGGGACATAGAGACAAAAGGGGGGCACCAGAAATACTAAACGGGAGCAGAGAAACATAAGGGGGACCATAAACTAAACACTGAAGGAGGAGGCAGAGAAACAAGGGGGGACCAGAAAGACTGAAGGGGAGACCAGAAACACTGAAGGAGTAGTAGAGACACTGAAGGGGGAGCAGAGACAAGGAAGGGGGAGCAGAGACACGAAAGGAGGCAGCAGACAGACCGAAGGGGGGCAGAGAGACATAAGGGGGACCAGAAAGACTGAAGGGTTGCAGAGAGACGAAGGGGGGGAAGGAGCAGAGATGAAAAGAGGCAGAGAGACATAAGCAGGGACTAAAAAGATTGAAGGGGGGCAGAGACACCAGGGAAGACCAGAAAGACTGAAGGGGGGGGGGCAGAGACACAAGGGGTCACCAGAATGACTCAAGGGGAGCGGAAACATGGGGAAGGAGAGAGACGGAAGGAGGGCAGAGACATGGGGCAGCAGAGAGAAAAAAGGGGGGGCAGAGACACAGGGAAAAAGACAGAGAGAAGAGGGGGCAGAGACACAAGGCGGAGCAGAGAGGCAAAGAGAGCACAGGGTGGTCAAAGGGAGCGCAGGGGGCCACAAAGAGCACAGCGTGGCAGTGACGCCCTCCCGATGCGATAGCATCGGGCCTATTTCTAGTGGGTAATAAAGAAAAATTGTTATTGTCCATGCTGATTATGGAGTGTTTATGCAGAGAGGAAAAAATAGGTGAACAAGCTTTTCTGCACGGTGGCATGAAAAAAAGCCAATTGTAGCAAACAAAGTAATGGTATATATTCAGCCTACCTAAGGCCTCTTAATATAATTGCCTTATGTTGTCTGTCACTGACTTCCGTCGGGATGAGGCCGAATCCCACAATCCATTGCTCAGACCGGAAGTATGCTGGACACCATATTGGGACACCCAAGTAATGGGTCTCCCAATATGGCGATCGCCGCACTCCTGGCCGACACACCCACTGCACCCACCCCCACAGTCTAGACACCCATAGCACCCCCCCACAAATCCGTCGCCACAGCTCGATGCACACTATCCCCGTCCACACCCTCCTCACACGCCACCCAATCACCCCATACAGGTCCTCGCACCCCGCAACACCACCGCAAACCCATCTCCATCCCCTGCCGCAGACTCAATAGAATTACAAGCTCCAGAACCTGTGGTGATGTCACAGATCACATGACTGTGACATCATCAAAGGTCCTTTAGCAGACATGGAATGGAGGAGCACAGAGAGCAGGTACAAACCTGCTCTGCCCCGCTCTGCTTCACTCTCCCCTGCACCGCCCCTATCTTCCCCTGCTCTGCTTCTCTCTGCCATGCTCTGTCCCTCTCTCCACGGCTCTGTTCTGCTCAACCTCGCCGTGCTCCGCTCACATTTTGCCCTTCTCCCTCTCCCCCCACTCTACTATGACTGCTCTCCCTGCTCACTCCCATTCAGCTCTCCCCTGCTTTGCTCGGCTTTCCCCCGCTCACCCCCACTCTGCTCCACTCTTCTTTTCCGCGCTCATCCCATTTTGTTCCGTTTACCCCTGTTCAGCCCTGCTCTTTCACACACTGCTCTTTCCTGCGCTTGACCCTGCCTGCTCTCCCTGTTCTCCCCTGCTCACCCTGCTCTCATCTGCAGCATGAGAGCGAGCATGTGGGGTGGGAGGCCGAAAGCAACCATTGCGGGGGAGCAGATGCACCATGAAGGAAGGGGGGGAGCGCGGCACAGCGACCAGAGAAAACCCCAAGGGAGGGGGAGGGGGGGATTGGGAGTGTGAGGGGGCCAGAAAGTAGCCACGGGGTGGGGAGGGAGGTTAAAAGACAGCACAGGTGGGGGCAAACAATGACCATGGGGTGTGGCCAGAGAGCGACCACATGGCTGTGCACAGGGGGAACAGAGTGCGCGCATGTGGTGGCATGTAGCGTACACAGTGTAGTGCCACAGCGCGTGCACACAGGGGAGGCTGGGGAGCGCGCACAGGGGGGCAGAGCACATGCACGAGGAGGGGCAAAGGTGCACATGGGGGTCAGAGTTAGCACATCGGGGGGCTTACAGTGCACACAGGGGAGAGACTGCTGCTGCCCCCCAGCACCACTTCATCGTCATGTCAGCGCCCACCCAATGCGAGAGCAACGGGCTCCCATCTAGTATGCACATAAGACTGGACTACAGGAAGTAACAGAGCTTTGCTTTGATACATTTCAAACAATACATACATCCGATATATTTACCTTGACTAAATGGTTTTGTCTGTGCTCTAATTCCCGAATTTCTTGATTGAGAATCACTACTACATGCTGTGGTTGACTTCGACATTTACTACAGATGCCATGCTGTGTCAGTTCATCACATATAGGACAATGCAAGGTTGTGAAATATTGAGAGATTGTGCCTTTCCTTGCATCCAGCTCATTTCTCATTGTGGAGTATGCGGAGTATGCCTTCTGGATCTGAAAAATGAAACAAAATGTAGTTTTCTGTTAACCCTTATCTGGTACCATGAAAAAAATTACTACATATGCAATTTGCATGGAGTCACATTAACCCTTTTCTGGTGCCATGGGGTCAAAAGAGGCTTACCTGGCAAATGGTATTGATGACCGTCGTAGCAGATCAGTGGAGGATCCATCACCTGGCATTCTTATTTGCTCAGCCGTATGTAAACATTTTGAACAAAAGTGCTGAGAGCAGCTCCGATCAAAGTGTACTGGCCATTGCAGGCTACTGCAGGGCAACTCCTATTCTTTTGCATAAAAGCTGTGGTGTGGTAGCTGGTAATGTCCATCAGCAGCTACTATACATTGTAGCTGCACTCAGCAGCTCTGTTGTGTTTACATCAGACTGGTGCTGCAGGAAATAATGGCTGATCAGTGATGCACCAGGTATCCAACCCCCATCATTTTGTAGATAGGACATCAATGAAGTAGGCCTGGACAGCCACTTTAAATTTAGATATTTAGTGTGTCTACAGACTGATTTCATGAGAACAAGATACTTTTCCAAGTATATTACTAAATAAGAAACTATCAATAATCCTTTGGTGATAAAAAAAGGATACACAGTCAGCAAAAACATATTTGTTAGTGAACTTCTTGTGTTATATTACACTATGATTTAGAACAGTTCCCTAGAATCCCCCAAGAAATGGCATATCCTGACTCAAACTATCCAGCTCACAAGTTTTAGGACGACAGATACTATGAAGCGACTAGACCCTATAGATTTACAACGACCTCAATCTTGGACATGACACGAATTATTACATGGAATGTTAAAGGACTACGATCGCCCAACAAAAGAGCTATGGTCCTCCGCCACTTGAAGCGTCTGAAAGCTGATGTGGCGCTGTTGCAAGAGACACACCTACAGCAAAGCGAATTTACACATATGCATAAACAATGGGTGGGTGAGGTATATGGAGCAGGGGCCCGGGACAACAAGGCAGGGGTTTTGATCCTAATAAACAAACATTGGGAAGGTTTTATGACAAATTATACCAGGAACGGGATTGTGACACAACGAAGGGGATCGATTGGTTAGATCATACGGACATGACGAAGCTTACCAATGACGACCGTAGTAGACTTAATGGGGAGATCCCTGAGGGAGAGGTACATGACACCATCAGAAATCTAGCGACTCATAAGGCGCCAGGTCTGGACGGCTTTACAGGGGAATTTTTTTAAATACTTCGGGAAAAAATAGTGCCGACACTGACTGGTCTGTATAATAAAGTGTTGTCTGGTGACCACATTTCAGATGAGATGAACACGGCTTATATAAAGGTACTACCTAAAGGGGAGAAAAACGCGGAAGAATCCGTCGGGCTACCGCCCAATACCATTGATTAATTTAGATCTTAAGATATTGTCGAAGATCATGGCGGATAGACTAGCTCTTATCCTTCCCAAGCTGATTTCTGCCCATCAGTCGGGTTTCGTCAAGGGAAGGGCGGCAGTGACCAATATACGGAAAGCGCATCTAGTGATGGACGCAGTGAGAGACAGACCATTGACACCGGGGGAGGCTCCAGCCATGGTCACACTTGATGCTGAAAAAGCGTTCGATCGTGTACTGTGGCCATGGCTGGACCTAATCTTTGACAAGATAGGACTACAGGGACGCTTCCGAACGTTCCTCACTCAACTATACAGGAACCCCAGGGCCAGGGTTTACACGCCGGGATTCTTATCACAAAAATATCTATTTGGGTAGAGGAACCAGACAGGGATGTCCATTGTCCCCTCTGTTGTTCAATCTCGCATCTGTCTAGATTTTTGAACACACCTGGCACTTATGAGGGAGTATGTATACAACAGACGATGATTAAATCGGCTCTGTTCGCCGATGACATTGCCTTATTTTTAAACCGCCCGGCTAGAGATCTTCCTAAACTATTGGCTACTATTGAGTCATATGGAACCTTCTCAGGGTTTCGTCTCAATAAACACAAATGTGAGGTGCTACTGCTGAGGGGCAATGGAATTGGGACAGAGATTGACGGGCACACATTTTTCTGGTATCCCCATCTGAAAGAAATCCATTCAATATCTAGGACTAAAACTGGGTAGAACGCCAGGACAGGTTTACGCGCTCAATTATGGACCCCTTCTTGATACAATAGAGTCTGAATTGAAAAGGTAAGCGGGCCTTCCATTGGCACTTTTGGGCCGCTGTCATCTTTTAAAAAAAGAGAATTTTGTTTACGTACCGTAAATTCTTTTATCTTTAATCATCAATGGGAGACCAAGACAATGGGGTTTAGGGCTCCGCCCTCCGGAGGTCACACTAGGTACTACAAGTTTGTAGACACCGCCTCCTCCGCTTATAAACCCCCACCGTAGGGAACATCCTCAGTTTAGTCCATAAGCTGCGAGGAGAAAAATGAACCACACCCGAAACATCGGGAAGAATACCGTGCACAGACGGTTTGAACAACCCGGAAAACACTGTCTCAACAGAGAACAGATCAAATGCAAACATGCAACGGAACAACTGGGTGGGTGCTGGGTCTCCCATTGATGATTAAAGAAAAAAGAATTTACGGTACGTAAACAAAATTCTCTTTTTTCTGGTCATCATAATGGGAGACCCAGACAATGGGGATGTCCTAAAGCAATACCCCAGGGCGGGAAGAGTTCCTCAACAAGACGGATAATACACGGTCCCCCTTAAAGGTGGGCAACCGCCGCCTGGAGGACCCGCCTGCCCAAACTTGCGTCCGCAGAGGCATGGGCATGCACCATATAGTGCTTTGAGAAAGTGTGCAGGCTGGACCAGGTGGCCGCCTGACACACCTGTAGAGCAGATGCTCGATGTCGCAAGACCCATGAGGCACCTACAGCTCTGGTAGAGTGTGCCTTCAAACCCACCGGGAGAGGCAAACCAGAAGATCGGTATGCCTCCTGAATGGGAGCCTTGATCCATCTGGCCAAGGTCGACTTCGAAGCCGCGGACCCCTTACAGCGACCCATCGTGAGGACAAATAAGGAATCCGAACTCCTAAAGGAGGCGGTCCTGGACACATAAATGCGTACAGCTCTCACGAGATCCAGAGTATGGAGGTCGCGCTCAACCTGATGAACGGGAGCGGGGCAAAAATGATGGGAGAACAATCTCCTGGTTTAGGTGGAAAGTTGAAACCACCTTCGGCAAGAATTCAGGCCGCGGGCGCAACACCACCTTGTCTTGGTGAACCACCAGAAAGGGTGACTTGCACGAAAGTGCAGCCAATTCTGAGACCCTTCTCAGAGACGTAATTGCCACCAGAAAAAAACACCTTCTGGGACAGACGAGAGAGAGAGATGTCTCTCAGTGGCTCAAACGGCGGTTTCTGCAGTGCCGCCAGGACCATGTTGAGGTCCCAAGGGTCCAGAGGTCGTCTGTAAGGCGGAACCACCCGAGACACCCCCTGCAGAAATTGACGAACCTTCGGGAGGAGCGCCAAGCGCCTGTCAAACAGCACCGAAAGTGCTGATACTTGACCTTTCAGAGAGCCAAGGGATAATCCCAACTCCAAACCCGACTGTAGGAAGGCCAACAATGTCGGGATGGACAAGGGCCACGGTGAGCGTCCACCAGAGGCACACCAGGAGAAAAAGATTTTCCACGTTCTGTGGTATATCTTCCTGGAGACAGGTTTCCTTGCCCGATTCATCGTGGCAACCACCGTAGGAGAGAAGCCCCTGGATGTCAGCAACCAGGCCTCAAGAGCCATGCAGTCAATCTGAGGGCCCTGGAATTGAGGTGGAAGAATGGGCCTTGCGCGAGTAGATCTGCGCGTTCTGGAAGAGCCCACCGGTGTCCGCCTGACAGTTGCCAGAGGTCCGGGTACCAGGACCTCCGGGGCCAATCTGGAGCCACTAGAATGGCTACTCTGCATTCTGTCCTGATTTTCCACAGAACCCTGGGAATCAGAGCCAGAGGCGGGAACACATATGGCAGCTGGAAGCTGGACCAACTCAGGATCAGGGCATCCGCCCCCAGAGACTGAGGATCCCACGATCGTGCCATGTAATGGGGTACCTGATGATTCAGCCGTGAGGCCATCAGATCCACGTCCGGAGTGCCCCATTTGCTGCAGATGTCCCGGAAGACGTCTGGATGCAGGGACCACTCTCCGGCGTCCATCCCCTGTCGGCTTAGGTAGTCGGCCTCCCAGTTCTCGACCCCTGGGATGTGAACTGCGGAGATCAGGCAGCCGTTTTCCTCCACCCAGGCTAGAATGCGGTGGACTTCGGCGAGGGCCTGAGCACTTCTGGTCCCTCCCTGATGATTTATGTAGGCGACGGCCGTCGCATTGTCGGACTGAACCCGAATGGGTTGTCCTGACAGGAATTTCTGAAACGCCAGGAGCGCCAGATAGACCGCCTTGATCTCCAGCACGTTGATCTGTAATGCCGACTCCGACTGAGTCCAGAGACCTTGAGCCCTGTGGTGCAAGAACACCGCACCCCAACCTGTCAGACTGGCGTCGGTGGTCACCACTAACCATGACGGTTTTAGAAAGGACCGGCCCCGTGACAGATGATGTGGCTGGAGCCACCACTGTAGGGAGTCCCTGGTCGATTGTGACAGCGTCACCAGCCGATTCAGAGAAATCGTCCTTTTGTCCCATCGGCGAAGAATCTCCAACTGGAGAGGACGGAGGCGAAACTGTGCGAAAGGCACCGCCTCTATCGCCGCTACCATGCGTCCCACCAGCTTCATCAACCCCCGTAGGGAAGATTGTGGTGACAGGAGAACATTCTGCACTCCTGATTGGATCGCAAGCTGTTTGGCTTGAGGTAGGGACACCAGGGCTGAGTCCGTGTGGAAGTCCATGCCCAGATATGTCAAAGACTGGGTCGGAATCAGGGTCGACTTTGGAATGTTGAGAAGCCACCCGAACTGTTCCAGAGACTTCATGGTCACCTCCAGGCTCACCCGACAAAGGTCTTCCGATGGCGCCCTGACCAGCAGGTCGTCCAAATAGGGAATGACGGCGTGTCCCTGCACATGCAGGAGAGCCATCATTGAGGCCATCACCTTTGTGAACACTCGCGGTGCCGAGGCTAGCCCGAATGGCAGTGCCCCAAATTGGAAGTGTTCTTCCCCCACTGCGAATCTCAACCAGCGCTGATGAGCCGGTGCAATGGGCACGTGAAGGTAGGCGTCCCGGATATCTATGGACGCCAGGAAGTCTCCCTGTGACACAGCCGCGATCACGGAGCGCAGGGATTCCATACGAAACTTCCGAACCAACACGTGGCGGTTGAACAACTTGAGGTCCAGAACCGGACGAAAAAAGCCGTCCTTCTTTGGGACAACAAAGAGGTTGGAGTAAAAACCCCTGAACCTCTCTCCCGTGGGTACTGGGACCACCACTCCGTCTCTGCGGAGTCCCTCCAACACCAGATGAAAAGCCTGAGCTTTGTCTAGGGATGGAACAGACCGATGGAATCGGTGTGCCGGTTGTGACGTCAGCTCTATCCTGTAGCCTTTTGAGACTACGTCTCGGACCCACTGGTCTTGAACGTGGAGAAGCCATCTGTCCTGGAAAAGAGACAGGCGGCCCCCCACCTGTGGGGAGACAGGATGAAGGAGCGAGTCATGCCGAAGCGGGTTTAGGGGTGGCAGCTGCAGCCCCTGCCGGCTTCTTTTGGCGACTTTTGGTGCGCCACTGAGTGGAGGGCTTGCCCCCACGGTCCGCGCGAGCGGACGCCGCTGATGACTGCGAGCTGGGGCGAAAGGACCACTGTTTTGGGTTCCTTTTCACGGTATACCGTGGCTTAGGCTTATTCTGCGGTATCTTAGACTCAGCAGAATCCTTTATCAGCTTGTCCAGCTCGGTGCCGAAGAGCCTGTCACCAGCAAACGGAAGATTTTGCAAAATCTTCTTGGACGTGGCATCTGAGTCCCAAAGACGCAGCCACAACAACCTGCGGATCGCTATAGCATTGGCCGAAGCCACAGCCGAGCGAGTGGCAGTTTCCAAAGTTGCCGTCCTGGCGTAATCCGCATAAGCCCTTGCTCTGTCGGTGAGTGCCAGGACCTCTGGGCTGGCCCTAGCTAGATCAGAGATACCATCCAAGCAGGAGGTAATCGCTTGTAGGGTCCAGACCGCGGCAAAATTAGGGGCAAATGAAGACCCCACAGCCTCATAGGAAGACTTGGCGAGTTGCTCGACCTGTCTATCAGTAGCATCCTTCAATGAGGAGCTATCAGAGGCAGAAAACAAGGAGCGTGCAGCAATCCTAGTCATGGAAGCGTCCACCTTAGGGGACTGTGACCATTCCAGAAGCACCTCCTGAGGAAAGGGAAAGCGAAGGTCCTTAGGTTTACGGACATAACGCCGCCCAGGATGTAACCTGGGTGCTCTAATCACCCTTCCAAAATTAGTGTGGTCCATAAAGGACCCACTTGGTCTCGCCTCCGGCCGCAGCCATTGATAGACCTCCTTGGGGTGAACAGTCACCTCCTCAGGAGGAGTGACCAGACGTAATGTCTCATTGATGGAGGACACCAGATCCTCCACCCCATCTGGAGGTTCAGAGACAGACCCGAGAGTAGAACCCCCATCATCTTCCTCACCATCAGAGGAACGCTCCTCCTCAGAGGGAGCTTGGAGCTCTGGAGAGGCCTCACGAGCTCGCTTAGGGGGTCTCACAGAAGAAGTAAGAAGCACCCGGGGTAACTGGAAGGAGTAGCTGGGTTTTCCAGCCTCCTATGAAGTGCCTCCAGGGATTGCGACATGGAGGACATCTGGGACAGCAGAGATTCATTTATCTTATTCTGCACTTCCCATGTCCCTGGGATCACCCGAACCTCAGGGTACAGACCCGCAGATTCTGATTCAACAGTAACTGTCCGGGTCTCTGGGCGTCCGCAATTATTGCAGGACCCCTCCACCAGTGAACCGTTGCATGTAGCGCAGGTAATGGTGCCATCTGCCGCCTTAGCAGCATGCTTCCTTACTGAGGACATCGCCACAGTAGGGGGAAATAAGCCAAGTTGTAACAAACAAACCGGAGATCCCGGTGGCTTACCGACCGCAGTAAGCGGTAGGAGGAAGCGGTGTTCGTGTGTGACCTCCGCGAGTTCCGGTCTCCCCTGGAAAGTGCAGACACACGCTGCAGCCAGATCCCAACCGGGAAGAGAGGGAGAAGATGGCCGCCGACAGTAAAGTCATAGGCGTGGCCAGGAACACGCGGGAGAACACAAAACACGCCCATCGGTGATGTCACCGTAAGAGCTGCTTCCTCCTCCTCCAGGCAGCCTCAGTAATGGAGGTGCCAGAGCCCGCAGCGCGGGAAAAGAGTGTGTAACAATACACATACACACACAGACTGCATGCACAAAACAAACATCAGCAGTCTACAGCCTCAGCCCCTGAGACACCCAGGGCGGTCAGCCAGAGTGACCCCAGCACAGGGTACACCGACAGAACCGCGGACCCGAGGGTAACCGCGCGGTCTGAGTGTCATGACACCAAGTGACAGACACTACCCCCAGGCACACAGGAGACACACCAGGTGCCTCAGTGCCGGTCCGGTCTGTAAGCACCTTTAGGGAGGCCTCGGACGGGGGTACAGCACCAGTCCGGAGTGTAAGCACCATTTAGGGAGGCCTCGGACTGGGCCGGCTCCAGTCCGGTCTGTAAGCACCATTTAGGGAGGCCTCGGACGGAGCGGAGCTGTGCAAGGCTCCAGGCTCCCCCTCTCCAGAGCCTCCATGGAGGGATGGAAAGGAAGGAGCTCGACAGCGTACCGGGAGAACAGCAAGTGTCCAGGCTAAAAAGCCCTCCGGTACCTCCACCAGCGTGTTCCACAAAGGGTGAGCGGGAGACTGTCGAGGGTCCCGACCGGGACCATTTACCTTGTCTTCATACGCCATCACGTAAGCTGTGAGAATGCAGTGAAGTGCAAGCAAAGCGTGATCCTCCGAGCACACTAAGTTTAAAACTGAGGATGTTCCCTACGGTGGGGGTTTATAAGCGGAGGAGGCGGTGTCTACAAACTTGTAGTACCTAGTGTGACCTCCGGAGGGCGGAGCCCTAAACCCCATTGTCTGGGTCTCCCATTATGATGACCATAAAATGATCAGTTTTTCACGTCTGCTATATCCGATGCAGACTCTGCCCATGCTGATTAAACATACAGACGTCAACAGACTGAATAAAGCATTTACTAAATTCATTGGAAGGGCAGGGCTCCCAGACTGAAACTGGCCACATTTATGCTTCCGAAGGAGAGGGGAGGGATAAATTTCCCTAATATTCGAGGCTATAACTTAGCGTGCCTGTGGAGACATGTTTTGGACTGGGTGAAAGACATGAATAGATACTCAGACAGACAGACTGAATCGGATTTTAGCGCTCCATGGGACCGGGTGTCTCTGCTTCACGCCCCGTTGCATTCCATACCCCACCACATAAAATCTGCTGTAGTATTCCGTGATAGTGTAATGGCATGGAAAGCTGTTAGGAAAAAATGCTCATTGTCCTGGAAAATCTCAAAGCACTTAAGATTGTGGGCTTACACAGGATTTCCCCAGGGACGGACTAATACCCAATTCTGACAATGGCGCCAAAAAGGAATAGAAAACATAGGTCATCTCCTACATGTAACCGAACAGACGTGGATGACAGGTCGGGAAATTGTGGATACCTATCATCTCTGCAATGATCAATCATTACAGTACCTGCAAATCAAACATCATGTAATGGCGCAGTTAACATCTGTGATCATTTGATTAGAAGAGATATAGGGGCGTTATTGATCACCTCTATTTATTCAATATTGAGAGAGCTGTTAGTACCTGCTGGGACAGCAAAACTATTTACAAAATGGATTAAATTATCCCCAGAGAGGGAGGTGGGGGAGATGATTCTGTCGGGTGGATTACCATGCGGAAACACGTACTCAATGAACAGTGGAGGGATTCGTTTTTTCGGATTATCCATGGAACAATTGGGGGGTTCAATATTCCAGCAACTAATGCACACCCTGACAGGATCACACAATGTCCGAAATGCGGTACTGACAAGACTGACATGACACATGGACTGTGGAGATGTACCGAAACGCAGGAGTTCTGGTCAATGGTACGGGATCTCTTCTATAAGTGGGACAAGGGTCCCTTTGACACCAGACGGGTGGGTATACCAGGACACGTCGCAACTGCAACTAGAGAGAGGAGACATACCAATATTTCATGTGTTGGCATTGCTGGCCAAACGTTTACTATTGCGTGAATGGCTGGGGACAGCAGTGCGGGTAGGCAAGATGTTCTACAGGGCCTCAATTCCACTCTCAATATCGAAATGAGAGAGGCTTTACGGAACAAAGACGACAAAACAGCCAAATTCATGACGAGATGGAGGAAGTATATAGAATCTCAGATGACAGACACAGAGATAAGACAGATTATGTCCCCTTTCAGACACTCGACGTGGTATTTATCAGAGGACTTTGGAGGAACCTTGGGGAAACTTCAGCTGGGTCATGAATCCGAGTTGGGTAATAGGACATAATAAAAGGGGCAAGAAGAAGTAGTCAATATGCGAATAGACTATCAGGATATTTTAACAGGATACGCAAAGTCAGACTAAATCATTCAAGAGAGACAAGTGTTAAGGGGGAAAGAATCCTCGTTTTGTTTTGTTGAATCTATATCGAATTGTAGATATGTGTGATGCCCTGATACTTTGTGACACTCAATAGATTCTTTGTTTTGTTTAAATGTATGTAATTGATATGATTGTATTGCATATGTAATGTTAATATGACTGTTTAAAATCCAACAAATATGATTTTTCAAGAAAAAAAAAAAAAAAAAAAAGAAGAGTTCCCTAAGGCTCCTCTTCGGCTTCTAGTCCCAGAACAAGGCTTTTCGTTAATGACGCATGAGAATATATTTAACAACTTATAATATTGGTGCATATAAAATTCTGTGCGCTTACCCTTGGTAATTCATCGTACCAGTTGAATACATCCACTCCAATGAGAGAAAAGACTCTGTTAAGTGGTGGAAGAATTTGCTTAGTGATGTAGTAGGTTGCGTTTAGTCTCAAATTTTGATCTTGAAGGACATCAATAGGCCGTCTTACAAGCTGAATAAGGGGTACTCCAGGTGTGCCATACACTATCACATACGGCACTCTTTCTCCGACACGAGGTTCAGAGCGACGGTCATACGCTACCATTTTCCTGTGAACAATAGTAGTTGAGATGTAGATTAAGTTGCCCATGCTGTATGACAAAAGACCTTCCTCCAAGTTAACTGCTTTACAACATAACTAACATATGTAGGAAATGTACACGTCTGCTATTCTATTCAATGAGGTCTAAAAGACAGAAAATAATTTGTGCTTTCTAATCCCAATTCAGGTATCATTTATGTGATTCATAATGCCTTTAATATGCACAGAAATCTTAACAGTAAATACATATTTTTTTCTATGAATAAACTGTACAAGTGAAGCGGCATCCTGCTCCACTTATTGCCTCTCTGCACTGATTGTTAACATCATAATAATGAGTGAATAAAGTAAGATAAAATCTTTCTGACAGAGAGAGAGAAAAAAGGACAATACATATGTGAGAGGTGATGCACTGGGCCCTGTTTGTTATCATACCGCTGTTATACAATATCTCACCTGGTCAGTTCCAGTGCCGGCACACAAGCACCTGGTCTGTAAGCAAAACTTCCTCTGTATTCCTTAGCAAAGATAAGATCTTGCATGCTGGCCTTTCCCTCCAAAAGCTTCATACATTGCCTCTGGACATACTGCTTTATTTGACTTATATCTCTTGTTTCAAACAGTAGCTTAATAGAACGCTCCAGTATCTACAAATAGACAGAAAGACAACAAATGTAACATTGGAACATTATCACCAATAATCTGTGCAAAGCCATTGAGAAATAAAAATAAAAATAATATAATGTGGTTTCATGAATGTGCACACCCTCCTATAATTGGGGATGTGGTTGTGTCCAGAATTAGCCAATCACATATAAACTCTGAAATCCTAATCAGCACACGGCTGCCATTATCTACAGTGATTATACAAAGTTTAGATGTTATAGTAGGATTTTTCTGACATTTTCAGCAATGAGATCCCTTTGCTGTGTTATAAAGTGTCAATCAGGAGAGATGTCTAAAAACATTTTTAGGGAATTAGTATAAAATACAACATTATGAAGATAGTCGGCACAACAGTCACATTATATAGAACCGTATGTCCCTCAGACGTTAATGAACAAAATTGATTTAGAAAGAGAAGGAGCTGCACCAGGGAGTGAGGTAGGGAGATAAGGGAGGGGATGACCGGGGGAAAGGAGGGGGGGACGGTGGGCAGGGCAGTGCACTAGGTTCCTCTCCGATGTGAGATGTGTGACATGTCATATCGGAGAGGTATGTGCAGGAGGAGGCTGCCAGCGGCAGCTTCCTGTGTGCTGTGGCGCCATTTTAGGAGGAGGGGAGGGGAGTGCAGTGTGCAGACTGTGTGCCCGGTACCGGGGGCTGTGGACCGGTACTGGAGGCCAGGGCAGACATTTCTCTGTCATGCCACAGGTGACCGCTTTATGTGAGGTTCAGGGAGCATTTTAAATCCATCGGCTCCGGCAAGGGCTCACCACGCCTAATACAACACGTACGGGAATGCCACAATGGCCACCCAGAGGTTCTGTCGTTTGCAGGGCTTGAAAGGTTGACACCTTCGGCCCAGGGAGGGGACTTTAACCCTTCATGACCTTGCCATTTTTTGCAATTCTGACCAGTGTCCCTATATGAGGTTATAACTCGGGAACGCTTCAACGGATCCTAGCGATTCTGAGATTGTTTTTTCATGACATATTGGGCTTCATGTTAGTATTAAATGTAGGTCAATAATTTTTGCGTTTATTTGTGAAAAAATCCAAAATATGGCAAAAATGTTGAAAATTTTGCAATTTTCAAATTTTGAATTTTTCTTCTGGTAAACCAGAGAGTTATGTGACACAAAATAGTTATGAAATAATATTTCCCACATGTCTACTTTACATCAGCACAATTTTGGAAAAAAAAAAAAAATTTTGTTAGGAAGTTATAAGGGTTCAAAGTTCATGAGCAATTTTTCATTTTTCCACCAAAATTTACAAAACCATTTTTTTTAGTGACCACATCCCATTTGAAGTCCCTTTGAGGGGTTTACATGACAGAAAACACCCAAAAGTGACACCATTCCAAAAACTGCACCCCTCAAGCTACTCAAAACTACATTCAAGAAGATTATTAACCCTTCAGGTGCTTCACAGGAACTAAGCAAATTGGAAACAAAAAAATGGATATTTTAATTTTTCTAACAAAAATGTTCTTTTATCCTCAATTTTTTCATTTTTTCATTTTCACATGGGCAACAAGATAAAATGGATCCTAAAATTTGTTGGGCAATTTCTCCTGAGTATATCGATACCACATATGTGATCATAAACCACGGTTTGGGCGCACGGCAGGGCTCTGAAGGGAAAGAGCGCAATTTGACTTTTGGAGCTAATTTTCCATTCAAAAAGTGAAATGGCACTCCTTCACTTCTGAGCCCTGCCGCGCGCCAAAACAGTGGTTTATGACCACATATGAGGTATCGGTGTACTCAGGAGAAATTGCCCAACAAATTTTAGGATGAA
Source organism: Allobates femoralis (assembly GCA_033576535.1). Lineage (NCBI taxonomy): Eukaryota > Metazoa > Chordata > Amphibia > Anura > Aromobatidae > Allobates > Allobates femoralis. The sequence goes on from JARQOC010000001.1 coordinate 315,739,923, forward strand.
TTTTATCCTGTTACCCATGTGAAAATGAAAGAATTGAGGCTAAAAGAACATTTTTGTGAAAAAAAAAGTACTTTTTCCATATTCACAGATCAATTTGTAAAGCATGTGGGGGTTCAATATGCTCACCACTCATCTAGATAAGTTCCCTGGGGGGTCTAGTTTCCAAAATGGGGTCACTTGTGGGGGAGCTCCAAAGTTTAGGCACACAGGGGCTCTCCAAACGCGACATGGTGTCCGCTAACAATTTGAATGGAAAATCACCTCAAATTGTTAGCGGACACCATATCGCATTTGGAGAGCCCCTGTGTGCCTAAACATTGGGGCTCCACCACAAGTGACCCCATTTTGTAAACTAGACCCCCAGGGAACATATCTAGATGCATTGTGAGCACTTTGAACCCGCAGGTGCTTCACAAATTGATCCGTAAAAATTAAAAAGTACTTTTTTTCCACAAAAAGTTTTTTTTTTCATTTTCATGAATTAATTTGTGAAGAACCTGGGGGTTCAATATGCTCACCACCCATCTAGATATGTTCCCTGGGGGGTCTAGTTTCCAAAATGGGGTCACTTGTTGGGGAGCTCCAAAGTTTAGGCACACAGGGGCTCTCCAAACGCGACATGGTGTCCGCTAACAATTTGAATGGAAAATCAGCTCAAATTGTTAGCGGACACCATGTCGCATTTGGAGAGCTCCGGTGTGCCTAAACATTTGACCTCCCCCACAAGTGACCCCATTTTGGAAACTAGACACCCCAGGGAACATATCTAGATGCATAGTGAGCACTTTGAACCCCAGGTGCTTCACAAATTGATCCGTACAAATTAAAAAAGAAAATTTGTGTGAAAAAAAGTATTTTTACATTATTACGGATCAGTTTGTGAAGCACCTGGGGATTCAATGTGCTCACTATGCATCTAGATAGGTTCCTTGGGGGGTCTAGTTTCCAAAATGGGGTCACTTGTGGGGGAGCTCCAATGTTTAGGCACACAGGGGCTCTCCATACGCAACCTAGTGTTTGCCAACAATTGGAATGGTTAGCGGACACCAGGTCGCGTATGGAGAGCCCCTGTGTGCCTAAACATTTGAGCTCCCCCACAAGTGACCCCATTTTGGAAACTAGACCCCCCAGGGAACATATCTAGATGCACAGTGAGCACTTTGAACCCCCATGTGCTTGACAAATTGAGACGTATAAATGAATAAAGAAACTTTTTGTGAAAAAACATACTAGTCTAGTAGTTAAAATTCGCAGCATAGGGGACCCAATACATTTGGGTCTCTCCATGCTGAGGATTCCAGCCCCCTAGCTGCCATGTTGTATCTGGCTGGCAACCAAAAATACGGCAAAGCTCCATGTCATTTTATTTGTAGAATTAAAAAAAAAAAAAAATGACATGGGGCTCTGCCATATTTTTGGTCCAGCCAGGTACAACTTGGCAGCTACGGACTGCCACCAGCCCCCAGCTGCCTCATTGTACCTGGCTGGAACCAAAAATACAGCGAAGCCTATTTTTTTTTTATTTCTAGAATTATTTCTAGAAAAAAAATGACATAGGGCTCCGCCATATTTTTGGTCCAGCCAGGTACAACTTGGCAGCTACGGACTGCCACCAGCCACCAGCTGCCTCGTCATACCTGGCTGGAACCAAAAATACAGCCAGGTACAACTAGGCAGCTGGGGGCTGGAATCCTCAGCATAGAGAGGCCCAAGCGTTCTGGGCCCCCCATGCTGCGAATTGCAGCCCGCAGCCGCCCCAGAAAATGGCGCATTCATTGAAGCACCATTTTCTGGCGCTGTACCCACCCTCTTCCAGTTGCCCTGGTACCGGTGGCTAACTGGGTAATAAAGGGGTTAATGCTAGCTTTTTATTGGCAGCTGGCACTAAGCCCGAGATTCATAATATAGGGCCAATGTTAGACCCGCCATTAGGAATCTCTAGTACGGTAAATAGTCAATAAATACACACAGAGAAAAATCTACTTATTTGAAAAAAAAACACAGACACAATTCTGACTCCATCTTTATTATAAAAAGATCCGACGTAGTCCACAACGAAGGTCCCACGACGCCCCGATCGCTCCGACGTAGTCCACAACGAAGGTCCCACGCCTCTCGATCGCCTTTGCTTTCAGATCGCTACTCTGGAACCCAACCCGCCAGCATGGTGATCGAGCTGCAGAAAGTGATCTGACACCCCGGGCGCAGTGACCCACTATGTGCATCACTGCACCTGGGCTGCCAGATCGCTTTCCGCAGCTCGATCCCCATGCATGGGGATCGAGCTGCGGAAAGCGATCTGGCAGCACAGGCGCATTGACCCACTATGTGCATCACTGCGTCCGGGCTGTCAGATCGCTTTCTTCAGCTCGATGCCCATGCAGGGAGATCGGAATCCTCAGGATCTAGCTGTAGAAAGTGATCTGGCAGCTCCAGCACAGAGCTGTCAGATCCGGAGGCGGTGAAGAGGAGGAGGAGGAGCAGGACGCAGTGGAGACAGAGCGGCCGCCGGAGGGGTGAGTGGGAGAGGCGATCGCCACTCCGGTGATCGGGGGGGCAGGAAAGGGGAAGAGGGGGGGGTGACAGGAGAAGTAGGGGGGCACTTAGGAGGAAGCGGGGGCAGGCAGGAGGAAGCGGGGGCAGGCAGGAGGAAGTGGGGGCAGGCATGAGGAGGCGGGCGGCAGGAAGAGGAAGCGGGCGGCAGGGACAGGAAGCAGGCGGCAGGAAAAGGAAGCGGGGGGGTAAGAAAGATGAAGAGGGGGCAGGAAAGAGGTGGGGGGCAGGGGGGCAGTTAGAGGATGACAGGGGAGAAGATTGGAGGGTAGGGATAGCAGCGGCAGGCAGGGAAGCATTACAGGCGCGGTGATTTTCACTTTCACTTTTGAGTGCCAATCACCGCGCCTGTAGCCGGGGGGGTGGGGGTGGGGGCAAATCGACCCCCCCTGGGGTGTTGTACAACTTCCCATGTACCTGCAGGCCGAGTGACAGGTCAGTGACACCCTCACTCGACCTGCAGGAGCCCGATCATTCCATGGCCCAGGGGGTGGGCCAAGGGTCTGGAAGGGGTTAATAAAAGGCTCCTCCAATGTGAGTCCAGGTGGAGTCGGCAAATGAAGGCCCAGGGTGCCTGTGGCCTGAATGACACAATCGATTTGGCTGTCTTTTTGTGAGGAGCCATGAGCCGGGTTCAATGTGTTTAGTGCTTTTCTCCTTTGGCCTGCCTTTTTCTTCTCTATTCTGCTTTATTGTGATGTGATTAGCCTATGAAATGGTGCTTTGTGTGCGAAACAGCGCTGTCGTCCTGTGTCTCCAGCTCCCCTCCCCGCCCGTGATGCACCTTTGAATAATTTCTGCACCGTGTGTCTAATAAATATGTCTGAAAAAACTGACCGGTGAGTGCCCCTCTGTTCCTCCTACCGTGTATACTAGTAATGTATTTGAGTGTTGTTTTGTTTGTCATAATTCCATAATTTTTTCCTTAGAATTGAGTGATTCCATAATATTTTCCCCTGCTTGATTTACAAAAGTAACCGTTACTGGCTAGCACATTTTATTTTCAAGATTTCTTTTATTGTTTCCTCAAGGCAGAGAGTTGCCATTTGAAATGACTTTAGTTTTGTGCCATGTCTGTGATCTGCTTTTTTTCTACAAAATTAAACAACTGAATGGACATCCTCCGAGCCAGGGGATTCCATAATTTTCACCAGGGGCTGTAGATTGTCCAGTGTGGGTGCACCCAGAGTTTAGGACCATCTGAGAATGGAGGTGAAGAGGCGAGTCATTGCAAATGGCTATTTAGGAGAACTTTTAAAAGACATCCTTTCAAACATATATTGATTAGGTCACCTTACCTTACCAACAGCAGGACAGGCATCTCTTCTCACAGTCTCTATGCCTTTTGCATCAAAAACTGGATCTTTTTGGTCTAGAGTTTCATACATATAGCCCACATATCTTTTCTTGGTTTGCAAAACACAGGGAAGATACACCTGTAAGATGAACAAGCGTGATATGTAGGTAATGGGAAGATTGGGGTACAAATGAAGTTAATGCTAGATTACACAGGTCTCAGCTCACCCACTTGTACTAATTAAATATACAAGAAGATGTCTGCATCATGCCAGAACTACATTTTTTTATAAATTAAGTCAGTAAATTCTGTATCACATAAAGTAGTACAAAAAAACTTCATCTTATCCTAAAATAAAGCAAGATGTCTTCAGGAAAATAAGAAAGTCATGGTATTCTCAACATGGAGAAACAAAAATTACTTTTTGTACTAAAATGTGTTAAAAAATAAATATTTTTGAAGCCATGACCTATTTTTCTGCCAACCGAGATATTCTGAAAGCTATAGCTTTTATTATTTTCTTGCTGACAGAGGGCTTGTTTTTTGTGGACTGGGGTGACGTTTTCAGTGAAACCATTGTTTTATAATGTCCACTGTAGGTGTGAAATAAACACCCCAGCATTGTTTTTTTCACCACTGGATTGGGGCTTTTAATCTAACATCCCTGCCCTCGGTTTTATATTCACCCTCCGGCATTTTCATCTTTTATCAACGTCGCTCCTGTTGGTCTCAGGCAGTAGTTGACCTACCGCATCTCTCCAGTGTTTAACGGAACGTACTGGTGGTAACTCAATACAAGTCTATGGCTGCCTCGTTCTAGCTCTCAGAGTTGTACTGAGAGCTTGTGACGTAACTTCTGACCTAAGCTCCATTCACACTGTGCGTTTTTGCTCTGTTTTTGCTCTGTTTTTGCTCGTCAGTTTTTGTAGCCAAAACCAGGAGTGGAACAATCAGAGGAAAAGTATAATAGAAATATGGTCACCACTTCTGTATTAATCACCCACTCCTGGTTTTGGCTACAAAAACTGATGAAAATACAGACCAAAAATGCACAGTGTGAAACCTTACGGCCATTCACAAGATTGACACGATGGGACTGGAGCAGCAGTAATAAAAGCCCCCTCCAAAAGACAACACCCCCAAAAAGATGCCACCCCAGAAACTATGCCCCACAAATCACACCCTTGCCTCCCTAAAAAATACCACCCCCACCCCCTAAACTTGCATCCCCGCAAAAAGATGGCCCCTACGCTGACGCCATTTGAGTCCCTGATGCTCCCTACCGAGGGTCCCTCTCACGTGGTTTCGGTGCTCTATGGCCTGGTCTTGAATTCACTTCCCCTACCACACTTGGATTTATGGAGGCTTGGGAGAGGGACCAGGGGATCACCTTTTCTGAGGCGGATAGTTTGAAAATCTTTACTCTTGCACATAAGATGACAATGTCCAGTCAGGCGCAGGAGAGGAATTATAAATTACAGACACGCTGGTACAGGTGTCCCACCCTTCTCCACAGGATTAACCCCGAGATCTCGGACGCCTGCTGGAGATGTGGCTCTGCCACGGGCTCTATGCTTCATATTTGGTGGTCCTGTGGTCCCCTGCAACCCTTCT
>JARQOC010000001.1:315745486-316060486 GCA_033576535.1 Allobates femoralis
GGAAGTAATGTATCTCTGTATTAAGCCATGGACATTGTACTGGTTCTTTCTATTGTTTTTACTGTTGAAAATCTCAATAAATATATTTACTGAAGAAAAAAAAGATGGCCCCTAAACCTGAACCCCAAAAAATAGCTCCACCTCGCAAACCCGCATCCCCTACCACCCAAAAAAATGCCCCCTCAAAAAAACACCACATCCACACCTCCGCCACCCTAAACCCGCACCACCGTCCCCTAAATATTACCCCGCACCCCCACCCCCCAAAAAAGGTGACCCCCAAACCCATGCCAACCAAAAAATGCACCCCTAAACCTGCACCCCCACCATCCCAACTGGCACCCCAAAAATACTCCTCAAACTCGCACACCTCAAAAAGAGCACCCCTTCGAACACGCACCCTTGTCCCCCCAAAAAATGCCCCCAACGCCTCAAACCTCCCAAACCTTCACACCCCCGCACTCCCTCCCCAAAAGTTCTGTGTCATGTCACTGCTTGATCATTCTTGGTATTTGTGTCTCCTGTGCTTTTGTGTTGCAAAAATGTACTGTTGAATATTTGATATCTGGTCTGCCTGGATGCATAGGGCTCTACCCCTCCAATTAGCCTCGCCCCTTTATTGTGATGTCACAATAAAATAGAATGTAGCCTATAAACCTCTGTGTCATGTCACTGCTTGATCATGTAAGAGGCTGATGTAAGTCACATGACGCTAAGAGAAAAGCCGTATTGCATCTCAATGAGCAAATCTGAAAAAAACAGAGGCAAGTCTTACAAAAATGAAAGCAAGAGCTGCTTCCTCAAGGGCCGACTCTACAGCTAGACATACAGTGCCTTGTGAAAGTATTTGGCCCCCTTGAACTTTTCAACCTTTTGCCACATTTCAGGCTTCTAATATAGAATTACCAATCGGCTGTGTCACAACTTCCGGGGATTGTGTCGCTATCCCACAATCCAAAGCAGCACCACAAGTGACAAACACGTCACTGCTATTCCATTGGGAGATCAGCGGCGCTAGCTGCTGATCTCCCGACGGTAGCCGCGGCTCATCTCCCACCGCAGGGAGGTCAGCGGTGACGCAGCCTGGAGGTGAGCGGCGCCAGCAGAAGTACACCGACCGTCATATTTGAAAACCCAAGTTATGGGTATTCTGATATGGCAGCTGGGATTCAAATTCCCGCCAAAACTGCGCGGAACCGCTCATTGACTGAGCTGCAGCCGGCTGAGACAATGAGCGGTGCGGGATTCAAAGCCGCGCAGCACCACTCATTGGCTGAGCCGGCCGCCGCAAGTGAAATACACGGCCGCCGCTCACTGCTATTGCGCCGGGATCTTCCGGCGGTGGCAGCCGCTCAGCTCCCGCCGTTGGTGGAATAGCAGTAAGCAGCGGGCATTTTTAAATCTCCGCCAATACCGCACTGCTCAGCTGATTGGTCGCGCGCTGCCCGGCTCGTGACCAATCAGCTGAGCAGCGCATTATTTGCAGGAGATTTTAAAATGCCTGCCACTCATTGCTATTCCGCCGGGAGATTACCTGCCGCTGATCTTCCGGCCAAATATCAGTGAGCGGCCGGCCGTCAGGAGATCAACAATGCTCACCGCTGATCTCCCAGCGGTGGCAGCCGCTCATCACCTGGCGGAATAGCATTGAGCGGCTGGCATTTTTAAATCGCCCGCCAATACTGCGCTGCTCAGCAGATTGGTCGCACATCAAGCAGCGCGCGACCAATCAGCTGAGCAGCGCAGTATTGGCAGGAGATTTAAAGCTGGCCACCAATACCGCGCTACTCAGCTGCTAGTGGTATTGGCGCCACATTTCAATACCGCTAGCAGCTGATGTCATTGTCATTGTAGATTTTGCTTTATGTTTGGGATCATTGTCTTGTACGAAGATAAATCTTCGTCCCAGTCTCAGGTCTTTTGCAGACTCCAACAGGTTTTCTTCCAGAATGGTCCTGTATTTGTCTCTGTCCATCTTCCCATCAATTTTAACCATCTTCGCTGTCCCTGCTGAAGAAAAGCAGGCCCAAACCATGATGCTGCCACCAACATGTTTGACAGTGGGGATGGTGTTTTGAGGGTGATGAGCTGTGTTGCTTTTACGCCAAACATATCGTTTTGCATTGTGGCCAAAAAATTCAATTTTGGTTTGATCTGACGAGAGCACCTTATTCCACATGTTTGGTGTGTCTCCCAGGTGGCTTGTGTGGTTCAAATGATACTTTTTATGGATATCTTTGAGAAATGGCTTTCTTCCTGCCACTCTTCCATAAAGGCCAGATTTGTGTAGTGTACAACTGATTGTTGTCTTATGGAAAGACTCTCCCAACTCAGCTGTAGATCTCTGCAGTTCAACCAGAGTGATCATGAGCCTTTTGGCTGCATCACTGATCAGTCTTCTCCTTGTTCGAGCTGAAAGTTTAGAGGGACGGTTGGGTCTTGGTAGATTTGCAGTGGTCTGTGTGATGTAGCGCCCATTGGGGAAACCCGCTTGACAGCAGAATAACACCACACTACAAGGGTTACAGTGCATAAAGTGTCTATCTGTTTATTATAAACGGCATAAACCAGGACGAAAAGACATATTACATAGTATTTACATTTCCCATAACATAACAATCTGTACATTACAGGACATTCCATCATATTATTTACACTATATTTCTATTTCACATTATACACTTTACACATTATTCTAGTGATCCTCAACCTATCCCTAGGGAATCTCAAACTACATTGTACCATGAACACTTATCCCCGGGACCCTACTCGACCTAACAGCCAGTCCCACGTTACATGTTACATCACCCATTATTACTGAGAATCTCTACCTCTTACAGGGAGCTCAACCCGTTATCCCGCGGATACCTCATGCATGGCTCTTTCTGCATCTGCCATCATGACTCACCCACATTACACTTCACAACCATCACTCAGGGTACTTTTGCATATGCCTTGGTGATCCATCACCTACATCAAGAGAACCTCAAGGCGTCCCCCACCGAGCCTTGCAAACTACTCAGTCTGGTTCTAACGGCGGTTACGGCCGCCTGGCCTTCCTTCACACTTGGATCCATGATATGGTACTTTTGCATACACCACTATGATTACACATGAACCCTCACACAGTCAACGGGACCATATCACGACTTCACAGTCAGTCCCAATGGCGGCTATGACTGCCTGGCCCTTGAGCTGTCCTCGTCTCCACATGACACCTCCATGGACTCCAGCCCATCACAGGGCCCACTCAAACACACACAGTCCAGCATGGACTACCACCCTCTCGAGTTAGAGCGAAAGGGCGTCTCCGGCGCGGAGAGCCAGGCTTATCGCCTCATATCCTCACATTTTGCAGGATCCGTCTGGTCTAGTTCCCATCTCCAGTCTACCTCTCACACAGACACCTGGCAAGTTAAGTCCTGCTCGCCACACCCACCTGACACACCCACAACTGGGCTGTTCGCAATCAGCACACATTGCTCTCTCTCTCGGCCACTCATGGGTCTCATCAACTTCTCAGATCTTAACCCACTGTGCACCGGTTCAGTCTTACAGCACTCCCACTCAGATAAACAGGCTTGTGTGAACAGACACCTGTGCTGCAAGCCCATGTGATGCACCCCAGCCATGGGTCACAAGCCGGACACATCACCACATCGGATACTCCTTCCATCTTAATATGATCGCTTGCACAGTGCTCCTTGAGATGTTTAAAACTTGGGAAATCTTTTTGTATCCAAATCCGGCTTTAAACTTCGCCACAACAGTATCGTGGACCTGCCTGGTGTGTTCCTTTTTTTTTTTTTTTTTTTTTTTCCTTTTTCTTTTTTCCTTCCCTCAGATGGGGAAGTTTTGAGTCATACAAAAAAACCAAGACTAAAAAACGTCAATGTCTAGGTGGTACAGGGTGCCGGAGAGGCTGCATGCCATGTACCCATTGGTAGATGCCCAGTGTTGGCGCTGCAAAGCGGAGACGGGATCTATGGTTCATATTTTTTGGAGCTGTGACAAACTCAGGACATTTTGGGAGGGAGTAGGGACTGTGGTGGCTCGGGTGACAGGCTACACGGACCCCCTTACCCCAGCAGCGGTCCTATTGCACTTAACGAATATGCCAGAAAAAAATATATAAACACTCTCTGTTGAAGTTCTTGATCATAGCGGCGAGGGCATGTATACCTGTTCTTTGGGGTACGACATCCTCTCCACGTCTCTCCCTTTGGGTTGGTAAAATTAACGAACTGATGCTCATGGAAGATCTGACGGCATCCATGAATGATTCATTCTTGAGACACTGTACCACATGGTACAAGTGGATTGACTTCCAACAAATGCCCGAATATAACCGGCTGTTGACAGATTGCGGAATAGAACCTGAGGACTGAGTATCAGGAGACTCGTACCTTGATCTGGTGACCTCCTCCTTCCTCTCCCTCCCCCCACATCTCTCCTACTCTTGTGCAACCTTCCTTCCCCCCCTGCCCACAGGCCTGATTGCCCCGTCCCTCCATCCTCCCCTTTCTTGTTCCCCAGTCTATGTCTACTCTCTTTTCTCATCTTAGCTTTTTCTTTAAAGGTAGTGTCACACCAGGCGATGTCGCCTGCGACATAGCCGAAAAGTGACGTAACAGCGATGTCGCGGGTGATATTGCAAGTGCGTCGCGCTGTGTGATAGCGCGACGCAACTGAAAATTATCGCTGGTCGCAGGTTGACAGGTTTATGAACATGTTCATAAACCTGTCAACCTGCGACCAGCGATTAGGCTGGATCGCGCCGTCTGACACTGTTGGCGGCGCGATCCAGCCTATATCGCAGCGTTCCTGAGCCATCGCTCGCTGGGCTAAGCCCAGCGAGCGATGGCTCCGCTCACATCATATTGGAGATTTGATCCCCTCCCTATTGCAGATTGGAGCTTGGTAAACAAATGGGTTTACCCCAAAGGGATCAGAGATGTTTTGTGTGTTTTTTTTTCTTCCTTTTTTTACTTGTTTAAAGATGTTATTTCTTTGCAAGCAACCTGAATACTTGTACAAGTGGCTTCTAAGGCTGTTGATTTTTTAAACCTGCATTTATTGTTCTTTTTTTGAACAAGCTAAAAAAAAATAAAAAAAAAAAGGTTAAATAAAGAATTATAAAAAAACAAAAAAGAAAACAAAAACAAAAACAGCATTTCTAACGTGCTCTCCCGTCATCATTGGGAAATGCCTGGTGAAACCCTTGGTCTTCATGATGCTCTCTGCACTTGAAACAGAACCCTGAGACCATCAAAGAGCAGGTGCATTTATACGGAGACTTGATTACACACATGTGGATTCTATTTATCATTACCAGTCATTCAGGGCAACATTGGATCATTCAGAGATCCTCACTGAACTTCTGGAGTGAGTTTACTGCACTGAAAGTAAAGGGGCCGAATAATATTGCACACCCCACTTTTCAGTTTTTTATTTGTTAAAAAAGTTTAAAATAAACAATAAATTTCGTTCCACTTTACGATTGTGTCCCACTTGTTGTTGACACTTCACAAAAAAATTAGAATTTATATCTTTATGTTTGAAGCCTGAAATGTGGCAAAAGGTTGAAAAGTTCAAGGGGGCCAAATACTTTCACAATGCACTATATATATGTACAAATTGTAAGGTTTTAACTTTTTCTTAGTCCCTTTATGGGATCTGAACACTGACTTATCTATTGCTGGTATAATAGCCTGCAATACTTATTCATATGCGGAGGTCATTCTTTGACCTCACATTGTTATAACAACCACTGGCACCCCATAAATCACATTGCAGAAAAAAGCAGATGGGGTGAGAGTGTGATACCACTCCTGCAACCTGTAATCCGCAGCATCTAGACAGGTTAACAGAAAGAGCTGGTGCACCACGTCCTGGCTGTTACTAAAAAGCTGAGCTGTCCATTAAGCTGAGCTTCTGTGGTGACGCGTCAGGCACAGCTTCCAAACCTAGGCGATCACCTGGACGGCCATTTGTAGAAATTATTTTGAAAATAGAACACACCAGTAAAACCATCATTGAGAAGGGGTTAAATTAAAATGCTACTGAAATCCTCTTGTACAACCTAATGTAAAGAATGAATTTTTATTTTTGTATTACAATTACCTTCTCAAACTTCAGTTTCACTGGCTTTGGGTTTGTGGCTGTGACCGCTTCAGCAATTTCTTGTCCTATTTTAAAGGACTGTTCCTTAGTTGCCCCTTTCAGCAACACAAACATACTACAATATATAAGGATAAGATATGAATAATAGTATAAATGGTTATTAGAATGCAGCATTAGTCCAGTTACAACTACAATAATACAGTCTCCACAGAGTTCCCTGGTATTCAAGGGAACCAATCTCCTCCAGAAACATTATTTACTTGTAGATATAGCGACAATCTGAAAGTACCGTATATAGCAGGGGTCTCAAACTCGCGGCCCGGGGGCCGCATGCGGCCCCTGGGGCTTCACTATGCGGCCCGCGGCACCTTGGACAACTTAATGATGCATTGCCCCAGTGCAGGAGACCGCTGCAGTCCCCGCTGTGTGATGACTTCTGTCCGCAGCACTAACAAGCTCTGCCACTCAGCAAGATCAATGTCACCTGCAACAGAGCTTGTCTGCGCAGCGGCTGGAGGAAGTCATAGCACAGTGGAGGCCGGAAGCCAGCACAGCGGGGACCGTGGTGGCCCCCTGCACTGGAGCGATGCATCATTAAAGTGAGAAAAGTGTGAGTGTGTGTGAGATGGTGTGTGTGTGAGGGTGAGTGAGGAAATGTGTATAAGTGTGTGCGAGTTTCAATGTGTGTATGAGTGTGAGTGTAAGAGTGTGTATGAGGATGTGTGAGAGTGTGTGTGAGAGTATGTGTGTGTTTGTGGGGGGGGTTTGTGTGTGGGTTTGTGTGTGAGTGTGATAGAGTGTGTATTTGAGTGTGTAAAAAGAAGGTAAAACAGGATGGGGGGAATCACTATAATAGTAGATCGGGATGGGGACATCATCACTAAAGGGGATCAAGATAGGGACAACACTACTAAAGGGGAATGACATTGGGGACATCACTAGAAAAGGAGATCAGGAAGGGGGACATCACTAGAAAAGGGGATCAGGATGGGGGACATCACTACAAAAGGAGATCAGTATGGGGACATCACTACAAAAGGGGATCATGATTGATGGGGGACATCACTAGAAAAAGGGATCAGGATAGTGGACATCACTATAAAAAGGAATCAGGATAGGGATCATCACTAGAAAAAGGGATCAGGATGGGGGACATCACTAGAAAAGGGGATCAGTATGGGGGAAATCAGTAGAAAAGGACATTACTACAGGATGGGGACATTACTACAAGAAGGGGATCAGGATTTGTACTTTACTACATTGAGCAAAAAATTCTGGTATTACTAAAAATATCACTTAGTACTACAAGGGATGCGGCCCCCCCGCTATAAATGTTTCTCTATGTGCGGCCCACCAACCCAGCCGAGTTTGAGACCCCTGGTATATAGCATGTAAATCACGTTAGACTGGCTACAGGGAGAAAATGATGTTGGCTGTAATCACTCCTTGACACTTTGATTTACAGCCTACTCTGCATGTGTTCATGTGTGTGTGTATGTGTGCGTGGGCAGAGCAGGCTGTCACTTATGGTGCAGGAGTGATGACAGCTGTGCTCACTGTGTAGCCAGTAGTGACAGTTACAGCTCCCTTCACAGCACAAGTGGTCACAGAGCAAATGCTGTATATTTTCATTTTTTTTCTCAGTAGCTGCTGCTTCAGTGAACCAGTTAGACATTATTTAAATGCTGTTTACCCACAGATTGCCACTATATTTGCAAGTTAAAATTTGGCAAAGATAAAGGGTAATAATGGGGTTCTTGACTCTTTAGGCTACATTCAGACACTGCGTTTTTTTTCTCTTCTGGTCTGCTGCGTTTTTAGCTGCAAAATAGGAGCTGTAAAAAAACACACCCAAAAAAACGGATCCATTAACAGGTCTGTTTTTTGATCTGTTTTTGAGTGCTGCATTTTTTTCCCATTTTGAAGGTCCCCTATGGGAACAACGCTGGAGAAAAACGCGGCACAAATTAAAATGTCATTTTCAAAAACGGCAATTATGGACGGATACGCTGCTGAAAATAGAATGACAGGATGTCCAAGGTAAAATAATCGATGCCTTTATTCCATTCCCTATGCGTTTCAAAGCTGTCCCAGCCTCTTCCTCAGGAGCAACAGCATCTTATTGATGGTGTTGCTCCTGAGGAAGAGGCTGGGACAGCTTTGAAACGCATAGGGCATGGAATAAAGGTATCGATCATTCTACCTTGGACGTCCTGTCATTCTATTTTCAGCAGCGTATCCGTCCATAATTGCTCTGCATTCACCACCTCGAGTGGGGGTCCTGTGGCAGCTGATACCAGGCATTGATACCAGATGTGGGTCTCACAACTGTACAAGGTAAGCAGTTTAAAGTATTTATCTTTCCAGTCATTTGGGACATTCGACCATTGCGCCTTTGTCTACCCCATTTTAGTTTCAAAAATAAATTTTCTCTCCAAAAGTGAAAAAACAGATCACTTTAGAAGAGCTGTCTGAATGACAAAAATGAAAACCCATAGACTTTGCTGTGGTGTCATTTGAGTGATCCGTTTTCTACGCTGCAAAAAACTGATCAAAAAACAGATAAAAAAACTCACAGTCTGAATGTAACTTTAATATATTTTTCTGCTTCAATTCTTCATTCTAAAGAACGAATCATCATTGTTTATTACCATTCATATATCTTTGCATGCACACATTCAGATCTTTTCTCTTTACATTCAGAAGCTCGAACAAAAAAAAACCTGCCCAAAGACAAACTTTCACTTACCATAAATATATTTCTTCTTACCTGATATAAATGACGCTGTTCTCCTGACTCAGATGTGTTTATCTCGTTCCTGCGCCACTCGATTCTTGAGACATTGCCCATTTTTTTCTGTATATAAACCTGATCTTGTTAGCCAAGTGGGTGTTGTCATCAACTCCTGTATGTGGCAGTCTTCTAGAGGGCAGCACTCACTTGGATAATGAAACCAGATTTACATATAGAGAAGAGGCAGCCATATCTCAGGAATGGAGGAGGACAGGAAAAAAAAAAAGAAAACCAACGTTGGTTTCAGGAGAACAGAAGCATATAAACCAGTTACAGAATACATATTTATCAAAAGTTACAAGTCCTTTAATATTCACATTATTTTTATTGTGACTGTATGCATTTAAAACAAGAAGCTGTGGTGCTTTTCATCATGCAGAGTCTAATTTTTGCAATGCTTATTAGAAATAAGGTAGTCTTATAAATACAAGTGTGAGGTAAAATTTTGGTGATTGCATGGCGGCCGTATGAATAACATATACTCATGTCATAAGAAGCTGAAAATGAATCTCTCTAGGTGGCCACATTTAGTCAAAAATGTCAATGCAAACTATAAACTACTATGGTTTATTGGATATATGGTAATTATTTAGGTTTTTTCATTAGGTTACTCAGTGACAGTCAATTGGGACAGAACATAGCAGTTCATAGACCGTGCTAATAAAAAAGAAGGCAGAGGTGTCAGATTGAATGTCATTTATGAAGAACAATGAACTTCCTCCTCTGTATATAACATAGATAACATGGCCTCTGCTATCTGTCACCTAAGGCTGCTTTTACATTACGATTTTCGGTCATCCGATTGTATCCGTTTCAAAACTGATACAATCGGATCTGAAATCGGATCCCATGTTCCCCTATGGGAATGGGATCGGATCGGATGTGCCACTATTGGCATCTGATTTTGGAACCATCCGATCCGATTTAATCACGGGTACAAAATCGTAGCCTGCTACGATTTTGTGTCCATGACTCAAATCGGAAAGCAGTGTGTCATCCATTAGTCTTGATGGAAAAAGAAAAAAAAAAACTCCCAAGCTTCTACGCATTAGATCAGGGGTCCCCCTTGTGGCTGTGGTTCGCAGATCCATGATGTGTGGTTTGCAGCTGTTTGCCAGCTTGGTGCATTAGCACCTGTAGTACCAAACAGCTATGAAAAGCAGGTCTCTGGATGGTGAATGGTGTGAGTATCCATACACAGAAGAGCAAATCTAGATGCCCTCATACTGGCCTTGGGAATTTAGAGATAACTTAAGTATGGTGAGCTGGATGTGAAATTGTTGTGGGAGGGATTGATGCCAAAATATGAACGAGTGTATTGTTTTGATTTCTATGAAAGATGTTGGCTATCATAATACCAGTAATTGGGGCTCTGGTTGACTCTCCAGTGGAGTGGGTGGCAAGTAGATGTGGCTCGTGACCCTCGCTGAGCTGAATATGACTTGTGACCCTGTCTCGGAGCCGAACGTAGCGCTCAAGGTCATAAAGGATGGGAACCACTGCACTAGATAGTAAAAGCAGATAGCACTTGGATGATACACGAAAACTGACTGTGTGCTTTATTTTTCCAAGTCTCCATTGATTTGGTTGGGTGTGTTTGATCACTGTCTTAAACCAAAAATAGACTCCATTATTATATTGGGGACACCAAGTACACACAAAAATGTCAAGCAGACTAGGATAAGTGAACAGTCTCAGACTCTAATGGGTACATTTTCTATGCCTACAAAACATGGACAGATAACGCAAGTGAAAATCAGAAGTCTGACTGTTGGATTTACATGATCATAAAGTTTGCTTTGTTTTTAGTTAGATAATTTGTACACCCCCTAAAACAGAGCTTCACTACACTGTCATTACAGCCTAATGCAATAAGATCAGCTTCATAAATGCACATTAGAATTATTTTGTTACCTGTCAGTGTCACCGTACACAACCTTTGGCTCCCCACTTCTTTGTGTCATTGACCAGTTTTATAGCACGCTCCAAAGTCTCTCGTGATTTATGGATTATACTGTCTCCAATCTAAAAGATGATAAAGTACAAGTCATCACTTGGTTAGAATATAAGATATTCAAGGTAATATCAGAAGGACAACATTGAAATAGTGCGTGTACACCGGAAACAAAGCTTTCTGATAATGTAAAGGCAGAGAAAATGCTTACAGGTTAAAAAAAACATTCTCAATTTCTACAGCCACTACATTTTAAGATTATGCAACCACAATATTGTTTGCCGAAGAACTCCTTGATATAAGATCACTGATTCAGAGCCATTATACATGGAAGCTGCATACATTAGCCTTAGTTTATTATAGTTTAATTTGTGAAAAGAAGATCAAAATGTGTGTCTCAAGATGACATGAATAATATTCCTAATTAATGATAATCTCTAATACAGGAATGTGCAAACCACTTACTGGCTATTAGGTAGTGCACTATATTGCCAAGTGCACATACTGTGTTTTCTAGGTGAGGTTTTGTCACAAATGTGCATGCCTATCCTGAAGCCAGCAAAGTCAATGAGAATTCATTCTCTCTCTCGAAATAGAGCCCATCATCATGAACATGCTTTCCAATCTGCTGGCACCATGTTGTAGAGCAGGGGAGCAGAGTAGATTAATAAATAGTTTTGTGAAAGATTCAGTATAACCTGTGTTTTCATCCTTTAATTGTCTGCTCTTTGTGGAATAGTCAGTCAGATGGGCAGTGCTATGGCTGACAGTGATCCCTGTATGCACATTTCAAAAAAACTGTCAATCATGGATAAGGCCGCCCATTGGACCAAAAATCCAAGAAAATACAGAGGTTTAATGATTAAAAGACAAGTTATACTGAATCTTTACACACAAAACCATATATAATCAATCTGCTCAGCACCTCCCTGCTATAACATGGTGCCAGCAGTTTAGAATGCAAATTACTGGTGACAGGTTCCCTATAAAATGTATGGGCCTCCTCCTGCAATAACATCAAAAACGTGACAAGTAGCAGAAGATCCAGAAGTGAAGTTACTCTACAGTCTCATGTTAAGAGAATTCACATGCTGCCTTGCTCTTCAGATATTGTGACACGGAGGTCTTCATACCTCTACACAGGGCATTCTCCCAGAGAAGTTAGCAGCAGTATAGCCAAACGTAGACATTGGCAATTAATTTCAATCCTAATTGCCGGGCATCGAGCAGGCGGGTAAGGCTTTTGTCTTCTTTGTACTGTTTCATGGACTGTTTCACCATTATTCGGGTTTTTAAAATCTCTTCAAGCATACTTGGCAGCACCCCTTTCTAACAGAGGCCTAAATCAAGAAATTAAACAAAAAAAAACAAAACAGGTGACAGTGAAATAATTAGCTTGAAATAAGATAATTGCTACAAGAATGTGAGCAAAAATTCACCCAGGGATATGGGTAGGCAGGGAAGATAAAGTCCAGGATATATAGTGACAGCCACCATCCATTATAGACATCGACCTATATGTGGCAGTAAAGGGACACTTTATATTCCTGCCAAGGAGAATTTTACGACGGATAATCAGGTCCTTCCAAGAGCCGTTAATAATTAATTGACTAAGGCTGGTTTCACATTGTGTTTTTTTGGGCATCCGTGGCGGTCCGTTGTTAAACAGACAGCCACGGATCCGATTTGACCCCCATATATCCCTATGAGCACAGATTGGTGCTCTATTGCCGTTTGATTTGTCACTGCTGTACCCAGAATCGGAGACTACTGAAAGTTTGGGCACAGCGGACCAAATCGGACAGAATCGGATCCGAGCCGACAATTAACATGGGGGCCTATGGAGCATGGGTCTGGGAAAACATCGGATTGTTTTCCGGACCCAATTTTAATGTACTGAGCATGCTCAGTACACTAAAACTGCTCTGTTCCTGTTTAATTCACTTCTGCAATTTATATACAACATCGTGGAAGTAAATAACTAAGAAAGTGTTAAAAATGTATAAAAAAATATCCTCACATTCCCGGCGTGTGTCCCGCGATGCGCGCCATCTAGTTCTGAGGGCTTAAGGACCCGGAGGGGTGGTGCTACCCGATCAGTTGATCGGTCACATGTCTGCATCAGCTGAGCGATTTAAATCAAGCGGCCGCCAAAATCGATCGGCGGGTGGGAGATTTAAACTGCTCAGCTGATGCGGTCCTTTGACCGATCAGCTAATCGCGTTGCCCCGCCCGGTCAGCTGATACACAGGTCCTTAAGCTTGGGATTGATGGCGCACATCGCGGGACACACGCCGGAGAAGTGAAGATTTTTTTTTTTATTTTTAACCATTGCTTCACCACCACAATGTATGTATATAAATTGAAAGTGCCCCACTTGCCTGCACTTTGCAGGCTCGGGCTTTTCTGTGTCCGGGTCCGTGAAAATCACGGACCCGGACTACAGAAATGGCATCCGAGGCACACATCAGATCCAGTCCTTTTCCTGTCTGTGGGGTCCTGCAAAAAACAGGATCCCCACGGATAGGAAAAAATCGCGATGTGAAACCAGCCTAAGACTTTGTAGACACATATGCAGATCATCCCAATATACAGTAGGTCAGGATAACGATTTATACCAAGGTCGGCCGTCTTACCTTAACAAAGGCAACTCCATTAGGAGATATGGTGATATCATGCCGCAGCTGGTACAGAAGGTCTGGAGGCACGTGCAAAGATGTACAGCCAAATTTTAACTCCTCACACCTAGAAAGCAAGTAGAAACATGCTCTTATTGCAAACTATTCTCATTATTTTTCCCATGGCATCACAATTTCAAGGTTCTGTATGTATGAAAAAGAGTCATAGAAAAGTACAATAGTCACAATGAAATGAGTGACAGACTAGTAAGGAGGGAAATAGGAGTCTGCTTGCAAGGACTTAGTCTACCAGGAAAGGAAAAGTTGCTGCTAGTATAAATGTAGATTCCACCTGAGGAAGACTGCTGTGTCAGTGGAAACGCGTTGTGGCTATGAAGGAGAATAATAAAAAGCTAAGTTTTATCTATAATTCACCCTGCCTGCCTTTCCTCAGCGCTCCACTGACTGCTTTGCATTAATCAGATAGTATAAATGTAGAGGGAGGGCAGGGTTATAGTAGGTTATAGGCAGTTCTGAAGCATCGGGTCAACATATTATGGGGATGCAAAGACGACAATTGCAAAAGTGTCTATTCGTTAAGCTCCAATAAAGGTGAATAAGGAGCTAGACAAACATGCATTTGCTCCTTTCCATTCTCTTCAGAGAACACCTACATTTATTCACAAATCTACCATACACAGCCCAGCATTCTGAACCCTGCTATATCTACAACAAAAGAAGCAGTAATTTTATCAACGCTATCCAGGTACCAAGCAGTCCAGTAAATGACACATTGCTGGAGTCAGGCTCTATGCTACATCATCATGCTAACAAATTAATAGTAAGAACCTTCTGACAGATTCCTTTTAGTGATCAGTGTGGGTCCAACACCAGACTCCTGCTGTTCATCTCTAATCAGTGCCAAGAAAATTGGACATAAGAGATTACAGCGCGGCATACACCAGGCATGTACTATGTTTTGTGACAACGACAGAGCAGTGATGTTTATCTCCCATTCAAAAAAATGGAGAGCGTGAAATCCTTGGTTGCTGCCACAAAGCAATGTATGGGGCTGCTGTGTCCACCCTGTAAATATTTGTCATCTTGAGCTGATTGTTAGGGGAGGTGACAAACTCCACCGATCCCTATGGCGGTTAATATAAATCCAATGGATGTTGCTGTTCGATTCGCGCAAGCCATATATATAGAAGACAGACCTCAATGCATTTAAAGATAATGGTAACTTTATTCTGAATAAAGGCACCATTATCTTTCAATGCATTGAGGTCTATCTTCTATATACGGCTTGCGAGGATCGAACAGCACCGTCCATTGGATTTATACCACAGAGATAATGTGGAGTGTGGATCCAGCAGCAGCTGTATTATATGTACATACTGGTTTTGGATCTCATAACTGGACCAGCAACTTTAGCGTTTTTTGCATTGTTTTAAAGGATAAGACCCTATTGCGCTTTTGTTTCCTCAATTTTAGCCAAACTCCACCGATGTCATCTTTGTTAACAGGCCATCAATTCTTCAACCTGGACAAGTAATATAATATATAATAATAATATTTATTTATTTATATAGCGCTATTAATTCCATAGCACTTTACATACATCAGTAATGCTGTCTCTCTTTGAGCTCACAATCTAAACATCCTATCAGCATGTCTTTACAATGTGGGAGGAAACCAGAGTGCCTGTAGGAAACCCACGCAAACACGGTGAAGAACATACAAACTCCTTGCAGATGTTATCCTTGGTGGGAATTGAACCTCGGGACCCCAATGCTGCAAAGGGCTGCAGTGCTAACCACTTGAGCCACCGTGCCGCCCGGTGAAGAATATAAGGTGACGGTACATGTTACATTTTAGCAATATACACAAGATTCACGATGACCCCCGACCATAGTATAATGCTTACACTTAGATTTGGGCACAATATTTGTTGTGTCTGCCATCATTTCTTCCTGCAACATCTACTGTTAGGTTATTTACATACACAATATTTTCTGTGAAATGTAAAGATAGCGATGGCTCTTACTTTCCCAAGTTCTCGATGTTTCCCAAACAAGTGGAGTAGCAGTAGTTATATGCAATCACTATGGAGGGGTACAAGGACTGGAAGTCCAGCACCAATATGGAATTGCTGTAGAATTTGGACTCTGGTTCCATCACAAGTGGTATGCACTGCGGGGCCCTCATCTGGGCTCGTTGTGGGGGGCTTGGAGTTACTGGGATGTAATTCATTGGTTTAGCGATGCGGAGCATCATTGATTCCACTCGATACTATGAGAAAAAAAAACTTTTAGTCTTATAATGCAACTCTTCATGTTTTCAGTGCAACATTTCAGTTTTGGAATATACACCATGATTGCCATAATGGCAGCCTTCATCTCACACTTCATTGGCCTGGTTATGGAAATAGTGGTTTTGTTTCTGGTTACTTTTTCCTCTAGACCTGTGCGTTAACTAATTCATGACCCTGGAATTTTTCATTTTTTGCTCCTCTACTTCCAAGAGCCATAATTTTTTTATTTTTCCGTCAATATAGACATATGAGGGCTTGTTTTTTGCGGGACGAGTTTTACTTTTAGATGCAATCATTTATTTTACCATATAGTGTACAGGGAAATTGCAAAAAAATTCCAAGTGCAGTGAAATTGCAAAAAAAAGTTTAATTACACGTTTTTTGTTTTTTTTTAGTCGCCGTGTTCACTATATGGTAAAACATATGTGACGGTGTGATGCCTCGGGTCGGTACGAGTTCGTAGATACCAAACATGTTACTTTTACTGGTATATGAGTGGTGAAAAAATTCAGGCGTTTGGAAAAAAAAAAAAATCACACATTTTGCGCCATGTTCTGCGACCTGTACGTTCTCATTTTTCAGGATCTGAGGCCGTGTGATGGCTTATTTTTTGCGTCTTGAGCTGACGTTTCTAATTATACTATTTTTGGGTGCATGCGCAGTTTTAATCGCCCGTTATTGCATTTTATAGCAATGTTCAGCAGCTCCTCTAACCACACACTGACTGACAGCTAGCAGTGCATCAGGGAAGAGCAGCTGTCAGACAGTGACGGGGAGCATGGTTATAGCTGATGCTCTATGTATACTGAGGGGTGACTGAAACTGCTCTGGCCACACCTCTATGAATGACAGCCTGAGGTTGCCAGGAGGAATAAAGATCATTTTCTCCCTGTAGCCAAGCTTCCGATGCAGCGGCCGTGCAGTTTTAGAATGCTATTAAAATGCAAATTTTATTCAATATATGTAGCATAATAGCTGTTTTTGGCATGACAGGTTCCCTTTAATTTACAAATACCTTGTGCTGGGTCCTGGTAACCACTGCAAAGCAGTGTTTAAAAATGTGTCGATGAACAATCACTCTCATCATTTTCTTTACCTGTGATCCTCTGGTTAGGACATGCAAAAACTGAATTCCAAAAAGTCTTGCAAGTTCACTAGTTCTCCCAATCAAGTCTAAGTGTTCCAGTAACTGGAGCGTCCCAAGCACCCTGCTCATGTAGTGGTCAATCATCCTCCATCTGTCATGTCAAGAAAAAGATATTATATTACATGTTCTGTAACCATCCAAAAACATATATGGTTTATTATTAACTTTTTAACTAAACGTTCCATAAATGGATAAAACTATGAACCCTGAAAAAGATAAAGTAAGGAAAGAGTTAGGCCCTTTCACATCAGCGGTATTTTCAAATCTCGGCAGATGCGGTGAAAAAAACGCATCTGTTGCGATTACCGCATAACCGCGACACTTGCGGCACACTTGCGGCAAGCCCCATGCAATGTCTATGGGGCTTGCGGTAAGGGTGCGGCAGGTGCGTCAAGTGCGGTTTCGGCACTTGCGGCAGGTGCGGCCGCGAAAAAAAACGCTGCTTGCAGCGTTTTTTTCGCGGCCGCACCTGCCGCAAGTGCCGAAACCGCACTTGCCGCACCCTTACCGCAAGCCCCATAGACATTGCATGGGGCTTGCCGCAAGTGTGCCGCAAGTGTCGCGGTTATGCGGTAAAAATAACGCTGATGTGAAAGGGCCCTAGCATGCAAACTGTCCATAAGCTAGTGATATAACACTGACAGAAAAGGCATTATTATGTGGACACTACAGAAGTGTGGAGAGACTAGCCTAGTGTTATTTTACCTAGCTAAATTATAAAGTATGACCGCTACAAACTTCAGGACGCCGAGCTACAGTACCTGGCTATGGCCACATGAACATGTATGGAGGTGTGCGGATTCAATTTACACACTGTTAAATCTGGCCGCTACCACAGCTGATGATAACCGATTGGTCAGATTGTGGGACGCCACAGATCTGATACTGATGTCCCATCCTAAAGATAGGCCATGAATAACAGAGTCCTACACAAACCCGGCAGGTAAAATGCATAATTTATAGAATCTTACCTGTAAATATCAGACTTATTATCAAACCAATCAGATAGTGTTCGAAAAGAGAAAAGTGGGAACCTCTGGTGAAGAACATGGAAGACCACATTTTCAAATGTATAATTAGTCAGGGCAACCTAGAAAAATAGGGTAATAAATAACATTACAATACAGAAAAGAAAACACAAATGCAGTGTACCAAATCTCCATTCTGATATATTTAAAAGGAACGAATTAAAATATTATGCAAACAATATATTTTTTTAAATCTATTTATATTTTGAGATGATAGATTTTTGTAAATTATATCTCCTGTACATAATTATGGTGGCAGCCATCGTGCCCAAGATATTGCTCTCTAGATTCTGCTTCACAACAGCCCTATGGGTCATGGGAACCTGTATCCTGGGGATGCCTCATTGACATCCATAGACATGCTCTTTGTGCAGAGTTCACTGCGAAGGAGGAAGGCAGAGAAGGTGATTTATCAGCCTCATTCTTTATATTTAGGTGTTAACTCTGAGAGTATTAACATCAAAATCCCATTGATTATGATTTTTTTTTATTATCCACAAAAAAATATGTTTTCAAAAATATGTTTACCATAAAAACTTGCTTCAAACAATAAGACATTTTCTGATGCCAAAATTTTACAAGAAAACTTGAAAGGAATCTGTCAGCAGGTTTTTGCTATATAATCTGACAACACTATGATGTAGGGGCAGATACCATAATTACAGCAATGTTTCACTTACTGAGCTGTATTTTGCCAATTCAATACAGTCAGCGTTTTATAAACAGGAAATTATTATTACAGGACTACAGGAAATTGTCGTACTTTTACGTACTTGTTTAGTTGTTTTAGGTCCAGGATAGGTCTTAAACTGCCTCCTTTTTTGGGAACCACGAATAGGTTGGAATAGAACCCGTGGAAGCGTTCGGCCAGAGGGACTGGGACAATTATTCCGGCCTGGATAAGCGACCTGACTGCCTTGGAGAAGGCGCGAGCCTTGGACGGTAGTCTTGGAGGTACGGAAAGAAAGAATCAATTTGGTGGGAGGGAAGTGAACTATTTTGTAACCGGACGACACCAGTTCCCTGATCCACCTGTCCTTTATAATAGGCAGCCAAACTTGATGAAAGTGGAAAAGTCGGCCACCCACTGGTGGGGTGTCGTCCGGGAATAAGGAGTCATGATGAGGAGAATTTGTGGGACTTGGATCCCTTAGGCTTGGACTGGCCAGATTTGGACTGCCAGGTTTTGTTCGTCCTTTGCGAAGTCCTTGAACCCTCCCTGCGCATCGAACGACTACGGATCTGCGCTGGGCGGGAGACAGACCAGCCGGATGAATTCCGAAAGGAACGGTATCGTGCCTGGTTAGGCGGTTATAGGTGCGTTTAGGCTTTTGCTGAGGTAGGGAAGTACTCTTCCCTCCTGTGGCATCAGATATTAATTTATCCAACTCTTCGCCGAAAAGACGTCCGCTGAGATATGGAAGGTGTTCTGGGGCATCTGGAGGTGGTTCAGATACCTTCAACACCTGGTTGATGGACGTGATTACATCCTCAACCAATGCATCGGCGTCTGGTTGGTTTAGGTCTAAGGACCTGTCTGGATCCAGATCTGAGCTGGAGTCACAGAGGCCTTCAGACTCCTGCGTATCGCTGTAGTCTTCTCCAGTAGGGGATGACCTGGACTGCATGTGGCGTTCCCTGGCAGGGGACGACTCTGGCGACCGGAGGCACAGCGACTTACTGGGGGGTGCCTCGAAGTATGAGTAGGCACTGGGGATCGTGACGTACGGGTTTGCTTACGTCCTGACCTAGAAGTGGATGGGTCTGTGCCAGCACGGTCCCGGTCTGTGCGCCTGCCTTGCTGAGCAGCGGCAAGAGGGTGACTCTGCAGAGCTTGTAGCAATGTAGAGGACAGCTTCTCCATGGACTGTGCCATAGATTGAGACATGGTTTGGGACATGATTATGGCCCATTCCGGCATGACAGGGGACGCATCAGTAACGGCCGGGGTCACTGGGGGCTGAGGCACGCTACTCTGGGCGCAGTCCTGGCAGTGCGGAGACGTATAGCCGCTGGGCAGAGGGTTCTTACAGGCTGTGCATAAGGCATAGTAAGCTGTGTGAGCCCTGGTCCTCTTGCTCTTTGAGCCCGGCATATTGGTACCAGTGCCTGTGTAGAGGTGCCGTGCAGAGAAGAGCTCCAGCAAAGGAGACAGAAAACCTCTGCTGGCAACTTAACCCACCTCTGCGTGCCACCAGTGTGCATCGTCCCTTGTCCTGTGCCCCCTGGAGACAGACAGCTGAATCAGCGCCACTGGACCCCTGTGCTGCGCTGCCTCCTATTCCACGTGGCTGTAATGGCCGTCGGGAGGGAGAGAGGAGGAAGGAGGGGGCGGAGCAGTGTAAGAAGAGCACGAAATGCTTACAGAGCGCGCTCTCAGTGCTGCGGTCCACCCCCTGCTATGACGCTGGCAGCATCATCGTCGTCATCGGGGGGCGGGGAGGGGGGTGTGGAGAAGGCGGCGGCTTCGGCGTAGGCCGAAGCCGCGGCCTAAATTAGAGACCTGCGGCCAGGGTGGTGCGGAGGTGCGGGGGGGGGGGGGGCGTAACTAATCCGGACCCCGCCGGACCCCCTGGGCAGGCAGCGGTGGCGGGATATGGGCCCCACAGAGGACCCAGAGTGCTGGGTCCTCTGTGATCATCAAGGTGCAGCCTTAGTGCTGGCTGCTGCAGGGACACAGGTAAGTTGTGTCCCTGCTAGTGCTGGTTGCCCCATTGTTGGTCCCCCGGCCCCTTCAGAGGTACACAGCAAAGCTGTGTGCCCTGGTACTGCGGCGAGCAGGCTGCCACTGAGGGGTAAGGAGTCTTCAGCAGGGCTGGGGACTCCTGGGTGCCTATAGCAGGTCCTGGCTGCTGCACCAGAAGCTCTACCTGTGGTTTCTCGACCTAAATGAACCCCAAAGGGGTATTTAGGGCGGGATGCTGCTCCACCATGAGGGGCCTTGTCCTTCGCCTCGACCTCAACCCAGTAACCCCAACAGTGGGGAAATGGGGAGGGAGGATCGTTGTCTCAATCTCAACCCGGAGTCCCCAACATTGGGGGACCGAGGAGGGAACATGCCGGGAGTCTCGTCAGGGACCCACTTTTCTTCTTCTTGAAGAAAAAATTCAAAAAGGAAATTTTTTAGGAGCACTAAAAATAACTACGTGTGCCTCCTATGACACTAAGCAAAACTGGTCGGGACAGTGCCTGTCCAGGGGTGTATACTGCAGAGGAGGAGCCACTGTTAATCTTTTACAGATTCTGCCTAGTGTCTAGTGGACAGCAGCATAACACCCACGGTCTGTGTCCCCCAATGAGGCGAAGGAGAAAGTCAAATTGGACATAATTTCTCACAAAACCCAAAAATGGGCTGTAAAAAACTGTCCGTACCCTCAACTTAATTTTTGGTTACAGACCCTTTAGAATAAATATCTAAAATCAATCGCTTCCTATAACCATCAACAAGCTTCTTACAACCCTAAACTCTACTTTTGCAAACTGCTTCAGGTCTCTGATATGTGAAGGGTGCCTTCTCCAGACAGAAATTTTAAGATCTCTCCACAGGTGTTCAGTGGGATTTAGATCTGGTCTCATTGCTGGCCACTTCAGAACTGTGCAGTGCTTTGTTTCAAGGGCAACAGCACTTTCGGTGATGACTTGACATCACTGAAATCAGGTTCGCTACATCATACTGCTGTCAGATTGCATAGTGAAAACCTGTTGACAGATTCCCTTTAAAGTGACTCTGTTAGCACAGTAATGGCTGTACAAACCAAGTCCAGGTGCTCGGCGCTTCATGATGTGGCCAAACATTTAAATAGACCTTCCCACCAGCTTGTTTTCCCTCACTCTTCACCTTCACAGAGCCTGAGAAGGATGGAGATAGAAAGCAGGTGGGATGGTGTATTTTAATAACGATCATAACATGATGCACTGAGCGCCTGTACTTGGAACAGTCATTCTGTGCTGTCAGTCTCTTTAAAAGATTTTGTCTGTGGTCTGAAAAGGGAGCTAAAGAACAACATAATTCACGATCATTCTAATTTGGGTACTATCTGTCATACTAAATTCTCTTACCTTTCCTACTCACAGGGTGACTTAATTTACATTTCTTGCATTTAGACATAAAATACAAAACTACAACTCTGAAAGCATACTTGTGTTTTTTTAACTGACCTCAGAGGGGATTTGCCTAAACAAGTACCAGAATATCAGGCTACATGTGTAGCCATATGAAGAAGTGTACGAAATTCAATAAATTTCCAATCATACCAAATATGTTATTTCACTATTAGTTACTCAAAAGTGAAGCTACTCTATAGTATCAATTTTATAAAAGAAATCCTTTTATAATAAAAATTTTGGCAATACCTCTGGTCTCATCATCCTCCAAACATTGAGGATTATCCGTCCAACTATATTGATCTCACTCATAGTTTCAGCACCATATTCATCCTTCTCTGCAGAAAATCTGTTCTCATTTGCATCCTCTAAAATTAAAAAGAAAAAGAAAAATTATTACATTACCAATTACCTGTTATGAATTCTACATACATGTTATATATACATATTATATATCTGAGTCTGTGCATAATAATAATCTTTTACCATTCTATATATAATGATTATTGTCCTGCACATCATGGCTCATATTTGGAAGACTAATCAACAGGACTAGTCCTGGACAATTTAATTTTGAGAAGTTGTGGTACTCACTGCTCGCTGAGGAGCTGAAGTGAAGGCTTGGAGAAGAGACTTTGTTAAGATTAATTTTTCAAGTTTTTTTTATTATTGTCCTATAGTCACTGAAAGCTCTATTTCCAAAAACTGTGAAGTGGGACTTGTATTTGGTAAATTGAGGAAATTTATTGAGTGTCCTTGTATCCAGTAACATATAAAAGTGAATCGGTCAGCAGGGTTTTGCTATGTAATCTGACAGTACCATGTATCGCTTTGTTTATGGTGGTGCAGCTCAGTGGTTGAGCTGTGTATAACCTGCCTACACCACAACTTTCTGTGTATAGTGATAGGGAGCTGCTAGTTACTGTTGTTGGGCAGGGTGGGACTAGAAGGCACGAGGATAGTTGTCTTGTAGTGATAATCTCCTGCTCATAAAAACTGATTGTATTGAGTTAGCCCACTTAGTAACACATCACTGTAATGGGGTTCTCTTCTGGTACATTAGAGTTCACTCAGATTACATAGCAAAAACCTGACTCCCTTTATGACTGCTTTTATTTATTGTGGGATGAATTATATGTTTCAGTGTCAACATTTTGGGAGACACAATTTATTAAACTTCAAGAAATTTATTTGGCATGGTATTGCAATTCATTGTATTTTTTATTTCAAAATGTATTTATATAGATTATATATAGAACAAGAATGACACTCAGTATATAATAAGAATTTTATTGTAGATCTGAGAGTACTAAATATAAAGAAGTTCCAATAATAGAAATCAATGTTTAAAGTCCATGTGTAGAGCTTTGGTTGACATAAACCACAAATACGGTACACTGATTTTGGCCTTGGTGTCTATTTACAAGATCCTCTGACATGACTACAATTGTGCGGGATGCTTGACAAGTTACATTTATTTTCACTTTATTTTTTTTTCACATAATAAAGCACTTGTAATGTGATAGAACACTTTGAGGACATTATCTTTTATGATCTTGGTTTAAGATTGACTAACACGGATTGTAAACGCACCAGGTACTCTGGACATTTGCTGGCAGAGATCCACACTAAGGGCGGATGCCCTCTGTAGAAGATAACCCCAGGAATGCATCTGGACTTCATATCCTAGCAAAATATCAGGGTCATACCTGTTTGAGGAAAATTAAAACAAAATATGAAAGGTTATAATGTCCACAAAAAGATCATTAGAAGGTTGTACTCAATGGTCAGACTGTTGGAAATGTTTATGAATAAATTGTCTAATCGCATACATTTATGGCTCATGTAGAGGATCTCTATCTTTCCTCACGCCTCCAGGATTAGAAAGGTGGCTGTGATTGTGTGATTCCATACATGTTTGGGAGTACCCATTGATGCCAGCTGTCCCTTGGCTCTGTCCAAATCTGGGCAGAGGTAGAAACAGGAGATTTTACTGGCTGCATCTGTGCAAAAGTGGATGAAGCTGGGAAGTGGTCACATAGGTAAATCAAATGACTGCCACCATCTTGATCTTATGTACGTGTACGCACAATGTCCTATGTCTACAAGTTCTATATATTGGCAACAGGAGACTTGGAGTAAGCAATGAGGGAGCTTAGAGATCCAAAACACAATAGTTTATGGCATATAAAAATGTGACCAATCACTATTAAAAGGAATCTGTCAGCAGAATTTTGCTTTGAAATTTGAGGGCAGTGTGAGGAAGGGACTGAAACACTGATTCCAAGGATGTGTCCCTTACTAGGATGTACACTTGTTGTCCCAATACAATCAGTGTTTTATCACTCCAGGACTAGCTGCTGGCATGTCTCCTGGTCCAACCACGCTCCCAGCATTAATTAGCAGTTTACTGACAATATACAACATACATAGAAAGCTGCTAATCTGGGGTGTGGGCAAGGTTAGCTTTCTGAACCCTGCTACATGTACAGAAAAAAATTGATTGTATCATAACTGCTGCACCCAGTAAACTAAGTGGTACATCGCTGGATTCAGTGTCTCGGTCCATACAGCATGCTGCAGTCAGATGAGGTAGAAAATGATGAGAAAAACCCTTCAAAATAGACTAGAAAAAACATTTGAGACAGTTTTAACAACATTTATTTGCCCCTAATAAGTGAAATTAAAGTTAATCAAGCTATATAGAGGATGACAAATGGGAGTCCATCTTAGAGTACCGTATATACTCGCGTATAAGCCGAGTTTTTCAGCCCAAAAATTGGGCTGAAAAGTTACCCCCTCGGCTTATACGCGAGTCACTATACGGGCGCCCCCCTTCCCAGAGGTATACAGGCCCCCCATCAGTATACAGGCCCCCCCCATGCTCTGTAAACCTGTAAAAGAAGATGATTATACTTATCACTGTCCCGCTGCCGTCCCCGCTCTGCATCGCGCTCCTCCATCTGCATCGCGCTCCTCCATCTTCCGGCTTCCTGTCGGCGCCGACAATGACGTCATTGTCGGCGCAGAACATAGGAAGTCGGAAGCGGTGAGTGAAGATGGAGGAGCGCGATGCAGATGGAGGAGCGCGATGCAGAGCGGGGACGGCAGCGGGACAGTGATAAGTATAATCATCTTCCTTTACAGGTTTACGGAGCATGGGGGGGCCTGTATACCTCGGGCTGCTGCTGTATATACCCTGGGGCTGCTGCTGTATATACCATGGGGCTGCTGCTGTATATACCATGGGGCTGCTGCTGTATATACCCTGGGGCTGCTGCTGTATATACCATGGGGCTGCTGCTGTATATACCCTGGGGCTGCTGCTGTATATACCCTGGGGCTGCTGCTGTATATACCCTGGGGCTGCTGCTGTATATACCCTGGGGCTGCTGCTGTATATACCATGGGGCTGCTGCTGTATATACCCTGGGGCTACTGCTGTATATACCCTGGGGCTGCTGCTGTATATACCCTGGGGCTGCTGCTGTATATACCCTGGGGCTGCTGCTGTATATACCCTGGGAAGGCTGCTGTAACACTGCTGGGGCCTGTATACACCACTGGGGAGGCTGCTGTATACCACACTGCTGGGGGCTGTATACTACCACTGGGGAGGCCTGTATACCATCGGGGGAGGCCTGTATACCACACTGCTGGGGGCTGTATACCTGTGCTGGGGTCCACCCTCGGCTTATACATGAGTCAATAGTTTTTCCCAGATTTTGGGGGCAAAAGTAGGGGGGTCGGCTTATACACGGGTCGGCTTATACACGAGTATATACGGTATATTCCCAAATTATCATTAAATGAAACGGCTAGAATGTCCCAACTATTTCTTGTACATAGGGCATACAGATCACCTGAATGTTTGTATAAAATAGGGGTGCGGGAGACCTCGGAATGTACGAGATGCGGAGCTGAAGCCGCTGGTATCCTACACGTCATGTGGGGGTGTCCGCATATTTTGGGTTTCTGGTCTGAGGTGGCTGCCCTCATTGGGAATCGCTATCATTGTGTAATCCCTAGAGACCCGGTGGTCTGCCTGTTGGGATATGTGGAGGAGGTGGTGGGCAATGATATTGCGAAACTATCAGTTGCCAGACTCTTGTATGCTGCTAGAAAAGTCATAGCTAGATATTTGGTACGAATGGAGCATCCTACTAAACAGGAATATCTACGTCAAGTAGACTATGTGGTACGGATGGAGGAAAAAATCTACCATAAACGTAAAAATGCTAAATTATGTGATAACTTGTGGGCAGCGTGGAAGGTGTGAGGGCTGAGATTGGAAAGGATGTTCCGGCAAAGATGGGTCTAATGGTGTGTAAAGGGTCATCAGATGTTTAGGGTAATTATTGATTATATCTTACATATATTGCTCAGAAATAAAAAATGTTGCTGTCTGTAAAGGGGGGTGGGTGGTGAGGGAAAGGGATTTCTTTATATTATCAAAAATGGACAATTGCGGTTTTACAGTTGTATGTTCTTAAATTTCTTACATATGAATAATATTTTTTTTTTTTTATTCAAAAAAGGAAGGGAGGCTGGGGGTTGGGGGGGGAGAGTTTGGGACCGGGACCTGATATATATGGAAAATGTGTATGCTTTGTATGAATAATTTGTTATTTGTGCTTTTTCATTAATAAAATATATCTGATTTAAAAAAAAAAAAAAAATAGTTAATCAAGCTAGTAGGTTGTATCTAAAATTCAGTACACTGTGAAATATATAATCTGGAACAGGTAAGTCTCTTAAATACTCTTGGAATAGAGGCTCCATTTTCAGGACACACTTCGCCATGATGCTCAGCAAAGCTCTTTTGTGAATCTGATAATTAGTGGCAAGCTGATCGTCCTTACTATACTCATATATGGAATTACAACACCAAGAAGGAAATGTTGTGGAACTATGAAGACACTAAAGGGCCTGTCACACGCATCAATATCGCCTGCACGATATCGGCTGCACGTGACGTTGCAGCGATATTGATGCGTGTGACATACTGAATCAACCAGCGATAAATCGCTGGTTGATGATCGCCAGGTTTTAGACTCAGTCCTAAAACCTGGCGACTGTCGCCCGGTGGACACGCAGCATCGCTGCGTGTGACACCGGGAGTAGCGATATTCCAGCTCCCAGCGCCTGTCACAAGCGCTGGGAGCTGGTATCCAAGGTAAACTGCGGGTATCTAGGCAGGCAGCGCTGCCTAGATACCCGACGTGTACCTTAGTTACCAGCCTCCTCTGCTCACCGGCTGGTATCTAAGGTACACAGCGGGTAACTAGGGTCCCTAGTTACCCGCTGTGTACCTTAGATACCAGCCTGTGAGCGGAGGAGGCTGGTAACTAAGGTACACGTCGGGTATCTAGGCAGCGCGCGCTGCCTAGATTCCCGCAGTTTACCTTGGAGACCAGCCTGCTCCCGCTTCCAGCAGCCTGGCAGCGGGAGCAAGACATCGTGGAAACGATATTTAAATCGTTTCCACGTTGTTTCTGGTCAATTGATCGCTGGTGAGTCTGTCTGTGTGACAGCTCACCAGCGATCAGCCGTCAATGTCGTCAGCGATCAGATCGCTGACGACATTGACACGTGTGACAGGCCCTTAACAGCTCGGCGGTACATCTATTTGGATCGAGTGATATGGCCATTACATGAAAGTGACCTGGTTGTTTGCACTACTGTGAGCAGCGTGTGTGCCCTAAATGTGATGTGCTGCCATTGCCTGTAGCATCTCCGGACTTATCTCCCATCAACTATATCCAGGTAGTCATTGTTTGGAGATTACAAAGGAAACGGACAACAGTGGATCTTGATGATTTGTCTGATCAAGTGCATTCAATGTTAACAATGCAACAATACATTTCTGTAAAACATAAACCAAGCTTTCTAAAACAAAGGAATCAATGATGGCATCTGCATTACAGCACCTCTACACATACATAGCATTAGTTTGGGGTATGAAAACCTAATGACAGGTTCCCTTT
This sequence comes from Allobates femoralis, assembly GCA_033576535.1. Classification (NCBI taxonomy): domain Eukaryota; kingdom Metazoa; phylum Chordata; class Amphibia; order Anura; family Aromobatidae; genus Allobates; species Allobates femoralis. Next base: position 315,773,556 of record JARQOC010000001.1, read on the forward strand.
TACATGTCTATATATCCTGTGAGTTCCATAATTTCATGACTTTTCCTTCTTGGTGTTGCAGTTTGTAATGGGTTTACATGGAAGTTGATTTAAATTGACATATAAAAATTTCGGACGGAAATTCCTTCACAGCGTACACAGAATATCTACAAGTAACATATAGGACTGTCAGGTGTAGAGATTTTATTGTAGTCACAAAGAATGGAAAAGGATATGCTGAGGGGTCAGAGCAAATGATCACATACAATCAATTTTCTAAAACAAACTGTGGTGCACAATTGAAAACACCACCATTAAATCATTGAAATGTAGAAATCCACAGATGGGAACCCAAGTATGAGTGTTTCAGAATGGAGACAACTTGGGATTTAAAGGGACACTGTCAGGTCATTTTTCAGTGTGATACTAAAATTACCCTTGAATAGGGTAAAATCATTATTTTACCCTTTATAGTTTCCATGATATCAGCATTGTCAGACCCTGCAGAGAGCTGGTGCATTAGTTCTCTCCATTATAAGCAGAGATGATTAGTCCTGCTGCTGTATAAACATGTAATTATGCACTCCCTCTCAGCAGCTCTCTCCTCCTTCTGCTCTCAGTGCTGTGTGATTTCACTTTCTGAATCTACTGTTCTTTTCAGGACATGGAGGAAGAAAGCTACATGTCTGCCTTATCTGATCTAGACTCCATTTGCTTCTGTTAAAAGGAATCCCTGCTGTGCTGTGAGAGATCCTGTGTTTATCTGATCTCTTGGTCTTGCTGCAAAGCAAATAGAGATGAGGATACAGCCCCCTACCCCACTGATCTCCTATGGTGTGATGTGACATGCATATTCATCATGTCGGGATTGGACAGCAGAGAACTAAGTGGATCACTCGCTGTGACAGATGGAATGAATCTTGTTATTTGAAGTTTACAGAACATAGGAGGGGAATATAAATAATAAAAATACATAAATAGAGAGAGTTTAGAGAAATAAATTAGAAAATTATAGCAGTTATATATGGATTTTTGACCTAACAGATTTCTTTTAAAGTTAGAAGTTAGTGTGTTTCCCACCAATAGGTGGCACTACAGAGACAGCTTTTTTCCTCTTGGAGGAGACTCTAGAAAACAGTCTACTCTTAATAGAAAACAGTGTACCTCCTGGTTAAGCTGATTAATTGCTCAAAGAGTTCTTTTTCATCAGTGACGTATGTTGTCTGGAAACCCGCAACTCCCGATCTGGTTAATAAAGGTTTTCTGGGATCTAAAAAGTTAATTACAAAACGGTAAAAACATTAGTAATGTAGGGCAGGACATATGAAATGTAAAGTGTTGAATGACCTTCATTAATGCTGGTAAATATGATAATTCCTGCCCATCAGTGACAGCCTTGAGTCATTTTTTTAGTGCAATTCGGTAACCACAAACGATCAGAAACACTTTTTCTGCACAATAACAAATGCTAACCCCACACGTGTGACTGCATTAACTCATGTTAAAACTGCACTAAGCAGGATCGCGGCTGAAGAGGGTAATGTATTGCAAGTTGGCACTGAGCATGGCAAGGGTCACAAAAACTGAAGCAGTTAACAGCACACTTACCATCCCAAAATGAAGTGCCAAGGTATTTTACAATGATGTTTACGGGTACCTGCAGGTACAATATTGTCTGCATCGCTCCTAGCTCTGCGCCGCTCCCCCAATCATGATATTGTTTCCCTTCTGGTGATGTTGCTGTCTAATATGCAACTCATTTTTAATCTCTTATCTTAATAGACAAGATCAATAAAATGTAGATTTTTAGCTTATTTGATCTGTAGTGGTTTCCCATTCATTGTAGGTTTTAGTTAAAGAAAGACTCCAGTGTTTTTGTCAAGGCTGTGGAGCCGGTAAGCCAAACCTCCAACTCCTCAATTTCCCTGAATTTGACTACAACTCCACCAAAATATAGACACCGACTTCAACTCAGACTCCACAGCCCTGGCTGTGAAGTCAGGAAGCCAAACCTCAGACTTCAATTTCCATGGATATGACTCTGACTTCACCAAAATGGACACCAACGTTGACTCCACAGCCTTGTTTTTTGTTTGTTTTTTAACCTCTGGAGAGTGTTTTAAATCTAAGGTCCCTGCAGCTGATCGTATACTCACTCTCCGGCGTTTTCACCTTTTCTCTGCATCGCTTCCATTGATCTCAGGCAGGAAGTCACTCTTCAATGGAAGTCTATGGAGCCTCGATCTGGCTCTCATAGATTTTTATTGAGAGCTCGTGATGTAATTTGTGACTTCCAGCCAGTCAGAAGTTGTGGTCACAAGGTGGTGCCGCAGCAACAAAGCAACGTCAATAAAAGGTGAATATGTTGGCGGAGGGGACTATAATAGGGGACAGGGACCTTATAATGATAGCATCACTGGCAGCGGTACCTAAAGGGTAAAAGAAGTTTACTGGAAATGACATTGATCAATTGAGGCTCTGTTTGTCTGCTAAGAGTTATAGGGACCCTTCCGTAATAGATTTTCGCCTGATCTTTGCCCATTTTTTTGTTGTGTTGCACCAAATTCACATTTTCATTTGTACATTTTTTTAAGCATATTTTATGGCGCCAATTCATGAAGACCGGTGCTGTTCACACCAGTCTTGACACGGGGATGTGCTGGAGCCAGATGCTTTCATGCTTCTTCATGAAGCAGGACCGTTGGAGAAGTGGCGTTTCCCTCCATGCGCTCCTCACCACTAACACATCCGCTAATCATGAAGTTGATGAGTGGTGGTTGCCACCCTCCCATCCCACCTCCACCTACTTTGTTGGAGCCGGAAGAGAATAGCATGAAGATAACAAAAGACGCAAATATTTAATGCAGCTTTGAGTTGCACAAACTTTGTGACTTTTCAAAGTTTTAAGGCCCCATTACACTCAGCGACGCACCAGCGATCTCGACAACGATACGACATGGTAGGGATCGCTGGAGCGTCGCTACGTGATCGCTGGTGAGCTGTCAAACAGTCAGATCTCACCAGCGACGCAACAATGATACGGCGGTCGTTGAGGACCCTGTCACTCAGTCCTGAATTATTGAGGTCATTGGTCGTTGTACCCGTCAAACACACCGATGCACACTGCCCAGCGGTAGACCGACGATCAAAAAATGGTCAAGGACATTCTAACATGATCAGCGATCTCACAGCGGGGGCCTGGTCGCTGCTACTTGACACACATAGCGAGATTGCTGGCGAGGTCGCTGTTGCGTCACAAAAACTGTGATGTATCAGTGATCTCGCTTAGTGTGACGGGGGCTTTATACACTAGAAAACTGGTGCAAAAGAATATATAAATCGGGTTTTATGTGTATGCCTGTTTTGTAATTTTTCAAAAAGTTACAAAATGTCATAAATGTACTCTAGTCCACCTTTGCAGATATTTTATGTACAGCAGAAATTTTATAGCAATTGTTTGAGAAATTTTACAGAACATGCAATTTTTTTTACTGTAACATCACATACTTGCTTAAAGGGGAAAAAATAATAATTTTTTACAATGTGCAAAATGCATAAACTGTGTGGGCCATTTCATTTAGATGAATTTAGAGCAAAAAAAAAAACAAAAAACAGTAAATATCATTGGACAAAAAAATAAAACGTACTTAAAACATGAATTCTGCCCATAGAGTTTAGTAGTCTAAATTAACAGATGCTGCCATAACTGGTAAAGTGAATGGTTGGGAAACCATTACAAAAAAAATCAAATCTATCAATAAAACCCATGACATGGAGTTATGCACCTTTATCAGCAGATGTCTCTTGGGCAATCACTATTGCACCGGTCATTTCTTTCTTGTCACTTCCTGAGAGGAGATAGTCTGATGACAGACAGTAAAACAGAGCACAGATGGGGTCAAACTCAGGATCTGGCTCCAAGTCCCGCCGAGTTCTTGCATGTAACTCCATGCACATGAGTGTCAGGTGCTGCACCTGTAATAACAATGAACAAAGTCATATACCAGTGAGATCACATGATGCTCAAAAAGATATGTTATCACATAGAATGAATAACACAAGAATGAATAACGCAGATTTTTTTTTAGGGAGTTGGCTTTGCATAGCCATTTCCAATTACCAAAAAATACACTTTATGACTGGATGTTGTAAAAAAAATCTGTTAGCAGGTTTTTGCTTTTAAATCTGAGAGCAGGGAAGCCTAATTACAGCGATGTGTCACTTATTAGGCTGTGTGTTACAGTTTTATTACAATCAGTGTTTTATCAGCAGGAGTTCATTACTACAAGACAGTCTCACATGCAGAGCAGTCAAGCTAATCTGTGTAACTCCTCCCCCACCAGATTAGTATATTGATGACAATACGCAGTGTACACAGGCAGCTGCCAGTCAGTGGTGTTGCAGGAGATATGCACAGCCCAGACGTCTTAGGGCTAGGTCTCACATAACGATATTGGTAACGATATCGTCCTATTTGTGACGTAGGAACGATATCCTTACCGATATCGTTGCGTGTGACTGATAGCAGCGATCAGGCCCCTGCTGTGAGGTCGCTGATCGTTGCACAGGGCTCCTGACCATTTTTTGGTCGTTGGCCCCCCCGCTGGTCACCACACATCGGTGTGTGTGACCGGCGGGGGCAGCGATCAGCGACCTGTCAGGATCCCCCGCCATGTCACAGCGCCGCACAGCAGCGCTGTAACATGGCATCCAGGGTGACAAGCGGGCTTAGAGACCCGCTTGTTTACCATGGTTACCGGCACCCGCCCGCTTCCGAGTTGCGGGGAGCGAGCGGGTGCCGACCTCTCCTATCCTGTCCCTCACTATTCTCATCTCTCCCTGCTATTTCCCTGTTCCCTACTCTATCCCCTATCCTAAACCCTAATCCTATCCCTCTCCTTGTTCTAAATAAAGAAATCCCCCCCCCCCCCGAGGCTCACCGGCATCAGAGGCTCCCATACCGGCATCTCTGGAGATCTCAGGGGTAAAGGACCTGTGATGAGGTCACAGTCATGTGACCCGCCTATACTGTATAGTATAGGCCGGTCACATGACTGTGACCTCATCACAGGTCCTTTACCCCTGAGATCTCCAGAGATGCCGGTATGGGAGCCTCTGATGCCGGTGAGCCTCGGGGGGGGGATTTCTTTATTTAGATCAAGGAGAGGGATAGGATTAGGGTTTAGGATAGGGGATAGAGTAGGGAACAGGGAAATAGCAGGGAGAGATGAGAATAGTGAGGGACAGGATAGGAGAGGATGCACCCGCTCGCTCCCCGCAACCCGGAAGCGGACGGGTGCCGGTAACCATGGTAAACAAGCGGGTCTCTAAGTGCAGGAGAGACCCGCTGTTACCATGGTTACCAGCATCCGTCCGCTCCCAGGATGCAGGGAACGAGCGGACGCTGGGTACCAACGATCTGGCTGCCCAGAGGTCGCTGGTGAAGTCTGTCAGTGTGACAGCTCACCAGCGACCTGATAACGATGTGTCAACGATGCATCAACGATGCTGATCGTTGTCGGCATCGCTGACACATCGTTATGTGAGACCGGGGCTTTAGCTTTGCAACATCTAAAAAGAGAAAAAACAGGTTCCATGAAAACTTCACCAAGCAGTCCAGTAAGTGATACATCACTGGAAAGTGCACAACTAACTACAGACCTCTCCCTGAGGAGGCTGAGTGGGCAAAACATATGTAGGGGCTATAAGACTTACTTTCACTCCTTCTTATCTTGCAATCCCACGGTTGACCATATAAGTATGAATCCTTGGATGTGTTAACATGCTCAGCTGCTACTTTGATTGTCTGGTACCGGTACTTTTACCATAGGTAAACACTGTTTGTATCATATAGTCTGATGCTTCCTATGAGAACCTATAAGTGAATCTTTTACGGTGACTGTGCACTTTATTTAATCATTCACTTGGCTCTCTGTAGTATCTGTACTAATGTATTATGCTTTACTAGAACATTGTAAGACATATGTTTGCTTTTTTGTCAAGTACAACTGTATCATACTCTGGTTACAACATGCTGGTTGAGTTGCATCTCAGAACCTCTTCTGTATCACTTTTTATCAAGTATTTTAACACATGACTTAATAAAATAAAAGTTTTTATATTGCAAGATACTCCATGTATTCTCCAGTTTATAAAATTGATTGTGTGGAGATTGTGCAAAAAAAACCCTAAGTGGTGATTTGACTCACCAGGGGCTATACTATAGAATGCCGATCAAGGTTTTGTGTCTAATCACTGGAATCAGGCATTCTTGCTATATATTATGCTGTCAACAGACTATTTAGCAAAAACCTGTTGACAAATTCTCTTTAATAATATGGAGCAATTCTAAAAGATTGGAAGGCATAAATTAGTGATGGAATTATATTATAAACAGGTCACAGAGGCAGACTGGATTCCGATCACCCAACCCATTATGCTGTGTACCCTACTCAATATCTACTCAGTATTCATCCTCTGTACCCTAAAATGATACCTCATGCAAGGCCTTTGCGTCTTGTAAATTCTGTACATTCACTTTGAAGCCATAAGAGTTATTTAGTGATGGACCCTCTATCTGAGACGTTTCTTTCTTCACATCAGCCATGGCAGCAAACTGATTCTATGAATAATATGCAGGAATAAAAGGCATTAACATATATATATTACATAAAATGCAAAAGATAGATTATTAGATTATTCTAGCTATCAGACTTTACAGCAGTAGCAGAGAAAAAGTTGTGACTGGTGTCTTCCAAACATTTCTTTCCTTAGTCCTGTAAAATGGCACTGTTTGCACTTCAGATTTTAAGCCATGTACAGCGCTTAACCTACAGGCACTTGCTGGCTAGCTGTCATTATCCTGCAGACTTTAGAAGGTGCCACTTATTTTAGGTTCTGTCAATAAACAATTAAATGACACAGTGTGTGGTGTTCTGCAGGTTATGGAAGGCACTCAATGTTATTATCACCAAGACTCCACTGTGTAAATGGCTTAAAGGAGCTCTTCCAATATATAGATTTCTGGCAAATTACTATTACTATTACATGTGATCACTTCATAAATGGTGGAAGCTCTGACCCCTGCCATTCCTGAAAATTAAGAAAAGACAGCACTGGTTTAGCGCTCATCCATTACATTGGCACCCTAGGTCACCCTTCCAACCCCTTTTGTCCTTTTGGAAATAAAACTAGTTAAAAAAAAATGAAAATACACATATTTATATAGCCACGTTCAGAAATGTGTGATCTATCAAAAACTAATATCAATCAATCTAATCAGTAAACTGTAACGGAAAAAAAGTCCAAATGGCAAAATGATAGTTTTTTTGTTGCAATAAAATGCAATAACAGGTGATCAAAACATTGCACCTACCCAGTAATGGTATCATTAGAAGTGCCAGTTCAAGATGGAATAAATATGCCGTCACACAGCCTCAGACCCCGGAAAATGAGAACGCTACGGGGTCACAGAAAATGGTGACAAATTTCTCTTTTTTTAATTTCTGAATTATTTTCACCACTTAGATAAAAATAAAAGGAATGGGAAAAAAAATTACACAATCCAGAAACTGCACTTTTTTTTCTCAATCTCACCTCACTTGGAATTTTTTTCTGTTTTCCAGTACACTACAGTGTTAAATTGAATGACATCATTCAAAAGTACAACTCGTCCTGCAAAAAACAAGCCGTCATATGTCTATATTGACGGAAAAATAAAAACGTTACGGCACTTGGAAGAGGAAAAAACTGAAGATCGTGCGGGGGTGAATAGGTTAAAGTGACAACCACAGGACATATTCGAAAGAGTCAGAAATCTAATTTCCACCAATATGACATCCCAGCTGCTTGGCATCTGACACCTGGGACGGCCATAGGAGCAGTATAGAAAAATAAACAGCTCATTTAAGAGAGAGAATACGGCTGTTTATTAGGTTTTATATCTGCCATACCTACCTTTAACTGGGTAGTTAGCAGTGCTCTCCGGAGCTTATCAGGGTTCGCCCCTCTTCTTTGACTCATCTTTTGAAATCGGACTTCTAGAAGACCAATTGAAAACGAAAATATGCCAGAATCCGCTAAATAAAACAAACACTGTACAAAAAGTAATATCTAATATATGAAGCTGAGCGTATGTATGTGTGTGTGTGTATGTATCATAGCTCTGCCCCATGTAGTCCCACCCAATCATAGCTCTGCACAAAACCTTGCCCCTTCATAGCTTTGCCTCCTTTATAGGCCCGCCCCTTCATAGATCTGCCTCCTTTATAGCCACACCCCTGCACATAGCCCCACCCCTTAATGGATGCATGTGTATGTATATATGCATAGCTCCGCCCCCTCCACGTGGCCTGTACAAGAGTTGGAACTGACAAAATCTGTTCTTCTTTGCATCATAAGGAAAAAACAAAGAATGTTGTTTATCAAAAGGCTCTTGATTAACCGTAAACCAAATAAAATATTTGTTAAAAAAAAAAAAAGGCTCTTGATTGAGTTGCAAATAAAATACTATACATTACTCAGATAATTATTTAGTTAATTTGTGTTGCAAATCTGTAGTGTTGAATATATGATGTGAAATGTTTTTATGTGCAAAATAATCATTTTATTTTATTATAACTGCAGCTAGTAAGTAGATTTTATATAATAAAAAAGGGGTGTTTTGATAAGAAAAAACTGTTAATAAAATGAAATGAATCAACAGAAAAACAATTTTTGTTATTCAGCTTAGTTCAAAATTCTCAATTATTTTAGCAGTTTGTGTTCCAGCAAGAGACACAAGAGATCATAACAAATATGGCTAAAATGACTTTTTTTTAAGCTACGGTAATCTAAATTGCAAGGAATATAAAATAAAAATGTTACAAAAATTAAGTTTTTCCCCTGAACACCCCCTTTAAATGAGGAATTGAACTGACTATCTATACCATAAGTCTGCATCATTCAGTGTATACTGTCCACTATTAAGGCCACTTCACACGCCAGGATATAGGTCAAGGGTCCCCAACTCCAGGACTCGAGGGCCTCCAACAGTGCAGGATTTTAGGATTTCCTTAGTATTGCACAGGTGTTAATGTGATCATCTGCACAGGTGATGATTCCAACCCCTGTGCACTACTAAGGAGATCCTGAAAATATGCACTGTTGGAAGCGCTCGAGGCCTGGAGTTGGGGACCCCTGATATAGGTGAACGAAATAGTTAGCCATGTCACGTGACCGCGATCCTTCCAACATCGTTAGTGCGTTGTCACACGCAAGGATATCGTTAACGATCTTAACTTTGGCAACGTATTTTGAGAAGAACATTTGAACGATGTAAAACAGCAGCAGGAATAGGAGAATTATGAACGACATCGTTCAAAAAGGTGTCACACTGAACGATGTTGCTGCTTCCCAGGACATTAATTGGACGACGAACGATAGATTTGAGGTCTGGATCTCAAATTTTTGATGACAGTTCCAACGATTTTTCCTTCCTACATCGTTCGTTTACACGCAACGACGCACTAACAATATCGTTTGAACGATCACAAATCCGTGACGTTTCAACAATATCGTTAACGAGATCCTAGTGTGTGAAATGGCCTTTATAGAGCATCTTCTGAGTTAAGGCCTCTTTCACACATCCGTACAAAACACTAAGGGGCCCTTTACACGCCGCTACTGGAGGATGGATACAACCCGCTACTTCACGTGCACGAGCACGCTCAAACGGTTACAAACGGTGAACGCACCTCCTTTACACGCCGCCACAAGGTGCGCTACGCTACGCCACATCTATAGCTAGATACATCGCCGGGTGTCTCAAGTAGCCATCTGCAGCTCATCTTAGCTCATTTACACACCGCTACAACCAGCTACTATGGTCGTACCTGGTGCAGCAGGGACAGCACATAGGCGTGCTACAATTGTGGATTACGAGACGTCCGTACGCTGATAGGACAAAGCAATAATACCATGATTGGGCAGGCATCGCAGGAGGCTGATTAATACTTGACGCTCGAGCAATTGTGTAGTGTGACTCGTCAGCTCCTTAAATATGCCGCCCTGTGCAGCGACAACCAATCGCAACGCAGGAGCTTCCTCCAATGATCGCTAAAGGGGGCGCGGAAACCCGGAGCCTGTGTCACGCCCCAGCTACATAGCATGGTGTAGAAACAACCCTTCTGTTCCTTCTTTACACGCCGATACAGCTCGCTACAATCGGCTTTGTAGCCATCTGTTTTCGAGCAGTGCTCGGAAACAGATGTATCTGTTGCCGGCTGTCTCGTCCAGTCTTCACACGCTGCTACTACGGGCTATATTGACGCTACAAGCTACATTTGTAGCCTGTAGCGGGTTGTATCCATCCTCCAGTAGCGGCGAGTAAAGGGCCCCTAATGGTGGGTTTACACACACCAACTTATCTGTCCAACTTCTGACCAACTTGCTGTTGCAGTGAAATCATGGACACATTTGTACACAGCCACAAAATGGAGCAATGTGTCCATGATTTCACTGCAAACAGCAAGTTGGTCAGAAGTTGGACAGATAAGTTGGTGTCTGTAAACCCACTATGACTAGTGAGAGAGGCAGTTTTTTTTATGCCCGTGTGTCCAAGTCTCCTGCATGGTGGGGAATACATGTGGTGTCTGTGTGCTACCTGTGTAACATCCAGATAGCACATGGACAGCATGTCTTTGTAAACTTACACATCTCTGGCGCTGCTGTTCCTCTCTTTTCTGCGGCTCACAGTTCAGTGAATATTCATGAGCCTAATGATTGATCTCGGAAGTGAGAGGAACAGGAAGGACATTGCTGGAGAGAGGCAAGTATAAAATTCTTTATTTTTGTACTATAAACTCTTAGCTCTTTTCCGTTCACACGGATGACATCCGTTTGCAAAAAGTGTTTTTGGCTCTGAAGCCAGCAGAAATGTGTCCAGCTTTGGACAAAAATACAGACTAAGGCTATGTTCACATTGGTGTTTGGCTGCATTGCACAGGGTTGCGGACTTGCTATTTTGCCTCTGCATGCGTTTTGCGTTCCTATACCTAACATTGTGTACGCAGGGTCATGGGTAGGCATCTGCATGTAGTGAGATCGCTGCTGAAGTCGCTGTTGTGTCACCAAACTTGTGACTCAGCAGCGATCTCGCAAATGATCTCACTTAAGTGTGACGGGGGCTTTACAGTGACTGTGGCTCCCACTACCTTCCAAGGTGAGCTTCCTATTGTGTTTTTAGACCTGTGTGCACACTGATAAGACCCTATTCTGCCCTTTTGTCTTTCCAGCTTACTTTATAAATTACATGTTTACAGAGATCATGACATTGAGCAACGATCTGAAACAGAGGGGTTTTCCCATCTTCAAATCATTTTAAGCACCCATCACACACAAAGACGCAACAGCGATCCCGACACCGATAACGATCCTGTAGGGATCGTTGGTGCGTCGTTACCTGGTCGCTAGGGAGCTGTCAAACAGGCAGATCTCCTTAGCGACCAGGGACCAAGGAGCCACCTCTCTGGAAGCGGGAGGACCTGGAAGCCACCTGGAACGGGAGGACACTGGTAACTATGATAAACAGCAGGTATCTAGGCAGCGCGCTCTACCTAGATACCCAGTGTTTATCATAGTTACCAGCATCCTCCCTGCTTACAGGCTGCGCTAAGCAGGGAGGATGCTGATAACTATGATAAACAGCGGGTATCTAGGCAGCGCGCACTGCCTAGATACCTGCTGTTTACCATGGTTACCAGCCTGTGAGGTCGCTGATTGTTGCTCTCGCTGTCACACGCAGCGATGCGTGCTGACCAGCGGGAGCGCATCGATCAAAAAATGACCCAGAGCACTTTGTAACGATCAGCGATCTCACAGCAGGGGCCTGATCGCTGCCAAGTGTCACACTTAGCGAGATCGTTAGCGACATCGCTGTTTCGTCACAAAACCTCTGACGTTACGACAATCTTGCTAACGATCTCGTTATGTGTGACGGAGGCTTTACCCGTTGGATTGCCCAATGTAAAAATAATACAATTAACTGTATTCACCTTCCAGCACTATCTTTTTGCTGCTGCTGCTGCTTGGGATGATTGTATACAGCCTTCAACAGTGACATCACACCTACAGCGCACTTGACCGCTACAGTCAATCACAGGGTTGAGCAGCTAATGCACAATAAGTCATGACTGATTGCATCTGGGCAATTATTAGTTTATCTAAGTAGAGCTATAAACAGCCTTATAATCCAAATTAATTTAGACATATAGAATTTTATTATAAGGAGCTACATACCAGATGCTACTGGAGTAAGTGATATCAAATCAGGAGATGCTGGCCCAATCCGTCTCTCAATGACTGGTGTACTGTGTAGACAAACTCGTTTGGAGTTGTGCCTTTTCTGTTTCAGTGGAGGAGGGGAAGGTGTTGATACTCTTACTTCACTTTTCACACTCTGTACAGTCTCCTTACAGTCATCTGCCATGTACTGATCATTTGGGGATGGAAACATATTTTCCTCTCTCCAGTCTTTGCAGTCTTCAGGGGATGGTTTATGATCCGAACATTCAAAGTTCTGCCAAGGTGTCAAGATTGGAGATGCTGGTGATACAGAGCTATCGGATATTTCATTTTCATTAGTCCTTACACTTGATGCAATATCAGCTTCTACAGGCCGTGAATCAGTTAACCTTTCATAGCAGTCTGAAACAGGTAAGGACGGAGGAGGGCTGGCTATACAAATCTTTATGTTATCTTCCTTCCCTGGCTGATCTTCTGAACTTGCAGGCTGTGCCAATAAAATGTGTACCTCCTTTGGGGGTAAGCTATTGCAGCAAGTGGGTGCTGGAGCAGTCTTCATAGTTTTATCATTTGTCTCTTCAATAAAAGGACCTTTACTTGACGTCTTCGAAGACTCATACTGTTCTTTTGCCTGAAGCCACAGTTGAACCCGCTCTGGAGCAGGTGCACTTTTACAGGGCATGATCACCAGCTTTTTATCATCGTCAAGATTCAGCTTATGCTTCTCTTGCTCCATGATCAGTCTGTTCATTCGAGCGGGTGATACAGGCCTAGGGTTTTGCGTCATAGCTGAAAAGGCAGTCTTCCACAGTCCAAGTCCTTCCATGGAAAAATCTCCTTCAAACTCAGGAAGATTATTTGCTAATTTTGTCTGAATGGCGAGAATGCGGCCTCCAACCTCTCTGTACAAAAACAATTAGAGAAAATAAATTTGGTTGAAATAAGAATAAGCAAGATACAGTTAATTAGGTAAACTAATTTAAGATATAGAATACTAAAACTAGTAAGTGCTGATTGCAGTAAAGTAATTTAGTGGATGTCATAGTAACCCAATCAGCATCCCAGGGAAAAAGCGGGGGTAATAGGCTACTTCCTCCAGGATATAACCGCTTAAGTGCCTTACTCAGCATTTGATTGCAGCATCTAAGGGGTTAAACAGCAACTATCAGAGCTAGCACTGACCAAAGGCTGCTGTAGGTGCCAACGGTATAACAAAACTGTATGGAAGCACATGCAAGTCACGTGTTGGGAAAAAGTTAATTCTTGTGTCCTTCACTCAGACTGCTGTGAAAGCATCATTAATATTGAGAATTTATAAGACAATTAAAGGAGCAGGAGCACTAGAAAACAACACACTATAATATATTTTTAATTAATTCATAGCTTATCACTTGTTGCAGGATCAGGTTATCTTTTAGGTTTGATTATCTATGTTTAAATTCACAAAATAAAAGTAAAAGGTGAAGATAGAGCAGAAAAGGTTAATGAGCAGAGGTCATCGGAGCTCTATTTTCTGAGGTCTGTGAGGAGAATGGTTATATACTGTAGGTAAGGCCATCTGTCCTACATTCCACTGGGGGATGAGCAATTTAGTGGTGCCTATTGCTCCATAGGATTTAAGGATGGCTTCAAAATACTGCAGAAGCCTCTAAGGAAAATAGATACAAGCTCGATATAGGGTATGTAGGATTTTGACTGCAAAAACTGAGTGCAAGAAAACACACAAGTCACACAAAAAGCACTCTGTTATAATAAAATTTCCAGTTTTCAGCAAGTGATGTCAAAAAAGTATCAAAAACAGGGCTATTGGTTTGTACATTTTTTGCAGGCATCCTTTGGATCAGGCTCGTTTCACTCTAAAGGTGGGGTCACACGCGGCGATGTCGCCCGCGACATCGCCGCAAAGTGACGTCACAGCGAAGTCGCGGGCGATATTGCAAGTGCGTCGCGCTGTGTGACAGCGCGACGCAACTGCAAATTATCGCTGGTCGCAGGTTGACAGGTTTATGAACATGTTCATAAACCTGGCAACCTGTGACCAGCGATTAGGCTGGATCGCGCCGTCTGACACTGCTAGCGGCGCGATCCAGCCTATATCGCAGTGTTGTTGTGGATCGCTCGCTGGGCTGAGCCCAGCCCAGCGAGCGATGGCTCCGCCCACATCGCCGCCGCGTCACCGGCACCGTCGTGCCGTGTGACAGCTGGCCTGCGATGTCGGAAGCGACCGCGCACCTGCACGTCGCTTCCGACATCGCAGACCAGATCGCCGCGTGTGACCCCACCTTAACAGTTTTTACAATCAGGCAAGATTAGGTTTTTTTAGCAAAAACCTGATCTTTTCAGGATTAGTTTTTTTTTTTTCCCATTCTCTTATTTTTTGTGTCAGGTAGAATCCTGTTGTTTCAGGACCCCACAAACAGTTAAGAACACCACAGGAGGTGACCTCCGGATGCCATTTCTGTGTCTGGGGCCGTGATGATCACGGATCCAGACACAGAAAGAGATGACAGGAGGCAGCGGGGCACTTTCATTTCCACAATGTATATACAAACATTGCGGAAGTGAAATTTAGTAAAAGAAAGGGTTAAAAATAAAAAAAAAATGTATGCTCACCTTCCAGCGAGTCCCCCGACACCTCCAGCAAGCTTTGGATGCTTATAGGACCTGCGGGGGACTCGCTGGAAGGTGAGCATACATATTTTTATTTTTAACCCTTTCTTTTACTAAATTTCACTTCCGCAATGTATGTATATACATTTCGGAAGTGAAATTAGGTGTTTAGGAGCAGTTTTAGTGTACTGAGCATGCTACAATTGGGTCTGAGAAACGATCCTGTGTTTACTCGGACCCGTGCTCCATTGGCCCCCAGGTTAAAGGCCACGGATCGGGTCGGATTTGGCCTAATTGCCATTCAATTTTGTCATATCCGATTTGCGTCCGATTTTTTGCTGTGCCCAAAATCAGAGCAGTCTTTGATTTTAGGCACAGCAAGAAATCAGACACAAATCTGATCCGACAAAATTGGATGGCAATTAGACCAAATCCGATCCATGCCCATAGGATAACATGGGGGCCAAATCGGATCCGTGGCTGTCTGTTTTACAACGGACAGCCACGGATCCTCAAAAATCGCAATGTGAAAGCAGCCTTAGAGTGAATGGGCAAAAAACTGGATGCTGAAAGGTTTTTGCTGAAAAATCTACAATAGTCTTGTCTGACTTGAAAAAAACTGTAGTGTGAAATCAGCCTTAAGGCCCCGTTACACAGCACAACATTGTTAACGATATTGCTTAAACGTCACGGATTTGGAGTCGTTCAAGCGACATTGTTACGACCTTGTTGCGTGTGACTCTGCAAAGTTGTAACGATAAATCATTGGATCGCTGATCACAGGTCTGAGAACATGTTCTCAAACCACACGATCAGCCAACCTGGTATATCGTTGTGTTTGACACCGCGATAACGATGTCGTTTACGACTTCGCCCATTCACAGCAATGAGCAGGTATCATTCGCTGGATTGTGTGAACAATACCTGCTCATAACATCTTTGTTGAGTCGTCCACGATATCTAGACTTGTGACATTTCACCAACGATGTCAAAATGATGTCTGAAACGACCGCGCGCCAACGGGATCGTTGCCGACATCGTTCCAATGTCGTGCTGTGTAACGGGGCCTTTAGAAAGCCACATGTGGAGAGCACAAGTTTGTATCACCTGTAGATTATTTTTTTTTTATATCTAGGCAAGTAAAGGAAGCTGACCATTAGATGAGGTGAAACATTGCAGCCTCTCAATACAGATATGTCATGGGAAAAGATATGAGATTTTAACCAATTTATGGACAAGGATCCAAACTGGAACATGGCCTCCAATGATGAATGGATGAAAGTTTCAGGTGGACATGACCTCTTATGATGAATGGATGACATTTTTAAGTGGCCATGACCACTAAAGGATAAATGGATGGCATTTTCAGGAGGACATAACCTCTAATGATGAATGAATGGGATTTTCAGGTGGACATAATCTCTAAGGTTGAAGGGACTTTTCAGGGTCAGGCAAGTAAAGTAATGTATTTTCAGCATTTATGCTAACTTTTTTGTAAACTGAGGGTAGACAGAGGTTATTAAAGCACAAATCCACTGGGTCTAAATGAGTGCTAGCACTAAAACGTCTGTGGACGGAGGGCACCCTATCTTTTACCACTACACCGTGAATATTAAAACAAAAAATTGAGCTGGAGCATGACTTAAGATGCATGCGGAGTATAAGAGCATGTTCACAATGGCGATTAAACAGGCAAATCCTAAAATAAAAAATTATATGAAGAAACACCCTGCTATAAATAAATGTGTAAAAAGCAAGTGCATATAAATAACAAAGAGAACATAGTAAACACTATTTTTGATCAAAACACATATGGTAAATCAATCCCACCACAAAAAGGTGCTCCATAATATTAAAACTTTACCATGTGTCAGAACAGACATCAATATGAATAAAAGTGGAGAGTGACCAGGTCCCGAGCATGGACACACAACCAGTAAAAATAGGGTGTGGCCCCATTTACTGAGCTGGGCGCTTCATTTATAAGGCTTCCCATGGCTGTGTGTCCACACTCAGATCCAGATCACAATCAACCCTTATTCATATCGAGGTCTGTTCTGACATATGGTAAGGTTGTTAGTATTATGGAGAGTTAGGTATTGTTCCAACAATGAAATACCCTGTCACAGTGAGAAAGCTTTTTTGATTAAAATATTGTTTATTACCTTAGGTTAGTTATATGCACTTGGCTTTTAATCATTTTCAGCAGGGTATTTTTTTCCCATTTAATCTTATAATAGTAATATTAAGTTTTATCTGTTTAATTTGCCAGTGTGAACATACCTTGCATCTATACCAACTTATACTCTGGCTCAGTTTTTGTTTTGTTTCAGTTTCTTGTATCCAGTACAAATAGGTTGTGGCCCACTCTTCAATGAGCTGTTCATTTAATTTATAATGCTTCCCATAGTAGTGTGTTCATACTCGGGACCCAGTCACTCTTCACTTTTATTCACATTGAGGTTTGTTTTGACATATGGTAATATTAGGGATGTTAGGTACTGTCCCAATATAGGTGCACCTTGTCGCGGTGGGATGAATTTACGCTTTTTTGTACAAAAATAGTATTTACCAAGTATCCCATGCTATTTATATGCACTTATATGCAGGTGTTTTTTCATATAATTTTTATTTTAGGTTTTACATAGTGAATATTGTTACGAGGAGAACCATTATTACTCTGAAACATAAGAGCGAGAAGAGTCGTTTGATTATTAAAAAATTTAAGGTCAAATCAGGTAAGACATTCAATCAAATTATATCCCATGCCTTAGTGCTGTAAAGCAAAAACTGACAATAGAACCTTGAAATATGTTGGTTGAATGTTGGTGAAAAGTCAAAGATTTAAGAATATACACTACTGTTTAAAAGTTTGGGACCTTTAAAAATGTTCTTATTTTTGAAAGAAAAGCACATTTTGTTTCAATGAAGCTAACATTAAATGAATCAGAAATATACTCTATACATTGTTAATGTGGTAAATGACTATTCTGGCTGCAAACATCTGGTTTTTAATGTAATATCTACATAGGTGTATAGAGGCCCATTTCCAACAACCACCACTCCAGTGTTTTAATGGTACAGTGTTTGCTAACTTTGTAAGAAGGCTAATGGATGTTTAAAAAACCCTAGAGAACCCTTGTACAAGTATGTTAGCACAGCTGAAAACGGTTTGGCTGATTAGAGAAGCTATAAAATTGACCTTCCTTTAAGCTAGTTGAGAATCTGGAGCATTACATTTGTTTGTTCTATGAAAGTTTCAAAATGGCCTGAAAAAGAGAACTTGAAACGCGACAGTCTATTCTTGTTCTTAGAAATGAAGGCTATTCCATGCGAGAGATTGCCAAGAAACTAAGATTTCCTGCAACGGTGTATACTACTCCCTTCAGAGGAGAGCACAAACATGCGCTAACCAGAGTAGAAAGAGAAGTGGGAGGCCCCGCTGCACAACTGAGCAACAAGACAAGTACATTAGAGTCTCTAGTTTGAGAAATTGACGCCTCACAGCTCCTCTACTTGCAGCTTCTTTAAATAGTACCCGCGTCTACAGTGAAGAGGCGACTCCGGGAGCTGGCCTTCAGTGCAGAGTTGCAAAGAAAAAGCCATATCTGAGACTGGCTAATAAAAGGAAAAGATTAATATGGGCAAAAGAACACAGACATTGGACAGAGGAAGATTGGAAAAAGGTTTTATGGACAGATGAATCAAAATTTGAGGTGTTTGGATCACAATGAAGAACATTTGTGAGACAAAGAACTGAAAAGATGCTGGAAGAGTGTCTGACGCCATCTGTCAAGCATAGTGGAGGTAATGTGATGGTCTGGAATTGCTTTGGTGCTGGTAAAGTGGGAGATTTGCATAAGGTAAAAGTGATTTTGAATAAGGAAGGCTATCACTCCATTTTGCAACGCCATGCCAAACCCTGTGGACAGCGCTTGATTGGAGCCAATTTCATCCTACAACAGGACCCAAAGCACACCTCCAAATTATGCATGAACTATTTAGGGAAGAAGCAGGCAGCTAGTATTCTATCTGTAATAGAGTGTCCACAAAATTGTCTGGATGACCTCAAACTTTTGAACGGTAGTGTTGATTTTCCCTGACATGAAGGGCATTTTGATAGAATGCCTTTAAGGAATCAATTATACAGTTTTCTATTTTGTTACATTTTGACTTTCAATTCCTGAAATAGGTTTGCTGACAGAGAATGACAAGATTCATGGTTAGATGCAAATTTAAACACTAAATCCCACTTTTAGTTAAGATATAAACACAACTGAATGCTATCTTGGATATGCTCTGTGAGCCTGACCTTTAACACTAGCGGATAAATTACTTGTATACAGTAGCAATTGGCAATATAACCAGAGTACAGAGGCTCACAGAGTGAAGTCGCTTCTTTTCTTTTTTCTTTTTGTCCTTGTCCGGATGTGTTGCCAAGGCTGGCTTACAGACTGAAACATGTGATGGCTACGTAAAATTAATTTTAAGAGAAGTACTCCATAATTTTTTTGTCATTAAAACCGTGTATATGTATGCAACGCATGTGTATGTTAATATACTCACATACCACTGTTCTCTTAAAGAACTAGTGCCAATCTGCTCCTCGTTTGTCAAGTTACATTTACAACTATCCGGCTTACTGTACACCTGTAGTCTCTTTTACAATGAAAGACTATGGAGCTTTGCTCTGACACTGCATTGACTTACACTGTAAAAGCTACTTCCGGGTCAGATAGACTGCAGTGTTACCGAGAGAGTCTACAATAGGTTGATGTTACTTAGAAGAAGACAACAGAGCTGGACCCCGGAGAAGGCAGACAAGGCTACTGAGTATATTAATATACTCACGCTATATTATATGCACGTAAGCACAGATTTAATGAAAAACATTAATTGGAGGGCTTCTGTAAGGCTATGTGCCGATGGGCTAAAAGTGATGCAAAATTTTCTGCATCAAATCTGCATCCACTTTTAGCAGCTATTATGCAGAAAAGTGTTGCGCTTTTCTTAGTTAATGTGTGCGTTTTTCATTTAGAAAACTGCATCTGTCCTTGCTGTCCCCGGCCCTGCTACAGGTCTCTTAATTTGAGTACCGGTAAGCACTTCCGGGTTTTGGCTGCATCACACACCACGTGGGTCAAACACCTCCTACCCACGTAATGTGTGATGTGGCTGAAAGCTGGAACGCAGGTGCCAGCCAGAATGCAAGGTAAATGAGTAAATGAACGGACATGCTGCTTATTTTAGGGATCAAAGAACCGTAAAAATCTGCAGCTATTACACTGTTCAAAAATGTGCAGACTTCTGCACAGCACGGGCAAAGTCACATCAACTTTGCTGGCTGGTCAATATACCATGTGCTTTTGCTGCACATTTTTACAATACGCTGTATAAATATGTAGCAAAAGCGCCATTGTGGGCACATAGCCCAAGACTGAAACATTGCAGTAAACTATTAGACTTTTGCTGCTGCATGTACATGCAATTCAAAACTTTTTTGCTTTCAAGATGAAGCATCATAGGCATATATCATGCTATTAGTTCAGGTCCAAGTCCCACTGCTAGTCTCAGGACAGAATTTATTTGTTCATCAAAGGATCTAATTTTCAACTGCTCTATTATACAGCCTGAGGTTCTCTGTATAAATCTCTATATAGCCTCAGTTTACCCTTTCAGCACTGTAGACTGAGCAGATAAAGTTTTACAATGCAAGCTTTTTGTGTGTGCTTTCTGAAATGTAATTCAAAATAAGGAGGTGTACAATGGTTTGTAAGACACATAAAAGGTCCATGTTTCGTAACACGCAAGTCTCACCTTGGTTTTTCTGGAGCATCAGAAGGGTTGCTGAAAAACGGTTCTTGATAAAAAGTTTCCATCAGGTCATGATCCATTAAAGTTGCCATAATTTCTTCCCGGCTAGGTGGAGACATTAGTGGTTTTAAAATGTGCACTGGTCGAGGTGTAGCACTGCCGTTCTTGGACTGAGATGGAGAACTCATGGATCTTGGAGAGCTGTCAGGTGTGGGTGTCAAGCCACCACTATGTCTTGAAATGTATAGTTCTAAGTCTCCATCCATAAAATCAATGTCGGGGGAGGAAGCAAGGCCAGTAGAAGGTGAACTAGAACTGGAGTGGTGGCCAGCATTCAGAGCGGTGTCCTTTTTCTCATTACTTACATCTGTGTGAATCCATTTAGATTGTGCAATGTTAAAGGAGGCATTTCTAAAAAGTTCTTGGCTACTTAATTTACATTTGTTATTCTCTAAATCCTCAGACAGCTGACTAAAAACTGCATCCTTTGATGGATGATGACAACTTTGAGAAAGTAGACCATTTTTAAGATGGTTAACCAGAGGTTTTTGCTTCTTGTCAATGGAAGATCTTTCAAATAGGTCAGAGCTAAGTGAACTGGGTCTCAAAATAACTTTATGCTCTGAAGCACTACGGACATTTTTGTGGTGTGCTGATTTGCCCTCCTGCTTTACACGTTCATTTTCTGGAGCGCTTGCAGGAAAGGGATCACTCAAGAATTTCTGGGGCAAATTTTGATCAGTTGCAATGAACTGACTCCCTGTATATAAACTGCAGAGACCAGTTTGCCCTACAGCATTGATATCAAAATTGTAGTTATGCTCAGGAGATAAACTATCTTCAAGTGCATAGCAGCTCTCAAAACTAGGGTCAGCAAAAATTGCAGCACTTCCATCAGATGTTGTACTTTTGCCAGGCCGATCAGTCTGAGGTTTTGCAGGCACGGACTTCAAATTCTTGGCCGCTTTTGGCTTTGTGTTACGAGGTGCCCTCGGTTTTTTGTTGATTGTGGGACATTGGGATTTCTTACTGGTACACTTTGGTTTAACAGGAGAAGATTGATTGCCTTTTAGATTAGCACTGGACTCTTCTGATGCAATTGCCTTTTCTTTCTCTTGCTTTTTGTGAAGCAATTCCTCAGGACAGCGATTCCACTGTGTGCATCCATGATTCCTTGGGAAGCACTTGTTTTTTTTGTGTTTTGAAGTGCTTTGCTGCAAGAAAATATCTCAGGCAAACAATTTTGATTAAATTTATGTGGAGTGAACGGTGTTCCATCAAACAATTCTCCTTTTTGTTTCCAAGCTGACATTTTGATAGGGTTTTTAAAGAGGTTACCAAAGAACTTCTTGCTAAAGGACTTTCTGACGAGGATTTTGAATCGCTCTGTTTGCTCTGATCCTGATTACTTGTCACCTGCTGCTGGTTGTTCATCGTGCATGGCAACAATTTTGACTGTAACTTCTCAAAAAGCATAGCATCAGGCACACTTTGGGTGTCTCGTAATTTTACAACAGATGCCAAAAGCCTTTTCTGCACTTCTGTAGGATCTTCCTCTTGAGGAAAAGGAGTACACTTTAAGGTAAATTGTGCATTCTGTATTACCTGAGAGGGGCGACTGATAGAACTTGGGATCATATTTTGAGTCATACTTGATTCTCTTGTTTGAAGCACATTTGATAATGGTGCTTTTACATTATGTATCTTAAATAAATCTATGCCTTGATTTAATGGCAGAGGTGACGATGAAACCTTAATGTCATTTCGAACAAGAGTATTGTTTTGAGAGTTAAGAGAGGAAGCGGTACTATTGAAGGATTGCGTGCTTTCCTGAATGTCTTCCTGGCTGTCGGAAGATGAGAGCTGTGTAGAATGTACATGTCCAGGAGAAAATCCAGGGAAAGATAAATTTGATGACAGAGGATCAGAGGTTGGTTTAGAGGTATCATCTACTTGGCTACTAGATTGATCGTGAACCAATGGCTCTGATCCAGCAGTTTCAATATTTGTTATCTTACCTCTGTCTTTAACTTTCGTATGTTTTCTTGGTGTCTTTTCACTTTTTTTCTGCCTAGGTTTCCCCTTTTGCCTTTTTCTGCCTTTGGATAACTCATGGTGGATAACGTTGTTTCCGTGTTTGCTCAGTGTTGGAGGGCTTAAAAGACTATTTTTTCTTGTTTTGTTTGATTGGGTTCTTCGTTGCCTTTTTTTGGTACAGAGTTCACTATCTCTCTTGACTGAAGATAAATGATATGCTTTAAAGAGAGGGGTATCTTCAACAGGACTCCGCTTCAGCTCCTCAGCTTGTGGATCTGTTGGTGACCAGCAACGTGGAGGAGACATATGTATTGGACTTGGACTCCTTTCGGTAAGAAAGCCCAATTTTGACATAACATCCTTGTAGTCAGTATCCCAATCTTCTGTTTCAACATTATATGATGGCATTGGAGGTGTAAGAAAACTACAAGCTTTTCTTCTACGAGGAGGTAGGGGTCGATTAAGGACTTTATTCTGTGTCTTTGGGACCTTCCCAGGCTTTTTCTTAGCAGATTTCGGTTTAGTTTTTCTCTTATTGTTCTTCTTTGGTAATACGGGGCGTAGTGGGTATTTGGTTGCAGGGGAGTCTGGAACTTTGGGCCAGAATTCTTTTAAAGGTGCCATTTTATTATATAACTCTAGTTTTTCATCTGTTAATATTACATGGTCTTCACTGGGATCTAACTTTTCTAATTTTACCTGCATATTTTTTCTGCCTTTAAATCTGTTAATAATTATATATTTTATAATTATTGGTGGTAGTTTATTAGATACCCTTTCTACGTTTGCGAGACTTTTGAGGATTACCTGCATATTCATTGGCTTCGACAGACTGAGGTAGATTAATTTTTGAATTGCTTGCTCCCAGGCTTGCCTCCCCATCTTCACTTTCAAAATTAACTTTCCTTTTTGCTCTCAAAGTATATTTATTTCCATAAAGTGCTGATGAAGGATCTGACTGTACATTACCTTCTTCAATCTGACATTCAAAGCTATTCATTTCACATGTGTTTCCTTGAAATGCGCCATCATCCATCATGACAGCAATGTCACAAGATGGTACCCTGTCGACATCAGGAGGGCTTTTACTACAAGCATTCCCTGGAGCATAGCTGCTGTCTTTTACCAATTGAATTTCATTTAAACCCACAGAATCCTGGGCATCAGAAGCGCCAATATTGTCTGGTTTTATTGAAGGCAGATGTTCTTGCACATCATCAATTTTTGCGTCGTGTAATTTATCTTCTTGACGGTCCACTTCGACATTTACCTTTTCCTTACTTACAGTGCCTTTGATCTTTTTTGAAAGCTTTAATCTTGAAGATTTCTTAGGCTGTTGAACTTTGCAAGACATCACCGTAGCTTTCTGAGGCCGGTTCAAACAATTTGAAAGGACAACGCTAGGAAAAAACTTATAATGGGTTACCTGCTGGTTAGCACCAGTCACTTCTGCTGTATGTTCCTGAAATTCTTCATATCGTACCTTCATTTTGTTAAGGCTTCCTTCATTAACATCAGCATCTACAGTCCTATCACAATTTTCAGTTAAGGCTGCATTAGCAAAGCTGTGTGGGGGAACATTACATTTATCGCTTATGTCGGCAGGTTTTTTAGCTTTGTTACTACTCAGTTCTGTAAAATTTCGTTGAGTTCTGTCTAAAGTACCATCACTGCCGTGCCGGTTCAAATGCAAAAAGGAAGGGGCATCCTTTTCTTTTCTAATGCTGGTTAATTTCCTACACTGCAGATGTCTGTTTACTGAGGAAATTCCATCTTCATAGACATTCTTGTCGCTTGCTGGAATTGAGACAATGTCATTCATCCCTATGTCTTTATGGAGGATTTCTGAATGAACAGAATTGTTAAAAGGTGCTGGATATTTTATACTATAAGTGCTATCATTTGTGAAAGTGTGGACGGAAAGTTCAGCTCCTTTTTCCATAGGTGACTGGGAGAGCTCCTCGATTAATCCCTCTTTTTTTAATACATGAGGCGATGAAAGGGCACTTGAGTGCTGACACTGGAATGCGGTTTTGGCAGAAGATTGTGGCTCCAAAGAAGCAGCATCTTTATGAAAGATGGAGGTTTTTAATGACAACTTGCTCTTGGCAATGACTGAAGAGTGGGTAAGAGTACTTTCATTATTCATGGCATTATCTACAAAAGAGGAAAAGATATGTAACTTTTACACCAAAATACATCAGTATACACCAAAACACATCATATGATTACATGTTCTACTTAGTTTGAAAATGTTATCAAACATTCTGGTCCACATTATTAGAGGTAAAAATCTAAAGCACGACCCATTTATGCAATATAGCGCATTTCAAATATGGTAAGAAAAAAAATGGGGTTAATTGGAAGGAGGGCATGGTTTTAATCGAGAGGGCAAAATAAACACCAATTATTTCAGACATTAGTGCATATTTTACAGCATATTTATCTCTGCATTTAACAAGTGCAGACTGTAAATTTCAGGTGTATGTACAGCAAAAGTGCACCATTTCTGAAGCCAGGCATCAGAAAAAAATTGGGCCATTTTTTTTTTAAAAGAATAAAAAACTCAGAATGGCCCTTTTTATTGAATGTTTAACAGAGACTAACTTCTTAAAATTTCATGTTGGTCCCCATCTGAATGTGCAAGAAGTTTTAGGTAGTCACTATAGATATAGGAGCAGAAAAAGACAACAGGTCTTCCTGCACAGAAGGCAGAGGTAGTTAATTGTCATTGCTGCCTTCCTGATTATTGCATACATAGCAATGATCGAGCGATATTTACAGTTTAGGAAGCACTAACATCTTTGTTTCGTCCTACTAATCATGAAATCTTCACATACTGAGATTCTATCACACTCAGATCTGCTGTGTAGTGTAGTTTAGCTGCTTTTGCAGTGTAATGAGGGATAATTTGCCAACAACAGTTACTGGGTAAAACAGCAGTATAAAAATTGTAAATGTTGAAATTACTTCAATGTTTTTATGACCTTATGAGGAACAAAAAAAAAAAATAAAAATACGGTAGCAGAAAATATACAGTTAAAAATAAGAAAGCCACTGCTAGCTCAAAATTCTGATTCCTGCCCGTCACTGACTAAAAAGAAAATAAACAGATACAAAAGTCTGATTTATAAACATAATTGTTAAGGAAAGAGGAAAATATGTTAATGTAGATTATTAACCCTTTATCTTAAAAACAAAAATAAATCATTTCTGTACATTTTTCCTGAATATCATGAAAAAGAAAAGGAAAACATTGTTTGAATAATTGAACAAATTAGAGCTCTTAAAACTGCATATACAAAAAAAGTACCTGGTCACAAACATGGAAAATTACCAGGTCAATTGGTTTAAAGAGAAAAAGTGTTTTGGGCTACGACAAGCTTCCAGCATCAATTATATTACTACACCGAAAGAGTTAACTTATCTCAAACAATATTACAAAATGTGAACGACCGTATATGAAAAGCAAAGTTCTATTTACCACTGTTTTCATCCGCTGTGCCATCTAACTGAGGTATAGATAGATCCGCTAAAAACATTTTATTACTACTCCACTCCATCTCGTTGTCTGTTGAATCTTCGTCTTCCGATGAGCTTTCATTAATTTGTTTGCAAAGGCTAAAATAGAAAACAAAAGTAATTTTCAATTCAGCAGCAATAAATACTATAGCTAGATTTACCAGAATGAAGAAATATACCACTCAAAATGAATTTCAAGTTTGAAACTGAGTAATATCCAAATTCTTACTTTTCACTAAAAATAATGAAAGTTTGGTTAAAGGGTTTTTCCTATGAACAAAGGTAATTTTAATCAATAGATCTTGGAATAATATTAATTTCCAAAATGTTCCTGTACAAGGTAATGGCCGTGTCTGACCGTGCATGGTTTGATCCTGGGCAGGGGAGGATGCAAAAGAGTAAACAGACATTACAGAATGGGATTCTTATTTTAAAGTAAGACTATGTGCCCAATGTACGTTTTTTTTTTGCTGCATTTCTGCACCAAATACGCAGCAACCACCGCTTTAGCACAAAAGTCTATGTGATTTCCCAAAACCGGTGCCAAAAAGTGCATTTTTGGGTACTGCTGCATTTTTGTTGCAGAATATCGCCTGCATTTTTTCAATGTCGCTGGAATTAACACATCCGTTTTTGGGCTGTGTTTCCACATAGACTCCATTCTAACCCCCCAAAAAAGCACAACAATCGGATGGGTATTTCCACAGGCAGTATGTGGTGCTTTTTTCTTGCGATTTCCAAACCAAAAATACTCCAATATTGACACTCCCCAGCGATCCCCAGTGATTCTCCCCCATGCAGCGGCGGGAAATGTGTTGATCCATTTTCCAGGGCCTAGCTCCATAAGCTCCATGTGACTAGGCCTGTCACATGGTACACAGGAGCTGAAAGATAAACACATCACCCGCTGCTGCATGCAGGAAAAATCACTGGTTATCGCCTTAGGTTTGCCGAGGAGAGTGAGAAAGTGTCTGTGTGTGTCTGTCTGTGTTCCCCCTTAAATATGTTGCTTTTTGTGCTGCATTTGTATGTGCACAACCCCAATAGGTTTGTCTTGCTTCTGTTTATACACAGCTGCGTTTTTACAGCTGACAAACGCAGCACATAAAATAAGCACAGTGGGCATATAGCCTAAAACATATCTCTGACTGTTTAAAAAAAAAAAAAAAAATGTATCTCAAAGAAAGAATTATTTGCGATCAAGTGCTGTAATGTCTGCATGCTCTTTTGCATCCTGCCCGACCCAGGAAATGTTTGTATGATCAAATTGAGTCCCTGTACTGTCAGACACATCCATCACACAGTACATAGCAGGGACAAATTTATAAGATTATATTAACGCAGGAAAAATATGTTTTTAAACACATCCAATTGTGGAACTTATTTCAAAGATCTATTGATTAACATTATTTTTGTTTGTGGGAAAACCCCTTTAATTACTTAAAGGAAGTCTGTCAAATGCTTCTGGCCTGGTAAAATTGGATAGTGGGGTAAGATGAAAGGGGGAAGGGAGGGGGTCTCATACAATTTCACCCATAAACACTTATCAAGAAGTCCCAATACAGGCAAACGTGTACCAATTGATACAGAAAATAATTATTCGCATTAGGCTAGGGCTACGATGTAATCAGTGTCATATCGCGACATTGCATCTAAAAGATTTCCTATGGTGTCACATTGTAAAGCATGACTGCCTTCGACTACGGCACACAGTCGCAAGGGTGTACAAATGTGTTGTATTTTCTGTCACTGTTCGCAAGTCACACATGGCTTACTTTCCTTAGATTTCAATGAAAGTCAAATGAGAGTGTGACTTATCAGCAATTTTGCTATTCTTATTCACTTACAAAATCAGAGCTGACAAGTTGCACAGATAATTTTGGCTGCTTAACTCATGTTGATATTTAACCCACATATGGCCCTACAAGAAGAAATGCCACCCTTGGCAGAAAAATTAAAAATTATATTACTTATTAAATAGTTTAAAATAGTACCTATTTACATTATATCATAATTACAAAGAAATAGTGAGCACAATGAGCGGGTTTTAGGAAGATAGTGTATATTAATTATACATTGGTAATCTGAAGTTCAAAAGTAAATAATAAATACAAAAAAAAAAAATGCAAAATTTGTTAAGATCAGGGATCTCCAACTCCAGGACTCGAGGGCCGCAAACAGGTCAGGTTTCAGGATTTCCTTAGTATAGCACAGGTGATAACTGAATCAACTGCACTAAGGAAATCCTGAAAACATGATCTGTTTACGGCCCTCGAGGCCTGGAGTTGGAGATCCCTGGTTAAGACTATGTGGATGATAATTATAAACTAAAAATTAAATGGAATACATTAATTTAAGTAAAAGTGCAAGTGCGCAGATACTAATACTTAAATTGTGCAGAATAAAAATGTTTGCATAATCTGCAATGTGTCAAACAATAATACCAAATGAGAATCATATATCAAATCCATTGTAATATAATAATAGTTAATAAATGGTTACTCACCCATTTTAGTGCTGAAGATCGCTTTTATTCCGGTAGAATTTTACAACAAGCAGGGAGAGGGGTGGAGAATGTGGACAACGGCCCAATTTGTGCCTGACTGGCACTTCAACTGGTCCGTTGTCCACGTTCTCCACCCCCCTTCCTGTTTAATGTGAAATTCCACCATAATAAAAGCGATCTTAGGCTGCGTTCACACTGGGAGTATTTGCGGAGCTTTTTTGAGCACGTATTTCCCCCCAAAGCGCACCTGCGTCTGCGTGTCACAGCAAAGTGAATGCACTTTCACTTTTACTGTTCATACGCAGCGCAATTTTCGGCCGCGCTTTTATGGGAGAAAGCGCGCACGTAAAAAGAATGAACATGTTCATTCTTTCCGCCTTTTTACGTGCGCCTTCTCCCATAGGCCCCATTTTAACCCCTGGAATTACGCATCGCCGTTCAGACGATGCGCATTCCAGCGCGGGGCAAGGGGTATGTGGATGAAATGATGTCACACGGGAACAGCCCCAGGGAAAACAGGAACAGGAAATCCCACCATTTTGGGATTCCTGCTTTCCCGTGGCTGTCCCTGGGTCTCACCGCACCCGCCGGCCATTATCTAATGCTCCGTGTCCTGTCCCCCTCCGTCCAGCCCCCTGTGTCCTCTCCAGCCCCCCCGTGTCCATCCCCCCTGTGTCTTGTCCAGCCCCCCCTGTGTCCAGCCCTCCCTGTGTCCGTCCTGCACCCCCTATACCGGTCCCTGCCATCCACCCGCCCTCCTCCTTCTATAGTTTTTCTGCCGGCGGGCTCATGCGCCCGCCGGTCAAGCTGCAGGCCCCCTCCCCCCTGCTCGTACCCACCCCCAGCCCCGCTCACCTATTCCGGTCCGGCGGGCTGCACGCGCCGATGCACCGGCCCGCACCGTCGGCCTCCCCTGCAGTCTCCGGTGTGGCCCCTCCTCTTCTCAGGGGCTCCTCCTCCTCATCGGTGGGTAAGTATGAATGGATGGATGGATGGGTGAATGGATGGATGTATGTGTGCGTGGATGTGCGTGCTTGGATGTGTGCGTGCGTGGATGTGTGTGCGTGGATGTGCATGTGTGGATGTCAGCGTGTGTGCGTGCGTGGATGTCAGCGTGCATGAATGTCAGCGTGCATGAATGTCAGCGTGCATGAATGTCAGCGTGCATGAATGTCAGCGTGCATGAATGTCAGCGTGCATGAATGTCAGCGTGCATGAATGTCAGCGTGCATGAATGTCAGCGTGCATGCGTGCGTGGATGTGCGTGAATGTGCGTGCGAAGATGTGTGTGTACGTGGATGTGTGTGTGGATGTGCGTGGATGTGGATGTGCGTGGATGTCAGCATGCGTGCGTGGAGGTCAGCGTGCATGGATGTGCTTGCGTTGATGTGTGCGTGGATGTGTGTGTGGATGTGCGTGCGTGGATGTGTGTGTGCGTGGATGTCAGCGTGCGTAGATGTCAGCGTGCGTGAATGTCAGCGTGCTTGCGTGGATGTGCATGCATGTGCGTGCGTGGATGTGTGCGTGCGTGGATGTCAGCGTGCGTGCGGGGATGTGTGCGTGCGTGAATGTGCGTGTGTGGGTGTGTGTGGATGTGCGTGCGTGGATGTCAGCGTGCATGGATGTCAGCGTGCGTGGATGTCAGCGTGCGTGCGTGGATGTGCGTGCGTGGATGTGTGTGTGGATTTGTGTGCGTGGATGTCAGCGTGCGTGGATGTGTGTGTGGATGTGGATGTGCGTGCATGGATGTGTGCGTGCGTGGATGTGCGTGCGTGGATGTCAGCGTGCGTGCGTGGATGTGCGTGCGTGGATGTGTGTGTGGATGTGTGTGCATGGATGTCAGCGTGCGTGGATGTGTGTGTGGATGTGCGTGCGTGGATGTGTGCGTGCGTGGATGTGCGTGCGTGGGGGGATGTGTGCGTGCGTGGATGTGCGTGTGTGGATGTCAGCATGCGTGCGTGGAGGTCAGCGTGCATGGATGTGCTTGCGTTGATGTGTGCGTGGATGTGTGTGTGGATGTGGATGTGCGTGCGTGGATGTCAGCGTGCGTAGATGTCAGCGTGCGTGAATGTCAGCGTGCTTGCGTGGATGTGCATGCATGTGCGTGCGTGGATGTGTGCGTGCGTGGATGTCAGCGTGCGTGCGGGGATGTGTGCGTGCGTGGATGTGCGTGTGTGGGTGTGTGTGCGTGGATGTGCGTGCGTGGATGTCAGCGTGCATGGATGTCAGCGTGCGTGAATGTCAGCGTGCGTGCGTGGATGTGCGTGCGTGGATGTGTGTGTGGATGTGTGTGCGTGGATGTCAGCGTGCGTGGATGTGTGTGTGGATGTGGATGTGCGTGGATGTGTGCGTGCGTGGATGTGCGTGCGTGGATGTCAGCGTGCGTGCGTGGATGTGCGTGCGTGGATGTGTGTGTGGATGTGTGTGCGTGGATGTCAGCGTGCGTGGATGTGTGTGTGGATGTGCGTGGATGTGTGCGTGCGTGGATGTGCGTGCGTGGGGGGATGTGTGCGTGGGGGGATGTGTGCGTGCGTGGATGTGCGTGTGTGGATGTGCGTGGATGTCAGCATGCGTGCGTGGATGTGTGCGTGCGTGGATGTCAGTGTGCTTGGATGTCAGCGTGCTTGGATGTCAGCGTGCTTGGATGTCAGCGTGCGTGGATAGTGCGTGGTGGTGTGGGATGTGCGTGGATGATGGGTGCATAGGTGGATGGATGGGTGCAACAAGGGATCAAGTGTCCTCTTGTTATAGTCTCTGGGATCATAGTCATGGTGCACTGTATAACAGATCATTGTCATACAGTGCACCACAACTCTGACCCCCGAGACTGTAGGAAGAGGACACTTGATCCCTTGCTGTAGTCTCTGGATTGAGCAGAGGCGATCGAGCATTGTGGGACCTTCGTTGTGGACTACGTCGGAGGCGATCGAGCGTCGTGGGACCTTCGTTGTGGACTACGTCGGATCTTTATAATAAAGATGGAGTCCGAATTTTGTTTGTGTTTTTTTTCCAAATAAAAAGATTTTTCTATGTGTGTATTTTCTGACTATTTACCAGAGATTCCTAATGGCGGGTCTAACATTGGCCCTATATTATGAATCTCGGGCTTAGTGCCAGCTGCCAATAAAAAGCTGGCATTAACCCCTTTATTACCCAGTTTGCCACCGGCACCAGGGCAACTGGAAGAGCATGGGTACAGCGCCAGAAAATGGCGCTTCAATTAATGTGTCATTTTCTGGGGCGGCTGCGGGCTGCAATTCGCAGCATGGGGGGCCCAGAACGCTTGGGCCTTTCCATGCTGAGGATTCCAGCCCCCAGCTGCCTAGTTGTACCTGGCTGGGCCAAAAATATGGCGGAGCCCCACGTCATTTTTTTTTTCTAGAATTAGTTCAAGAAATAAAAAAAAATGGGCTTCGCTGTATTTTTGGTTGCAGCCAGGTACAACGAGGCAGCTGGGGGTTGCTGGCAGTCTGTAGCTGCCAAGTTGTACCTGGCTGGACCAAAAATATGGCGGAGCCCCATGTAATTTTTTTTTCCTAGAATTAGTTCTAGAAATAAAAAAAGGCCTTCGCTGTATTTTTTGTAGCCAGCCATGTACAACTTGGTAGCTGGCTGACTGGAATCCTCAGCGTGAAGAGACCCAAATGTTGTGGATCCCCCACGCTGCAAATTTCAACCCACAGCCACCCAAGAAAATAGCGCATTCGTTAGAGGCGGCATTTTCTGGTGCTGTACCCCAACTCTTCCAGTTGCCCTTGTGCTGGTGGCACACGGGTTCTCCATATGCGACATGGTGTCCGCTAACAATTTCAATGGAAAATTAGCTCCAATTGTTAGCGGAAACCATGTCGGGTATGGAGAGCCCCTCCCTGTGTGCCTGAACATTGGAGCTCCCCCACAAGTGACCCCATTTTGGAAACTAGACCCCCGAAGGAACGTATCTAGATGCATAGTGATCACTTTGAACCCCCAGATGCTTCACAAATTCATCCATAAAAATGAAAAAGCACTTTTTTCCACAAAAAGTTTGTTTTTTCATTTTTACGGATCAATTTGTGAAGCACCTGGGGGTTCAAAGTACTCACTATGCATCTAGATACGTTCCTTGGGTGGTCTAGTTTCCAAAATGGGGTCACTTGTGGGGGAGCTCCAATGTTTAGGCACATAGGGGATCTTCATATCCTACAAGGTGTCCGCTAACAATTCCAATTGTTAGTGGACACCATTTTGCGTATGGAGAGCCCCTGTGTGTCTCCACATTGGAGCTACCCCACAAGTGACCCCATTTTGGAAACTAGACCCCCAAAGGATTATATCTAGATGCATAGTGAGCACTTTGAACCCCCAGATGCTTCACAAATTGATCCGTAATAATGAAAAAAGAAATTATTTGTGGAAAAAAAAAGTGCTTTTTCATTTTTACAGATGAATTTCTGAACCTGGGGGTTCAAAGTGCTCACTATGCATCTAGATACGTTCCTTTGGGGGTCTAGTTTCCAAAATGGGGTCACTTGTGGGGGAGCTCCAATGTGGAGACACACAGGGACCCTCCATACGCGACATGGTTTCTGCTAACAAATTGAGCTCATTTTCCATTCAAATTGAAAAGAAAAAAAATGACATCACTTGGCTTTTTTTTTTTTTTTTTCTCTTTTTTTTTTTTAACAAACTTTATTTCTATGTGTTTGCAGTACACATGCAGAAAAATATGCGTCCGTAAAAAAAAAACGCATCAAAAAAACGCATGTGTGTGAACACACATGCGTTTTTTACGCGCGTAAAAAAAACGCGCGTATTTCTTTAGAAAACTGCATGCGTAAAAATACGTGACAAAATACGCACTGTGTGAACGTAGCCTTAATCACTGAAATGGGTGAGTGCCCTTTTTTCTTTATGGATGGACTCTGATTGACAATCTTTAATAAAAGTGAGCACCCAATACTTCCGGTTCCTGCGCCAGCGTGATGCACGTGTAGAGAAGGGGCTCCCGCTCCCGACGGCCACAGATCACACTTTTCAGATCAGCGGGGGGTGTAATTCCCGTGCACCGTCCCGCAAACACCGGAGGCCAACGAGCGGTGCATGGACCGGTGGCTCCGGAACGCAGCAAGGCACCCACAGACAGCGCCAAGGACCTCCGCGTCGGCCTCTGAGAAGGGTAAGATGGCGGCGCTGCAGGGGAGCAAGAGGAGAGATCAGGCGCAGCAGCCCTCACAGAAACTGTCAGGGAAGAGCCCGGGGACTATCAGGCCAGACAAGCAGGCGAAAGTGGCCCCAGGGACAGCGCAGAACCCGGGGGTAATGGAGGAACACCAGTCACTGGCCAGGGAGGTGGCCGTCTACCTCAAGGAGGACATTAAAACTGCAGTAAAGGAGGCAGTGAAAGATGCCATCACTGATTTGCAGGCAACAACAACACAACATACCAGCAGACTGGAGGAGCTGGAGCAGAGACTTTCTGAGGCAGAGGATAGGATAATGATGATGGAGCAGGAATTGATAGAATCCCACAAGCAAACAAAATGGCTGCACGACAAACTAGATGATCTGGAAAACAGATCAAGAAGAAACAACCTGCGGATTGTAGGCCTACCAGAATCTATCACCAATCAACATCTCAATGACATCTGCGAGATGGAACTACCTAAAGCTCTGGGTGCTCAAGGCAAATGCAGAGTGGAACGAGCTCACCGGGTGGGTCCACCAGGAGGAAATCTCGGATTTGCTGGAGGGGTACGAGGAATGAAAGAGGGACGGCGAGCCAACGGCCAATTCCATCGCCAGATTATAATGAAGTTCCTTGACTATAAGGACAAGGAACAATTGCTTCGTCTTTACAGAAAGACGTCAGCCCTTAATGATCCGGGGCCATAAGGTTCTTCTGTTTGGCGATTATTCTGCTGTGGTTGCCAAGAAACGTAAAGAATTTAGCACTGTCTGCAACCTCCTATACCAACGTAATGTGCCGTTCCAATTACTTTATCCAGCCACTCTGAAGGTCAAGGGGGAAGACGGTGAGATACACTATATGAAAGATCCCAGGGAGGCAATGAAAAGATATGGAGTGGAAACCCCTGAAGCCCTGCGACGACACTCTGCACCAAAACATGGCAAATCAAACGGTCTTGGAAGGTCGGAACAACTGGATCCCCGCCGGAAATCCCCAAATCAGCTAACACAGTCTCCACGTTCGCGGACCGAATGGGAGGAAGAGGAAGCTCTGGGGGTACCGAAGGAGCAAAGACACCGTCGCATTTCGCCCCGACGGGAAGAGATCCACAGTCCGAGGGGTACAGAGGATTTGGACAATGACGACCGGAACGAGTGAGGATCTGCGAGAGCCTTGGAAGACTTGTGAGTTTTAATTGTTTCAGGGGAGGGGGGGCCCGACATGACATTGTAAATAATGGCCCAACAATAGTGCAGGCCAAATGACGGGACCCTCTCACTTTTCGGTGGCCCCCCACCCCTAATGACGACCTCCTCGGATGGAATGGGGGTCTGGTTCCTCTATCAACATCTGTACCCTCTTCTGGTGTGTGTGTTTTTTGAGCCACGATCGTGATCCTTTACTTGTTCTCTTCGAGCGACTGACTTGTTTCAGGTCTAGAGTGGCCTCCTATGGTCGAACTTTCAGGCCTGTCGGGAGAAACCGAGGGTGGCGTCACACGCTGGAAAAAATGGAAGTATATAACTTTTGGGGAGGGAAGTGGGAGGGGGGTTGGGTGCTATACAGGGGAATTTTGTTGTTATATGTCAAAAACGAATTAACGTATTGGGTATCTGATTATGCTCAACTGATGATGATATCGGCTTTCGAACATGACCTCATCCAGGCTCACTCTGATCGCGTCTTAGATCGACACTTCCGGGACCATGGTTAAAGTGATCTCTTGGAATGTCAAGGGTCTTCGGACCCCAGAGAAACGTTCCATGGTCCTACGTCATTTGCGAAAGCTGAAAGGAGACGTGGTCCTCCTGCAGGAGACCCATCTCAAAGCATCAGAAATGTTCCGTATGCACAGAATGTGGGTTGGGGCCGTATATGGCTCGGGGGCTGTAGGACGGAAGGCAGGGGTTCTCATCTTAATAAACAAAGCTTTCCCTCACACGGTAATCTCGGACGCACACGATGACGAGGGAAGACACGTCCATGTTCTCTTGAACACCCAGGGGGGACCCATTAGTATCCATAATATATATGCCCCAAACTCCGCACAATTGCCCTTCCTTAGGAAAATGCGGACTTCCTTCTTGTCGGATACGGGTGACAATGTAATACTAGGGGGGGACTTTAATATGGTCATGTCTGACGGGGAAGACAGAAAACGTACCCACCGAGTACACGTACACGGACAGGGTGGAGAGGGAGGAGACTTGAGAGACTTTGCTTCAGACCTACTCCTAGAAGATGTGTGGAGAATCCACCACCCTATGGATAGGGACTTTACACACTTCTCCCATCCGCACGGAACCTGGTCCCGTATAGACATGTTACTGGTGAGTCCGGGAATATTGCACAGGACACGTTATTCTGAAATAGGGGATCTCGTCATATCGGACCATAGCCCGGTACTCATAGATCTCCAAGACGCATACCCGAGAGGGACGGATGTCCTGTGGCGATTCCCGCACTTTCTGCAAAGGGACCAGGATTTCCACAAGCTGCTGGGGGAATGGTGGACGGATTTCAGAGAAACTAATATGACACACGAGGGGGAACCTGGTCTATTTTGGGAAACAGCCAAAGCGGTACTTAGGGGTAGAATAATTGCATACACTCTGACCATCAAGAAAAGAACGAGGAAATACTTTCAGGAGTCTAGTGCAGCAGTACGCAGAGCGTACACTGACTTCCTGGCGACTAATTCCCCCCAAACAAGGGAAGCATGGCAAAAAGCAAAAAATGACTTTGATAACTGGGCTAGACAAAGGGAACAACACAATAGGGCGCATTGGGAAGCTGACTTGTACAAACATGGAGATAAAGCGGGGAAGATACTAGCTAATCTAGCGAGAGGAAAACATATGGTCAGACACGGCATGTCTATGAAGAGACCCGGGGGGGGATCCACCAACGACCCTAGGGGAATTGCCGACATAATGGGTAAATTTTACACATCCCTCTACAAATCCGCACCAGCTAATATATCATTGGGAAGAGAGTGGCTAAAAGACCTTAGACTACCTAAGGTCGAGGAAACAGATCTTCAAAGACTGAATACCGAGGTCTCGGCAGAGGAAGTATTGAACACCATAGCAGGCTTAAACCCACGGAAAGCACCTGGCCCGGATGGGTTTGGGGGGGGATTCTACAAGATCCTGAGGGAACAGGCGGCACTCCCCTTGCAAAGGCTGTACAACGACATCTTGACTGGACAGCCTATCCCCGATAATATGAATCTAGCATACATTAAGCTCCTGCCGAAGGAGGGTAAACCGCTTGACGACCCGGCTGGCTTTCGTCCTATATCTCTGATCAACGTTGATCTGAAGATATTAGCAAAAATAATGGCGGAACGACTGGCGAGTTTATTGCCAGATCTGGTGGGATGCCAGCAAGCTGGTTTCGTCAAAGGGAGGTCGGCGGTGGGAAACATCAGAAGGACTCTAGCGGTGATCGAGGAGGTGAGACTGGGTAGGACCAACGGGGCAGATGAGCCGGCCTTAGTATTACTGGATGCCGAGAAGGCCTTTGATTCAGTAAGCTGGTCATGGTTAGATGTGGTCTTGAATCACATAGGCATCAAAGGGGCCTTCAAGGTGTTTCTAGATTCTTTATATGATAACTCCAGAGCGAGAGTTCATATACCGGGTTTTTTGTCTGATGTAATAAAGCTGGAGAGAGGTACGCGGCAGGGGTGTCCGCTTTCTCCACTCCTCTTCAACTTGGCTGTGGAGCCCCTGTCGCGCTATCTAAATGATACAACAATCTTTAAGGGCATAAAAGTGGGGGGTCAGGAGCTTAAATCAGGGTTTTTCGCCGACGATATCATCCTATATATGTCGGACCCCAGAGGACACTTGCCCGGTCTATTGGCTGCCATACAACAGTTTGGGTCTTTCTCAGGCTTTCGGTTAAATATATCAAAATGCGAGCTCATGTTCCTCAGACAACAGAATGGGGGGGGTAGTGGACATTCGGGAGTTGGAAGTCATCTACACGGTATCCCCATAGCCCACTCATCAATTAAATATCTGGGAATTCACATGGGAAGAACTCCGGGGCTAACCTATAACCTGAACTACAACCCTCTGATCACGAAAATTGAGGGGGAATTGATCAGATGGGAAGGGCTCCCCTTATCGCTTCTGGGAAGGAGCCACCTGATCAAAATGATCAGTTTTCCTAGGCTCCTGTACCCCCTACAGACCATCCCTTTCCTTCTTAAACACTCAGATGTCAAAAAGCTCAATAGGGCGTTCTCACGATTCCTATGGAGGAACAGGAGACCCCGAATCCGTCTTAGAACGTTAATGCTCCGGGGGGCCGAGGGGGGGCTGGGGGTGCCGGATGTCAGGGGCTACAATTTGGCCTGTCTGGCAAGACACATTCTTGATTGGTTTAAGAAATCAAGCGGATTTTCGGATTACGACCTGGAATCTGCGATATGTGCCCCCTGGGATCCGGTGACCCTTCTACATTCCTCCAACGCCCGTCTGGAATCTCACATCAAAAACTCGGCGCTGTTCCGAGATACTAGGGGAGCATGGAAGGCGATAAGAAGGAAACTGGGATTGTCCTGGAAGATATCTAAATATCTTAGTCCTTGGCGCCACCCAGACTTTGAGCTGGGAAGGGAAAATGCCTTGTTCAGGATTTGGAGGGACAAAGGAGTTAAGACACTGGGAGACATCCTACATCGTCAAGAGGGAAGGTGGATGACGGGGGAAGAGGTACGAAATAAATGGCAACTAGGACTGGTGCATGATTTACAATACAATCAACTGAGGCACCATCTGTTGGGGTCGCTGGTGGATGTAAAACGAGAGTGTGGGGACTCGCCCTGGGATTGCCTGCCAGGGGAGACCTAGGCCCAATTTCGATTTCTACAGTCTATACTGCCTTGGGAATGGCTCTTCTGCCATCAGGCGGTTCAGAAACTTTCAAGGCTTGGGTGTCTAGACTGGGGGAGGAAGACATAGGCCAAATCATACTGGAAGGGTGGGCGACACTGAAGAAAAATGTCATTAGCGAAAGATGGAAAGATTCGCAATACAGGCTAATGCACAGAGCCGTGATGGGTTTCACCATTCCCCCGACGCCCACCCAGACGGATAAGATACAGGCCTGCCCTAAATGTGGATTGACGAAATCTGACATGTTCCATGGGATATGGGAATGTGATAGAGTAAAG
Organism: Allobates femoralis; assembly: GCA_033576535.1. NCBI lineage: Eukaryota > Metazoa > Chordata > Amphibia > Anura > Aromobatidae > Allobates > Allobates femoralis. Next base: position 315,812,664 of record JARQOC010000001.1, read on the forward strand.
AAGGGATGGACTGCTGCAAGGGACGTGACTCTACGGTCATGTGGCCTGGGACCGCCCATGGAACATAGGGCCTGGGTTTTCCATTACGCGCCTGACACCAACTTTTCAACAGACTCAAAGAAAATGTTCCACATGATTGCATTGGCCTACAAGAGGCTGCTATTGCGGCACTGGCTGGACAATGCAATCCCGACAAAATCGGAACTAGTAGAAGAGATGAAAAGAGCTTTAGAGTCAGAAAGAATTGCAGCGATGTGTGAGAGGGACACGAAATCTGGAAAATTTTTTGCTAAATGGCGAATGTTTATGTCTTCTTACTTATCTAGGGCTGAAATTGTACGATCTGTAACACCATTCCGAAATACGGAATGGTACCTTCTGGAAAACCTCCAAGGGTCGCTGGGAAAGTTAAATATAGAGGGAGCAAGTGGTGAGACCTGATACGAAGGCCTACAACATTGAGGATGACGGCCTATTGGTCATATGCCTTATTGCTGATGGAGTGGCGATATATTGCTGAGTAATGATCAGATGGGGGGAGGGGGGAAAGTTGTTGTTGGATGATATTTAACAAGTATTACGACTGATAATGTTATATGCTTTGGATTGTATAATATTTGAAAAACCTCAATAAAAATATGTTATAAAAAAAAAAAAAAAAAAAAAAGTGAGCACCCCCTAGTGCACTCGCACACTGCTAAGACTGGATGACAAATCAGTAAAGGTGCAAGTTTCGTGGATCCTTTGTAGTGCCCGGTCTGATCTCTTATATAATAGTGACTAATAAATGGTTACCCAAATCAAATCACCAAGGTCCTGCACCCCAAAACGTGTTTCGCACATTTGCTTCCTCAGAGGGTTTATTTGTTACAGAGCTTTCCCCACAAACAAAATAAATTTAAAAACGATTTTAGGTATAATGTCTTTTTATTAATGTATTGTGCATTACATCATTAACTGGCAATCGAAACATTAAGTACAAATTACAATGTTGTTTTTGAAGGACCATCTACGGGGAAAATACTGCACTCTTATCATCAAAGGCAACATCTTAGTGCAAGAACTTCTAATCATTATCCATCAAATAGTACCTAATGGACCACGCTTATCATTTCAGCTCGATGTCGTAGAATGTCTATACTGAACGATGGGAACATGATAAGTTGAACAGGCACTTTCAAATATGTTAACTGGCATATCTTAGAACTTAACTTGCCTCATTATTACAACTGGTTTTGAAAACAATAAGGATCCAAAATTTAAAGAAAGGGGGGACAAGACATAGGGGATGTTAGGCTGGGATAGTTGGGGAAAGGAAGGATAGAAGGGAAAAGGGAAGAATACAGGGAAGTAAGGGCAAGAAAGTGGGAAAACTTTCTTTCTCCGCATCTGGTGGTTTGTAGGCACGCATCCCACCCCCACTTCATCTCCTGATTTTAATCAGAATCTCCGATTTTCACCAGCTTGAGCCAAACTTAGTTCCACTGGTGGAAACAATGGGTGGAATCTCAACTCAAAGGGGTGCCTCACGTGGGTCCTGGATGGACACCTCCGAATATAGTGGCAAAGTCAGGGGAATCCAAAAACATAACCCATTGACTCCAAATCTTAAAGAACCTGTCTTTAGAGTCTATAACTTCAGCTGTCAAATCATCCATTTTGTAGATTTTATGCATTTAACTTAGCCAGTCAGTCAGTCTCAGACACTGAGAGGATTACCAAAAGCGGGGCATAACCATACTTGCTGCCATCAGACAGAATCTCAAAATATCCTTTTTTTGTGAGCTAATCGAGTCTGGCAGGACCGTCAACAGAGCACCAAAGGGTTGGCGTCCACTCGATTCCCTGTAATCTTGAAGTATATATCAAATACCGAATTCCAAAAGGGCCGAATCCCCCCACAGCTCCACCATACACTTCCACCCATTGTTTCGCATGGTGGTGGAAGTGCCAGTCTAACAATCTGGAGAGGATAGCTGCTTTGTAGTATTCTCTGAAATCAGGGAGGCCTGCCCCTCCATCAATGTCTACGTAGAATTAGGTAGCTAACAATGGGTCTGCTATTCCCTCAAATGAATCTTACCAGAGCTGATTTGAGGCTGGCAAAAAATGTGGGGGGGGGGGGATGGGGACATGGATTGGCAACGCTTGAAATAGGAAAAAGAAGCGTGGGAGCACGTCCATTTTTAGTGCATTAATTCGCCCAAACCAGGAAAGGCCTCTCATTGTGTGTCTCAAGGTCCTTAAGTGTAGTTGTAAGAAGAGGTAAATAATTGAGGGAGTATAGTTTCAGTTTGTTTAAGTCTGACGAAATCCTAACCCCAAGATATTTCAGACTTTCCTTTTGCCATCTAAAAGGGAAATGTTCCCTTAGGTGATGGCCCTCAGCATCTGGCAAGGATGTTCAATACCTCGGACTTGGTTAAGTTAACTTTAAAATGACTTAATTTGCTGAATTTATCGAAATATTTAATAATCGAGGGGAAGGTTATTCTGGGTTGGGTTATAAATAATAACAGGTCGTCAGCAAATAATGCGGCTTTGCACTAACCCTGTCCCCCCCTCTATACCATTTATATTAGGGTTCTTACGTAGGGCTATTGCTAGGTGTTCCATAGTGATAATGTATAATAGGGGGGATAACCAGCAACCCTGACGGGTGCCATTACGGATAGCAAAGGGTGACGACAAGACCCCATTGGTACGCACTCTCGCCTTGGGACCTCCATATAATGTGAGGGTCCAGTCAATGAGGGAGGCCTTCATAAAGCACCAGTCAACCCGGTCGAATGCCTTCTCCGCATCCACTGAAAGAAGGCATGACGGAATACCCTTCTTTGCCTTTGCCATAAGTAAGAAAAGTTTATTAGTATTATCTCTAGCCTCTCTCCCTTCAATGAACTCCAGTTGATTGTTATGAATGAGTCCTGGGAGGAGGCCCTGTCTATTGGCAAGAGCCTTTGAAAATAATTTGATGTCCACAATAATCAAGGAGATGGGCCTATAGTTGGCCACCTCTAGGGGGTCTCTAAAAGGCTTAGGGATAACACTAATGTGTGCCTCTAAAAATTGTATAGCCCAGGGCGAAGTAGTGGAAACTGCGGAGAAGACCCTCGCAAGGAAAGGTGCCAGCTGGTCGCCTAACAATTTGTAAAACTTGGGTGAGAAACCATCAGGGCCCGGGCATTTACCCGTCGGGGTGTCTTTAATTAAAGCTTGGACCTCTTCTACAGAGAAGTCCCCCTCTATGGCCGTGGAGTCATCTCTGGGAAGCGTGGGAAGGGCCGTCTTCTCCATGTATGTGCTGAGTTTACATTCAATTGTTTCGCGGGGCGAGTCTCTATAGTGACCTTCAATACTGTATAGTTTCTCGTAAACGTTTCTGAAGGTTTCAGTAATAAGGGTAGGGTGTTGTGTCAATGTGCCATTCAATTGTTTAATTTGTGGGATGTGTCTTATGTTCCCTCTAGGATGTAGGATCCTTGGGAAGGGTCTCCTGCATTTGTCCCCAAATTCATACATGAATCGGAAGTAGCCCATTTTCTGTTTAAGGGATTGCTGGTCTAAAACCCCTTGAAGTTCTCTCTAGTTTTGAGGAGGTCGACTAATACCTCTTCAAAAAGACAAGAGGTGGGGGAACAAGAGGCGCAATAGTGCCCTATCACTCAAGACACTCAAAACGTGGGTGGTAAAACAAGGTTCACTCACCTAGCCCAGTTGTGAGACCCACAACTGGTTTGAAGGCAAAGGATTTTATTTGGCTGCTGCAGGACCTCCACCGACCACTCACACGTGGAACGACCATCAAAGGATTGGGAAAGCAAGGTGTGTTACAGTCCGCGCTTCCCTGAGGAAGGTGCCAGGAGAGGCATTGAAACGCGTAGGAAAGGAAATAAAGAAGATCTCTTGCTATCCAAATTGGATTCCTGGTCATTTGTGGGGACTTGGCAGCGCGGACTGTAACACACCTTGCTTTCCCAATCCTTTGACTAATACCTCTTGAGACAATGAGTTTTTATGGGACCAACACACCAATTTTTCATAAGATAGTTAATCCTCTCTCCTCTGTCCCTTTTCAGGCGTGCTCCATGCTTAATAAATGTCCCCCGTATTACGCATTTAAGTGCCTCCCATTGGATTGGCAGGGACGTGGGGTCGGTGGAGTGGACACCTCTAGGAAACCCCTAATCATGTCACGGATATCTTTTAGGCAGGTCTGGTCCAATAATAAGTTATCATTGAGACGCCATGTCCATAGTCTGGGAGTTGCAAATATATTGGAGCATCCTCTGGGAGGCCTTACTATTAGCTGCGAGTTTATGGGAGGAGAAGGACTGCCTTCCAGATGATGTATCAAGGGCCGCAATGAGGGGAAAATTAAAATCACCCCCACTACCAGGACACCCTCCGCAAAGTCAGCCAAGAATGAGAGGATTGCTATACATTTGGGAATGGGGTCAGGTTAAATTTGCTATGGTGAAGAGTTAACCAGCAGCTTAAGGAATAAGAATCTACCCTCAGGATCGACTGTGGTGTCCAGGACTGAGTGACTAAAAGATTTGTAGACCCCAATGGAGACCAGCTTTGATTTCCCCTCTGGGTTGGGGCAATGTATCCATGTCTTGTAATATCTGTTTTTAAAAGCCGGAATAGGGTCTGATTGGAAATGGGTTTCTTGCAATAAGACAATATGGGCCTTTTGGGCGTTCATAGCAGATAATATTTGTGAGCTCTTCTGAGGGACTTAAAACCCCCATACATTTAGTGAGCACCAATTTACCTTCATTGTAAAGCATCAAGAGAGGGGTGGACCTAGATGGAAGGAGGATGAGATAGCGGAAAGAGAGAAGCAGGGAAAGGGCGAGGGAAAGGGCGTGGGAAAGGGAGTACAGGAGAGGAATAGACACGGAAGGGCAGAGGATATAGGGATTAGAGGGGAGACTAGGGTTAAGAAACAACAAGAAAAACGATAGGTTGTCAAGTCAAAGGTCAAGAGAACAATTTTAGGATCTAGTAATACGGCCAGCGTTTGAGCGTCAGCGATCACAATTAGGGACAAGCCCTCCACAAAAAAGCATCCCTACCCGAGTAAAGCATATATAACATTTTAAATTTGCAGGCCTGAAAAAAGAATAAAAACATTTTCCAATATTAACCACTATAACATTAAGGATGGAGCTGAGCCCCTTCATCAATGGGAACTGGGGTGGGTCCCGTTGCCCCACCACGAGGCTCTGCCAGAGCCGGGACCAAAATACAGTCACCCCCAGCAGGGCTCTACCTCTTGACCAAGGAAGGTGAAAAAATAAAGAGGGGGGCCCCTGTCCGGGTGAAAAAAGTTCAAGTGTCGGATCCTGGGGTATTATCTCTTCTCTCAAGTCATCCGGAGGGCCGACCTTGTTCGCCCCCCGCGGACCCCTCCCGGGAACCCAGGGGGAAGACCGGCCAGTCGTCAATCCTCACCTGGGAGAGTCCCAAAGCAGCCAGGAAGGCGGGGGCATCGGTAGGGGCCCGTAAAACGTGCATCCACCCGCCCCGCCGCACCTGGAGGCGGAATGGGAAGCCCCAGCTATTTGGGAACTCATTATCCCGCAGCAGGTCCAAAACAGGACGGAGGGCTCTCCTTTTCTGGAGAGTCAGCCGAGACAAATCGGGCAAGATGAGGATGTCAGCGACTTGGTATTTGGTCACAGTCCCGTACCGGATTTTACTCATAATAGCGTCTTTGATGGTGTACTTGTGGATCCGGTATATAACATCTCTTGGATGACTAGGGTCGCTGGGTCTGGGGCCCAAGGCCTATGAGCTCTGTCTAGCTCTATAACTCTGTGTGAATGCTCTCCCAGGATCTCGTTAAAAATGGTCTGCAGTACCTGGAGAAGATTTGTAGACTCGAGGGTTTCTGGGAAGCCTCTCACTCTTATATTATTCCTCCTCCCGCGATTTTCAGCGTCGTCCATAGCCTCGACTAGGGAATTGATGTGGATAAACTGTCTCTCAATAAGTTGTTGTTGAAGTCTGGAGGCCTCCTCTAAAGCTCTGATCCTGGCGGAGTGTTCCAGGCCTTTCACGTCTACCCACTCCGCTTCACCAAGCAGCTCAGATTTGTATGCCTGCTCGAGTCTCATTATATATGCCTCCATATGTTCTCTAGTAGGGATGGCTGTCATTCTAGTACGCAGTTCACTGAGCTCCGCAAGCACACTCTGGCCCTGCGTGGCAGCATGTGGTTGTCCTGTGTCCCCTTAAGCAGAGGCACAGCATGAGGAAGCAGCAGCTGCACATCCCCCAGTAGATGGATTATTGGGGCTCACTCCTCTGGGCTCATATGCTGTCCCCTGGGATGGGAGTAAAGGTGCCTTCCCAGTGTCCCTGGTTGAATTCTGTGCCCTCTCAATGCTCTGCCCCTGGTATGTACTCTCCTCCAGGGTCTGAGGAGCCGACACCGCTCCCTCTGATGTCTCCTCTATTGCCTCCTCTTCTGTGCCTGGGCATCTCTACACCAGCCTCTGCAGGTCTCAGGGTCCCCGACATCCTCCCCCCACTGGTACGCTTACTTGGGGAGGCAGCAGCCTCCGCTGATCCACCGTTAGTAGTCTGGGGGGTCCTCCGCTGCCTTGTCCTCTGCTCGGCGGGGAAACGCGTGGAATCCTGTGCATCCGCTAGCTTTGCTGCAGGATAGCGCCTGCCCCCTCCGGCCATCGTGGGTCCATGGCTCCTGGAGCCGCCGCTGGGGAAATGGCAGCAAATTGAAGCCTCCGTGGTGTCTGGAGGCACTTCACGTCTGCCCCCTCGCACCAATCCCCCTCCCCCCAGAGCTGCTCATGGGGGAAGAAATAACTGCAGGCCTGCTGGTTAAATTGCTGGAAATGTGCTCGCGCCTGGGAGCAGCAGCAAGATGCGACCTCACTCCATCATGGCCAGGCCACGCCATTAAAAGCAATTTTAATCAATAGATCTTGGAATAATATTAATAATTCCACAATTAGATGTGTTTAATAAAATGTTTCCATGTTGAGATAATCTTAAAAGATTATCTCAGCACGAGGATCCGTTTTTGGTGCAGTTTCTGCACAAAAAATGGATTTTCTTTTTGCAAAAAAAAGCATCACAAGCATCATCCGTTTGTGCTTTTTTGCTCCATTTTCAGGGGAAACAGACAGACACACAGACACTTTCTCACCCTCCCCACAATCCCACGGTGACCTCCGGTGATGTCATCATCCTGGCAGGCTGCAGGACCTGTGAGTTATCTGTTCGGTGCCTCTAGAATCTGCAGCCTCCCAGGATGAGGACATTACCGGATGTCACTGTGGGATCGCGGGGAGGGTGAGTAATTAGTGCAGCAGAAAACGCCACACAAATTGACATTTTCATTCTTAGCGAGGATCCATTTTTAAGCCTAAAAGCAGATCTTCACAAAATACAGTCATATGAAAAAGTTTGGGCACCCCTCTTAATCTTACTCTTTTTTTCTTTGTTTCAAATTGTTTTTTTGCAACAGCTATTTCAGTGTGATATATGTAATAACTGATGGACACAGTAATATTTCAGGTTTGAAATGAGGTTTATTGTACTAACCAAAAATGTGAAATATGCATTATTTCAAAATTTGACAAGTGCCAAAGTATGGGCACCCTTCTGATTTTCATGATTTGAATACTCCTAACCACTTTTTACTGACTTACTGAAGCACTCAATTGGTTTGGCAACCTCATTGAGCTTTGTACTTCATAGCCCGGTGTATCCAATCATGAGAAAAGCTATTTCAGGTGTCCACTTACAAGTTGTTCTCCTAGTTGCATCGTCTCTTGAGGAGTGACATCATGGGCTCCTCAAAACAGCTCTCAAATGATCTGAAAAAAAAGATTGTTCAACATAGTTGTTCAGGGGAAGGATACAAAAAGTTGTCTGAGATTTAACCTGTCAGTTTCCACTGTGAGGAACATGGTAAGGAAATGGAAGACCACAGGGACAGTTCTTGTAAAGGCCATAAGTGGCAGGCCAACTAAAATATTAGAAAGGCAGAGAAGAAGAATGGTGAGAACAGTCAAGAACAATCCACAGACCACCTCCAAAGACCTGCAGCATCATCTTGCTGCAGATGGTGTCACTGTGCATCGGTCAACAATACAGCGGACACTGCACAAGGAGAAGCTGTATGAGAGAGTGATGCAAAAGAAGCCGTTTCTGCATGCATGCCACAAACAGAGTCGCCAATTTCATTTTGGAAGACGGTCCTGTGGACTGATGAAACAAAGATTGAGTTGTTTGGTCTTACAACAAGGTGTTATGCATGGCGCCGCAAAAACACAGCATTCCAAGAAAAACACATGCTACCCACTGTCAAATTTGGGGGAGGGTCCATCATGCTTTGGGGCTGTGTGGCCAATGACGGCACCGGGAATCTTGTTAAAGTTGAGGGTCGCATGGATTCCACTCAGTATCAGCAGATTCTTGAGAATAATGTTCAAGAATCAGTGTCAAAGTTGAAGTTACGCCGGGGATGGATCTTTCAGCAAGACAATGATCCAAAACACTGCTCCAAATCTACTCAGGCATTCATGCAGAGGAACAATTACAATGTTCTGGAATGGCCATCCCAGTCCCCAGACCTGAATATCATTGAACATCTTTAAGATGTTTTGAAGCCGGCTGTCCATGCTCGGCGACCATCAAACTTAACTGAACTGGAATAGTTTTGTAAAGAGGAATGGTCAAAAATACCTTCACCCAGGATCCAGGAACACATTAACAGCTACAGGAAGCGACCTGTCAGTTTTTGAAATAATGCATATTTCACATTTTCGGTTAGTACAATAAACCTCATTTCAATCCTGAAATATTACTGTGTCCATCAGTTATTACATATATCACACTGAAATAGCTGTTGTAAAAAAACAATTTAAAAATAAAAAAAGACTAAGATTAAGAGGGGTGGCCAAACTTTTTCATAAGACTGTATTCTGTCTGAATATCAAATCTTGAAATGCATTCACTTTTCCGAAATGCCCAAAGTCACTGCATTTCACTGCAAAAACTGATCCTCAATAAACGCAGCAATAACACTGTGTGAATGTAGCCTTTTTCAAGATCTGTTTATTAAACTTAACTTTGCTTGTGAGACAACTCCTTTAACTATTCTTATATTACAATGGATTTGATATGATCTTCACTTGATATTAATGTTTGACATTTGCGGCTTACTCAATTTTTTTATTCTGCACAATTTAAGTATTCATATATACACGTGTACTTTTACTTATATGAATGTCTTATTTTATTATACTGTAAATATTTTCATCCACAGTCTAACAATTTTTGCTTTTCTTTTTGTATTCATTGTTTACTTTTGAACATCAGATTACCATCGTTATTATTAATATATACCTTAATCTACCTAAAACCCGCTCATTGTGCTAACATCTCCAGAATTTGAGTATCTACATATCTAATATATAAAGTTGAGTGTATGTATGTGTATGTGGCAAGCCCCACCCACTCCACATAACCACGCCCACTCAACATGGCCATGCCCATGCCCCATAGCCACACTTGCTCCACATAGCCCCACTCCACATAGCCATGCCCATGTGTGTGGCAAGCCCCACCCACTTCATATAATTATGCCCCCACTCCACATAGCTATGCCCACTACACATAGCCACACCCCTCCATTGTAATGTCACAATAGAATGTAAAATGTTAGCTTATAAAATTCTGTGTCATGTCACTGCCTGATCATTCTGATCTTATGACGCGTAAGAAAAAGAATGTAACTGGATGATTGTCGTCACATGCAAAGAGAAAAGCTGTATTTTGCCTCAATGAGCAAGACTTACAGAAATGGAAGAAAGGGAGGCAAGAATTACAGAAATAAGTTCAGAAATGGAAGAAAGGGAGGCAAGAGCTGCCTTCTCAACGGCCATGGAAGAAAGGGAGGGGAATTACAGGAGAAGTTTGGGGTGTGGGTAGAGGGGTGAGGGGTAGATTTGAGGGGGAGCGTGGGTCGATGGGGCGGGTTAGGGGGGGGGGGAGGCAGGATTGATAAGTATAGTGGACATGCAATACACATACACAGACATACACTCAGCTTATAACAGTTAGTTACTATGCTCGGGCAATGGCGGGCTCTACAACTAGTATTACATAAAACCTAAATATGTGCTATTTTAAACTAATAAATATTATCATTTGTAATTTTTTTTATCTAAGTGTGGCATTTCTTATTGCATGGAAACTGGATTTATTTTCAGCACACACTTATTACAGTCTTTTATAAATTTGTAATTTAACATGTAGCCCCAGCCTAACAATTGCATTCTGTTGGTATATTTCCCATCTTAAAAGTGACGTATAGAAAAAGATGTACAAGAAAAGAGTTTTTTCATTTAACAAATCATTTGTCCAAAAACATCTAAAAAATGTTCTTAAGACAGTATTTACCTCTAACTAATCACAGGCATGCCCGTAGTGCCTTTTTTGATACATGTCGCTGTCTCCTTCGCTCTATAGCAAGAATGACGTTGACACAGCAGAGTACTCTCTGCTATCCTGGAGCCCTTTCTCCATCCTACCTCTGTGGTGTCGTGCTTCTTACAGTAGATCAAGCAGAGCTCTGAATACTAATCTCCTCTGGACATGCTGCAATAGATAGTTTCTGTCATCGGTACAAAAAAAAATTCTACGTTTTTACGCCACTAAGCAAAATTGGGACAAAAATTGTGGTAGTCATGTTATTGCCTTTGAAGAAATTACCATTGAAGAAAGCCATCATGGGCAGCTAGAGTGACTGGCAACTACTGATCAAATGACATCATTTTTACTGCTTGGTATCAGTTTTCTTATTCAAGACTAAACTACCATAATATAAAAGAAAGGCTGCTCTATAACATAAAGATACATTCAGGCAGAAACCAATAAAGAATGAAGAATTTAAAGATAGATACATACTTTCTTTTACCATCACGAGCTTCCAGGTTGCTGTCCCATCTCTGGGACATTAGTATGCTAAGCTCCATCTCCTCCTTCTCCACCTGCGGTTCATTCTCTTCATCGTCACTATTCTGCATGGCATTGAACCTTGCAGATAAGCTGTGCTGTGATAATTGCCTGGACAGATCCATTTGATAGCCATCATCTTCTAGACCAGCTAGCAGTTTTATCATGGCTTGATCTTGACTGTTGTCCACTAAACAAAAGAAAAAAAAAATAGGAAAAAAGCCAATTAATGATCTTTGTCTTTAAATTTCCCTAATAAGGGTACCGTCACACTTGGCGACGCACCAGCGATCCTGACAGCGATACGACCTGATAGGGATCGCTGGTAAGATGTCAAACAGTTAGATCTCACCAGCGATGCAACAACGATCCGGAATAATACGGAGGTCGCTGGGACCCTGTTTCTCAGACCTGTAGTATTGAGGTCGTTGGTCGTTGTCCCTGTCAAACACACCGATGCATGCTGCCCAGCGGGACCCCAATGATCAACAAATAGTCCAGGCGACTGACACAACCAGCGATCTCACAGCAGGGGTCTGGTGGCTGCTAAGTGTCAAATATAGCGAGATCGCTGTTGCGTCACCAAACTTGTAAATTAGCAGCGATCTTGCGTAGTGTGACGGGGCTTAAAGTCAGACCTGTTAAAAGTTATGCTGATGAGCAGAACTGGATTTGCTGAAAAGCCCCAGAATATTAGGTAAAAAGAAAAAAAAAAAAAAAAGAAAAAAATAAAAAGTCTGAAAGGATATCTTCTAAGGCTGGCTTCACACCATGGCAAGGTCCGGTCCGGGGCTGTCCCGTGTAAACCAGACAGGCCGGACCGGTTTTTGGCCCAATAGTAGCCTATGGGCCTATGGGGCCAGAAGGAGCCAGATGGCAGCTCTCTGCCATCCGGTTTCATCTCTGCGGTGGAATCCAGGAGAATTCGGTTTATTCTCTCCGGACACAAAAATGTTGCTTGCAACATTTGTGTGTCCGGGGAGAAAAATCTCCCCAATTTGCCGGATCCCGGATACGCCCGGATTCTCCCGGATCCGGGGCAATCCGGTGCTCCCTAACATGGGAGCCTATGGGGCCGGATTGCCCTGGACCGGGAGGATCCAGGAATCGGACACTGCCGGCTGCACGCCGCTGTTCTTTCAGGACCGCGGCTAGCTCCCTGCCTGAATCATTAGCAGCTGCAGCTGCGTCCGACTGCACACAGGACCGGAGGGCACATTTGGCCCTCCGGTTCTGTGTGCTGATCCGGTCCGGGGCTGTCAGGGTCATCCCGGACAGCCCCGGACCGGATCACACCGTGGTGTGAAGCCAGCCTAAGTTTGGTCTTGTATATCTCTTAGGTCCTCAAAGCAAGCCAGAAACTTGGAAAAAAAAACATGTGACAAACTCCATGACTTAAATGCATGACATGATCCGTTTTAGAAGCAGGTAGTACCATACTTTCTTTACAGTGACAGTGACAACTTCATATCACAGAGAGATAGAAGAAATTTGGGAATACAAATTGATAACGACCATTGACACATTCAAAGCAGGATTAAATGTTTCACATGTATTCATGGGTTTTTAAATAAAATTAATGGGCATTTGGGAACATAACAGATTCATGCATTTTTATATAAATTAAAAGGACACTTGAGGATATCACATCTCTAAGAGACTCCATTTTGAGGACTATGAACTTTTGACTTTTCTTGTGTCAACTCCCTCGCTTCGATCCATTGCTCTCCACAACTCACAGTATTTTCAGGTCTCCACAGGCTACTAACCATATAACAATAATACAATTTGTTCCGCTTATCTTAAAATTTCGCTTTCTCTTTCCCAGCATCTCTACCTCTCCCCAACCTGACTCTGCTTTAAGTTACCTGTCGTATTTACTACAGCATCTAACACCGTTTTTTTTTCCCTTTTGTTTTTTTTTCTTTTGCTTATGTATATATGTATGTGTCTTCAGAATTTGTGTCATTATCAGCCTGACGAGGGGGCAATAGTGTCTCGAAAGCTTGCTATGTTTACCACCTCAGTTAACCATTAAAAGATATGAACCACTGAGGACTCTCAGATTCCAATATTTTTCTATCTACTGGCTAACACATATTTTATCTTATCTTAGTGGTGTAAAGAAGTGGAGTCAATATCACTAGGTTTAATACAGTAGGGTATATTAGAGAGTTAGGAATGTTATTGTCATTGTTTATCAATATTTATACAGCGCCTTGAAAAAGTATTTAACCAGAACACCTTCTCCAAATGCCATATAGAGGGCACAGTTAGGGTAATATGTGGAAGAAGGTGCTTTTCTCAGATGAGACCAAAGTAGAAGGTTTTGGGCTGAATGCCAAACACCATCCCCACTTTCTAACATTGTGGTGGCAGCATCAGGCTGTGAAGATACTTTTCCTTAGCAGAGAGAGGGAAGTTGGTTAGAGTTGATGGGAAGATGGTTGGAGGTAACAGGGCAATCCTGGAGGAAAAAGTGTTAGAGGCTACAAAAGACTTGAGACCGGTTTGTAGGTTCAATTTCCAGCAGGACAACCACCCTAAACATACTGCCAGAGCTACAGGAATGGTTTAGAGCACAGCAATTTCATGTGCTTGAATGGCCCTGGAAAAGTCCAGAACTAAATCCCTTTGTGAACAGTAGTTTTCGAGTCTTGCCACAGATTCTCAGACACCCTCTATACAATGTCACTGAGCTAGAGATATTTTCCAAAGAAGAATGGGCAAAAATGTAAGCAAGTCTCTAGATGTGCAAAGCTGGTAGAGACATACCGCAAGATACTTGCAGCAGTAATTAAAGGTGGTACTATAGAGAAGTGACTCAGCAGGGCTGAATACAAATGCACATCACAATTTTTAAATTAAAATTTTTAAAATTATTAGAAAAGCATGTATCATTCCCTTTACTCTCCACAAATACTTACTACTTTGTGTTGGTTTATCACATAAAATACAACTAAGGCGTTTTCACATCAGCGGTAATCGCTGATCGCAGCAGTTGCAGTGAAAAAACTGCAACTGCTGCGGTTACCGCATAAGGCCCCTTTCACATCAGCGTTTTTTTCAAATCGTGGCAGATGCGATGAAAAAACCGCATCTGCCGCGATTACCGCATACCGGCTGCACTTGCGGCGCGGTTGCGGTAAACCCCATACAATGTATAGGCAGGCTTGCGGCAGGTGCGGCAGGTGTGGTTTTGGCTGTCAGCCGCGGTTTTTTTCGCGGCCGCACCTGCCGCAAGTGCCAAAACCACACTTGCCGCAAGCCCGCCTATACATTGTATGGGGCTTGCCGCAACCGTGCCGCAAGTGCAGCCGGTATGCGGTAATCGCGGCAGATGTGTTTTTTTCACCGCATCTGCCGCGATTTGAAGAAAACGCTGATGTGAAAGGGCCCTAATGGCCGCACTTGCGGTTCACCTGCGGGAAGCCCCATGCAATGTCTATGGGGCTTGCGGTAAGTGTGCGGCAGGTGTGGTTCCGGGACTTGCGGCAGAGGCGGCTGCATCTGCCACAAGTGCCGAAACCGCAACTATACCGCACCTGCTGTAAGCCCCATAGACATTGCATGGAGCTTGCCGCAGGTGAACCGCAAGTGCGGCCGTTAAGCGGTAACTGCGGCAGTTGCGTTTTTTTCACCGCAACTGCTGCGATCAGCGATTACCGCTGATGTGAAAGGACCCTAAGTTTGTGGGTGAAACATTAAAAAATATGGATAAGTTTATGGTGTATGAATACTTTTCCAAGGTACTGTACAAATATAGCATTTCAGCATACACATTGTGTACAGTCACTGCAGTATACACATACACAACACTGCTGCATGCACAGAACATGCTCACGACACAGCTGCACAGGCGCACGCGAACACACACAGCTGCACTATAACACACTCCACTCAGCTACATTCAAATCAACACACACAAACCTAATAAATTACCATGGTTTGAAGTTCTTTCTAGACATATGACTGATCGCATGACATGGAAGGTCCTTCAGCTTCAGTATGTGCAGCATCTGTGCAGGTCACAGCAGCTTCCTTGTCTTGTACTATACTGATCAGTTTGGTTAATGTCAGGCAGGCGCAGAGAGTTCTCCCAGTGAACAAAAAGGACATTTTGTTCGTGTTTTCAATCACAGGAAGTTCCCTCCAGATTGCAAGATGCTCAGACTTTTTAATAAGATTTGTTTCCTTGCTTGCAGGTGTTTCATGTAGTTTCTCTTCTTTGAGCTGTCTCCCCGTGTGCTCTCCCCCCTGTGATGTCTTCTCCCCTCTGTGCTCTCTCCTTTGAGCTGTCTCCCCCCTTTGCGCTCACCCCTCCCCTATGCTGTGTCTTTCCCCCTACTGTGGTGTTTAAAGATGGCGATGGAGTAAGTGCGCATGCACGTACCAGGTCACGCCACTGCCATCTTTGTATATCCAGGTGTTCAAAGATGGCAGCCGCCTGAGTAAGTGCGCATGCACGTCAGGTATAGACATGCGCACTTGATCAGACAGTGATGTGTCAGCGATGGCTGCTGATGGCAGTTTCAGGTGGTAACACCGCTGACAGTACTAAGCAAATGTGCCAGTACCGCCATATTTGCACACCCATCATTCTCTTCCCCTGTGCGCCCTCTGTGCCCCTTCTGCCTCCCTGTGCGCTCTCTGCACCCCCCCCCATGCACTCTGCACTGTTTTGGAGCCTGATTCATTTATGATTTTGAATAAAATCAATTATTCTTGCAATAATCTCCGGAAGCTGGACCAATCCCGGCTTCCCTAATACACAAGTCAGGCATACGGAATGGAGCCTGGAATTCTGGAACCTTCTTCATGTTGCAAGTGTTCAGGGGGCTGTAAGCCCTTCTGCCCATCCAGGGGGATGATCCCAGGAGAGGGAGAACAATAAGACATGTTTGGCTGGATTAGTTGATGCTGTGTTTGACAAGGAGTAGGATCTGCTGCGGCCAGATTCTGGAGACCGTGTATGGACTGTTAGAAATTGGATATCGATTGCCCAGTGCAATTGGGCTGTGTTGCTTACCCTGCTGGATTCAAGGAACTCACCTAAGAACTGTTGTTGCATTTTTCTCAAAAACGGGAGTGATGGGGCGGTGCCCCCAGATCTGTTTCTATTGTTATAGACTCATTGTCAGACTCTAAGGAATTATATTCCTGCTTGGTGTTCTATTCTCCTATTTGCAATAAAGGTCCGTTGGATTGTTCAAAGACCTGCTGTCCCTTCCTGTTCTGTCACACACACGGTCATACCAGCCACAACCCATCTTCAATGCTCTTACTGAGTGAAGCAGGTTGTTGGCCAGATACATGACACCTCCATTTTCCCTTTAATACGGTGCAGTCGTCATGTCCCCTTTTAAGAAAGGCACCTCCAAAGTATGTTTCCACACCTATGCTTCATGGTGGGGAAGATATTGTAGTCATCTTTCTTCTTTCTCCAAACAATCCAAGTGGAATCAATACCAAAAAATTCTATTTTAGTCTCATCTGACCTCATGACCTTCTCTCATGCCTCCACTGGATCATCCAAATGATTATTGGCAAACTCCAAATGGGCCTGGATATGTGCTGGCACAAGCAGGGGGATATTGGGTGGCATGCATGATTTTAATCAATGATTCTGTAGTGTGTTGCTAATGGTAATCTTTGAGACTGTAGTCCCAGCTCTCTTCAGGTCATTAACCAGGTCCTCCTGTGTAGTTCTGGGCTGATCCCTGACCTTTCTCAGAATCATCCTTACCCCATGAAGGAAGATGTTTCTTCCATTTTCTAATAATTGCACCAACAGTTGTTGCTTTCTCACCCAACTGCTTGCATAATGCCCAGAGGCACATTCCAGCTTTGTGCAAGTCTACAATTTTGGCCCTGGTGTAGGCGCAATTAATACAGGTAATGAGTGCAGAGAAGGAGGGCGTCTGAATGAAAAACTAACAGGTCTGTGAGCGCCAGAATTCTTGCTGGTTGGTAGATGATAAAATACTTATTGCATGAAATAAAATGCAATTTAAAAATCATGCAATGTAATTTTCAGGATTTTTTTCCTACATTCTCTCACAGTTAACGTGTACCTATAATACATGGCAGTGTATCAAATACTTATTTCCCGATTAACTTACATTTTAGGAGTACACTTAAGGTACCTTTACACGCGGCAACTTTTCTAGGAATTTCACTGGCAACTTACTGGTTGCAGGGAAATCATGGACACATTGTTCTATTTTGTTGCTGTGTACAAATGGAACAATGTGTTCATGATTTCACTGCAACCAGTAAGTTGCCAGTGAAACTCCTAGAAAAGTTGCCACGTGTAAAGGTACCCTAATGGCCACTTTACACGCAGCTACAGGTAACAGGTTTTCCACAGGTAACTTACTGGCTGCAGGGAAATCATGGAGACATGGTTCTATCTTGTTGCTGTGTACAAATGGAACTATGTCTCCATGATTTCACTGCAGTCAGTAAGTTACCTGTGGAAAACCTGTTACCTGTAGCTGTGTGTAAAGTGGCCATAAGAGGTAATACATGTAAATAGTATTCACAATAGACGATTGATACAGCTCAGTTTCTGTACAGTGAACTCTGCACAGATCACAGAGCATTCGTAGATTGTGAGCCCTCGCGGACAGAATCCTCTCTCCTCCTGTACCTGTGCGCCATATGTTGTCCATGTACCTTGTATTTGTCTTTATTTACCCTTTCCGCAAGTAAAGCACCATGGAATTAATGGCACTATAATAATAAATAATAATAATAATCTCTAAAAGTCAAAAAATATCTAGTGTCTTTTGCTACCTTAGATCCATGAGGCTGCTCTAAAGTGTATACTGTATCTAACTGTTAAATCTGGTTGATAAATGATAAGAAATTGTAAATGCTAATGCACTTACTCTATTTGAAAAATCAAAAGTCAGAAAAAAAAAACAACAGCATATTTATCGCATTACTTTATTTATTTTTTTTAAATCTTAACATTTCCCTGGCTATTGGAGTTAGCCCTTCCCATGCTGCACACTTGTAAAAATCTCCCAACACCCACCTCCTGGCTCCTTGAAAAGCACAGAGTATAGTCGAGGAGGCAAAATGTTACAATCTGTACAAGGAATACTAATGCCTGACCACAGCATGAAGCAAGAGAACGAAGCGGAACAGCATCAGTATCTACAAAACAGGGCACTGGATATTAACGAAGACTAGGGTAGATGAAATTAAGTAAATTGTACAAAATATTTAATTGTTCTAAAAGAAAATAATGGATGCAATTGTTGTTGTTGAGAAAATGACAAAGAAAAAGGCTAATATCGAAGACATTAGTGTTTCAGTATTTATTCAAAGTCAGACAGAAAGGACACTGTGAGATCAGTAATCATCAATCATGTAATCCTAGCGCCATCATCTGTGTCTGACGCTTCTAAGGCTTTTATACAAGCATAATAGTCTCCGGCTTTTAAGGACGCAGCAGGCAGAAGAGCAATAAATCTCTTTACTACAAATAGTTGTTGCTGTCCTCCTGCATCAGTTTTGATACAATTTATCTAGGATGAGCTCAACTATTCAAGCTTCAAGCTCCTGGGTGGTCACTATATTTGTCAAAACTTAAGGGCCACTGGATATCAGATTTCTGGGCTCCAGCATGTAATGTTCACATACTGAAACACCAAATGTGAGGGAGATTAAAGGGGTTGTCCATTATTCAGAAAACCCTTCTCAATTGCTATACTATTCTTTGTTAATAACAGCCTATTCTCACCTCTGTTGCTATTACAACTCTGACGGCACTGGTTATCCTGGGGCTAATGGTCATGTTGTTATTCCATAAGAGCCCTGATGACAATCAGTGGTCGCTTCACTCTCCTCGTCTTATGATGTAACTGAGAATCAGAGGAAATTACAGAAGCAGCAGCTCTTACTTCTTCTGAGTGTCCGGTAGGTTTTCAGTGTTATCATCATTGTAAGACTGATTTCACATCAGCGTTTTTGCTGAATCGCGGCAGATTCGGCAGATTTATCGCATCTGCCGCGCAATGACCGACTTGCAGCAAGCCCCCATTCATTCTCTTTGGGACTTGCAGCAGGTGCAAGTGCGGTTTTGCCGTGACCCGGCAAATCCATCACTTGCGCTAAAAGTCAAAAAACCACGGTTAGCTGCGCTCTTTTGACTTGCCGCAAGTGCCGGATTTGCCGGATTGCGACAAAAACCACACTTGCTGCACCTGCCACAAGTCCCAGAGAGAATTAATGGGGACTTGCCGCAAGTCAGCCGTTAAGCGGCAGATGTGGTAAATCTGCTGGATCTGCCGCAATTCAGCAAAAACGCTGATGTGAAAGGTGCCTTATTGTGCCAGTGCCGGAGGTGAATAGAGGACAACCCTCTTAAAGAAATTTTTTACAAATTTAGTCACACCGTTTATGTGATATGTACAGTTGTAACCAAAGGTTTTGAGATGGACACAAATGTTGGCTCTCCCAAAGTTTGGTGCTGCAGTGTTCTTAAACTTTTTTGGTGAGATGTTTTTATCGTTCGTGAAGTACAATTATAGGCATTTTGTACACATTTACATTTTTATTCACAAATATATCAAGCTTCAGCAAAAACTCAATATTTAGAGTTGACCCTGATCTTTCAAGACCTCTACACTTCGCCCTGACATGCTTGATATCAGCGTCTGGGCCAAATCCTGACTGAAGGAAACAAAGAGAGGAGCACACTGTGAAGAACCTAATACTTTATGGGAACGGATGGGGCCAGGGGCCACTAATCTGGGGGGTCGTAGGCCTGTAAGTGTGCCATCCAGGCTGGGGATCGTATGCAACCTGCTGCAAGCCTCCGCTTCTGCATTGTTTCCAGGTGCGGTCACATGACTGCGCCGGCCAGAAATACGTCACTGCAGGTCTTTCAGCGTTGTATCTTGTTGCCGGGTGACGCTAGGTCCTTCAGCCTTAGGGGTACTTCACACACAGCAACATCGCTAACGATGTCGCTGAAACGTCACAGGATTTGTGACATAACAGCGACCTCGCTATGTGTGACACATAGCAGTGATCAGGCCCCCCACTGTGAGATTGCTGATCATTACAAATCATTCAGGACAATTTTTTGGTCGTTGCACTCCCGCTGGGCAACATGCATCTCTGTGTTTAACAGGGACAACGACCAACCATCTCAATACTACGCCTGAGAGTGACAGGCTCACAATGACTACCGTATCGTTGCTGCGTCGCTAGTGAGATCTGACAGCTTGACATCTCGCCAGCGACCACATAGAGACGTACCAGCGATCCCGGCCAGGTCAAATCGTGGTCGTGATCGCTGGAAAGTTGCAGCGTGTAAAAGGGCCCTTAGATGTGGAAACCCAGAGCTGCTTCTTCAGCTGCTCCCTCAGTGAGGGAAGAGATATACAGGAAAAAGATTGTAGTGGTCTGGTGGAAACGCTTGGAGGGAAATTAATGGCACAATACATTATATGGTTGGCAAACCTTTATTGTCACTTTACAGCTACAGAGCGCTTTTCAACAGAAGTGCCTGCCTTCATCAGGTGATGTAAAGGGTGTATGAGGAAATAGCATTTATAAGGGTCATTGCACTGTGATTGGGTAAAGGCTTATTACATTTTTAATCCTAACATTACCAATACAGATTTGGATTAACCAATACAAACAGTTCTAAAATGCCTGGTAACCAGAGTTACCATTATTAATATGGAACAATAATAAAAATGCTAAAAAAAATTTAAAAAAAAAACATAAAAACTATGACCATAAGATTTCATATTGTACGAGATGGTAACAATATCATAAAATTATATAAAATATATTAATATGCAAACAAAGCATCATAAAAAAAATGTATTAATAAATAGGGAAACCTTCATTTAAATTGCCCTATATGCGTCCGAATATATTACTGCAGTGTGTGAACAATTAAATTGCTCTACATATACTGGCTGGTGTTTTTCTAACTTTGGAGATGATGTTGCTGGGAGCTACCATAATGCGTAGATTTCTATTTTCCTGAATATGATATTTGGTTTTGGCAGAAGGTGCTCTGAAAGAATCGGGTTACTTTTCAGAACAAACCAGTATTTTTTCATTAGGTTTAAAATCATCCCCCTGGGCTGACAAAATGTAGTAATAAGACTCCACTTTGCCAATTTTGATGTTTCATCTTTGTTACTTCCTTTTGTTGTTATTTTCTCAATACAAGTTTCTTGTGTCAAATTTTTTTTCTTTTTGTACGTGTCTAGTAACAGTTTCTTGGGGTAACCTTTTTCTAAAAAATGTTTTTTTTAAATTTTGCAATATGGTAGCTTCCAGCAACATCAGCTAAAAAGTTAGAAAAACACCAGCCAATGTAGATAGTGACGATCTTGGTTTTTCATGTAACACTCCTAAGTGACTTTGCTATCACGTCATCTGTAATGGCATAAAATCATTTACATCTTTCACAATAAACAAGACATTTCCTTTCAAACAAAGTTACGTCCCAGTCAATATACATTACATTGGGGAACACAATTTTTTAGGAGTTAGGTCAGACAACTGTTCTTAATTAATTTTTGGATGCTGAATCCAGAAATGATCTCAGTTTTTCTCTATCAAGTCAAGTTTTTGAACTATAGGATTTTTGTCTTCTCAAAAATATGTAAACTACTGTACCTAAAAAGTGTTTTTGTTTTTTTTTAAATAGTACAAATATGAACAAAAAATGAAATATATAAGAAATAGGCATGACAAATATGTTTTTTAACACTACAAGTTGCAATGTAGCTCTATATGAGTCGAATTGTAATCAGACAACAAGTCTTATTACAGATATCAGTGCAATTGTGCTTCTCTGGCAGGCAAGTTGTGGAGGAAAAACTTGACGTGCTAGAAAAAAACTGACTACATTTTTGGAATCAGCATGCCAATTTTAGTATAAATCAGCTCAAAAACCTAACTCAACAGAAATTTTTTTTCAAATTGTTCCCCAGTGTTATTTATCTTTTTGAATGTCCTTGTGGCCTTCAATACATCGGCCGTACTATTCAGACAATGCACGCTTGTCTAAACAAGCACAGGCATAATATTAAAATTGGATATCAGTTGCATAGTGTATCCAGACACTATGCTACATTTCACAAAAAAGATGCTAGGAAGATAAAGCTAATTGTGATAGACCACGTTTCTGATAATGAAAATAACTGTCTGGGTAATTTAATCAAAAAAGAAAGTTTATGGATTAACAAATTGGGGACACTGATCCCAGAAGGTCATAATTTAACTCTAGAAAATGTGGCCAAGCGTTAAGTATATGTAGAGCAATTTAATTGTTCACACACTGCAGTAATCTATTCGGACTCATATAGGGCAATTTAAATGAAGGTTTCCCTATTTATTAATAATTTTTTTTATTGTGCTTTGTTTGCATATTAATATATTTTATATAATTTTATATTATATTGTTACCATCTCATACAATATGAAATCTTATGGTCATAGTTTTTATTATGATGTTTTTTAAAACATTTTTTAGCATTTTTATTATTGTTCCATATTAATAATGGTAACACTCTGGTTACCAGGCATTTTAGAACTGTTTGTATTTGTTAATCCAAACCTGTATTGGTGATGTTAGGGTTAAAAATTTAATTAACCTTTATCCAATCACAGTGCAATGACCCTTAAAAATGCTATTTCCTCATATACCCGTTACAATACCTGATGAAGACAGGCACTTCTGTCGAAATGCATTGTGGAGCTGTAAAGGGACAATAAAGGTTTGCCAACTAACGGGTGGGGGGCGGATCATGGCTAATGAAATAAATGAGTTTTTCAACAGATTCAACAATAAATGTGCGATGTCAACAGGAGTGAAGGCCGGGGAGCGACAAGCAATATCAACTGGGGGGAGAAAGTTAGAGACTTTCTTGATCTCCGAAAATGATGTGAGGGAACAGTTTAGTAAGCTGGTCATTGGTAAAGCAGCAGGGCCTGATGGTATCTGTCCACGTGTCCTCAGAGTGTGTGCAAATCAGTTGTGCACTGTCTTCCAGCACCTGTTTAACTGGAGCTTACAATCACAGAGAGTACCAGTTCTATGGAAGACGTCTTGCCTGGTGCCGGTTCCCAAGACTACCTTCCCGAGCTCCCATAATGACTATAGACCGGTGGCCTTAACATCGCATGCGATGAAGTCCTTGGAGAGAATTGTACTTGCCTACTTGTGTCCGAGGGTGTCTGCTTTTACGGACCCCCTTCAGTTTGCGTATCGGCAGAGTCTGGGGGTGGACGATGCTGTAGCGTATCTGCTACAAACAGTACATTCCTTGTTGGACAATGATGGAACCACTGTGCGTGCCATGTTCTTCGATTTCTCCAGTGCATTCAACACCTTACAGCCACTATTATTACGTAAAAAGCTGGTTGAAATGGCGGTTGATGAGGGACTAGTGAATTGGATCATTGTTTACCTGTCAGACAGGCCACAGTTCGTAAGGTTGGGGGTGGCTGTATCGGATAGTGTGCGGAGTAGTGTTGGAGCCCCTCAGGGAACGGTGCTGTCGCCATTCCTTTTTACGTTATACACAGCTGATTTTCAGTATAAATCAGACCTTTGTCACCTTCAGAAGTACTCTGATGACTCAGTGATAGTCGGAGGTATTGAGAGAGGCCGGGGGGAGGAGGAATACAGAAAGGTGGTTTTGGACTTTGTTGACTGGTGCCAGGCTAACCATTTAGAACTCAACGTAAAGAAAACCAGGGAGTTGGTGTTGAGTTATGGAAGGTGCATGAAGGATTGCTTACCTATCACTATTGATGGTCAGGATGTGGAGATGGTGGAGAATTTCAAATATTTGGGGGTTCACCTGGACAGCAAGCTTGATTGGAGGTGCCATATGGAGAAGGTTTGCAAGAAAGGGATGAGTAGACTTTACTTCCTAAGGAAGTTAAGGTCGTTTAATGTGTGTAGCAAAATGCTTGAAATGTTGTACCAATCTATTGTGGCGAGTGCAATCTTTGATGCAATTATATGCTGGGGTAGTAGTGTGCGCACAGCTGACGCTAATAAGCTGAATAAACTTATCAAGAAGGCTAGTGCGGCGGTGGTTCTACAACTTAGGACTTTCGAGGAGGTATTAGAGGATAGAATTAATAAGAAATGCAAGGCTATAATGAGCAACAATACACACCCGCTCTATGAACTGTTTGCGAAGCATAAGAGCACATTCAGCAAGCGTCTAATCCAACTAATGTGTAAAAAGGAAAGATACAGAAAATAGTTTGTTCCGACAGCTGTGGGGATGTTTAACAAATGTATAAGTGTAAAGCATCCCAAGACTAAGTGAAGTTCAAAGTGTATGGGGGGAATAGGTGAGGTACATGTACCAGTCTACCCGCATCTGCTGTGTCCATATAGACTTATTTTGTAAAGTGTGTAATGTTCTTGATCTTTGTTCTGCTGCTGTAATACTGTAATTTCAATAAAGTTTATCTAATCTAATCTAATAATATGTTGTGCCATTAATTTCCACCCAACCACTTCCACCAGACCGCTACAATCTCTTTAATAAATCCTAACTGAAGACAACCCATTTGAGAACAATCCTCAAAAAGTGTGTGGACAATGGGATTGAGATAAGGGGAGCTTCTTCACCATGGATCCAAAATTTCAAAGTTTTGCTTATATCTTTTTACATTAATTCAGGAATCTCCAAATCTTGAAGAAACAACTAGTCAAAGGACATAAAACTGTCTGCTTCTTATCTCTGGACACTCATGTTTACTGCCCCAGATGCTTTACCCCCCTCAACTCTGACTGTTCTGTGTTATGCTTCACCTCACTTGGTTTATGTACTGCATTATCCAACCCTGTATATATGCATGTTCATAAGTTGTGTCATTATTAAGCCTGATAAAGATGCCATATAGTGTCTCGAAAGCTTGCTTTTTCTTACCATCTTTTCCGTTAGCCATTAAAAGGTATCAACCACTGAGAACTCTCAGATTCTAATATATATTTTTCTATTTACTAGTTAACACGGTACAAACATTTTTTTACCTTATCAAAGTTGTGTTCATTGAGCCAATTAGTTATTACTTTTGCCTTGTGGCATGGTGCTCCATCATGCTGGAAAAAAACATTTTAAATCACCAAATTGCTAAGGAATCATTGGGAGAAGTTGCTCTTGGATGATATTTAATATCTTCATGACCTAAAACAAGCTGGTACGTCGTAGGTCGTATCTCTTGCTTGGAATCATGCTTGCACTCCGAACCCAAATATTTCCCTGCATATCAGCTGATCTGATCAACAGACATGTGCCTCTAAGGCTGCTTTCACATCACGATTTTCGGTCATCCGATTGTATCCGTTTCAAAACGGATACAATCGGATCCGAAATCGGACCCCATGTTCCCCTATGGGAATCGGATGGGATCAGATGTGCCACTATTGGCATCCGATTTTGGCACCATCCGATCCCATCAGATTTAATTACGGGCACAAAATTGTAGCCTGCTACGATTTTGTGTCCGTGACTCACATCGGACAGCCTCGGATCACTGCTGATCCGAGGCTGATCCGAGGGCCCACAACATGGGAGCCTATGGACATCGGATCCGAGTTCACCTCGGATCCGATGTCGGCTCCGTACTCCCCTGTCTCTCTCTACTCCTGCCTCCTCCATCTTCTTCCCTCTCCTATTCTATATGCTGTGCCCCCGCTATTCTTTGCTGTGCCCCCTCTTCTCTATCCTCATCTATCCCTATCCTGTCCCCTGTCCTCTTCCCTGTCCTCTCCCTGTGTGTAAAAAAATTAAAAAAACCTCCTCCGGGAGTATACATCACCTCTCACCGGCTCCAACGCTGCAGCACCATCAGGACTGAAGGACCTGTGATGATGTCACAGATCCGGTCACATGACCTGTCAGCTGACCGGATCTGTGACATCATCACAGGCTCTTCTGCCCTGATGGTGCTGCAGCGTTGGAGCCGGTGAGAGGTGATGTATACTCCCGGAGGAGGTTTTTTTATTTTTTTACACACAGGGAAGAGAAGAGGGATAGGATAGGGATAGAGGAGGATAGATGAGGATAGAGAAGCGGGGAACACAGAAGAATAGCGGGGGCACAGCATATAGAATAGGAGAAGGAAGAAGATGGAGGAGGCAGGAGTAGGGAGAGACAGGGGACCGCAGGATCCACACGGATCCTGCAGATCGGATGGCTATTTGCCATCCGATTGCAGGGATCCGTGTGGATCCGTGCCTGTCCGTAGGATCCTCCTTCAAAGTCGGATCCCACGGACAGGCACAGAATCGTAGTGTGAAACCACCCTTACAGCCCCGTGTGAATTGGAGATTTGCACATTACTGTAACCAGTTAAATCCCTGTCAATCTCTGACAGCGGGATTTAAAGGGATCCTGTCACCTCCAAAACGCCTCCTAAGCTATCAAAACATGTCCCTGCACCATCCCATCACTAATCTCACACTCCTTTTGTCTCCTAAAAGCATCCTGTGAAATTGCATAAAAATGTTTTAATACTTACTCATTAGTGATTATAATTAGCAGGGGCCATATTCTTTAGTCACCAGGGGGTGCTGTTTTGCAGCCTTGAGGATCCACCCTGTCTCTGTCTGTGCTGCTGTGAAACTGAAACTGAATGCATGACTAATGATTTGCATTCTGTGAGTGATAGAGAGGGGGGAGGGCAATGCCTGCACATCACAGCAGAACACACAGAGACAGGGTGGATCCTGGAGCTGCACAACAGCCCGCCTTGGTGACTAAAGAATATAGTCACTGCTAATTATAATCACTAATGAGTGAGTATTAAAACGTTTTTATGCACTTTCACAGGACGCTTTAAGGAGACAAAAGGAGTGCGAGATTAGTGATGGGATGCTGCAGGGGCATGTTTTGCTAGCTTAGGAGGCGTTTTGGAGGTGACAGGATCCCTTTAATACACGCCAGCAGTGGGATGCATCATTCTATGCTTCCATCGGCGCTACCGTAATGTCATCAAGGATTGGTTGCCAGAGGTCAGCTGATCATGCCTTTCACTGTGATCCTACTGGGAACGTGGCATTCACAGGAGATTGTGACTTCTGTGGTACAGAGAAGTGCTGATGCACTGCTCTGTATAGCAGAAGTGACTAGACGGTTGCAGTTTTAAGTTCCCCCAGAGGAATTAGGGACTAGTAAATACAATAACAAGTGGGAAAAAAGTTTTTTTTATTTATGTAGCTTTATTTATGTAGTTTTTTTATATCCATGTCTATATCTATGTATAAAACCCTTTTGCCCCATTGCAAATTAAAAAAACGTATTTGGTATTGCAGCGTTTAGAAATGTCCAATGTATCAAAATATAAAAACATTGCAACAAAATAGAATACATTATTTTTACCCAAAGATGGTATCAGTTAAAATGTCATCACAGAGCACAAAAAGATAAGCAAACAGATCCTGAAAAAGACCAATGTTACAGTTCTCTAAAAATGGCACCAAAGATTAATTACTATTTTTTTCACCACTTAAAGAAAACACACAAAACTATACATGTTTGGTACAAAAAGTAGGACAAGAAAACAAAGATTTAGAAACACAAATAAAATCTATAGTGAAAGATTAAGAGCTTGCTAAATTTAAAGAGACAGTACATACAAAAGTGGAAAAGACAAAAAAGGATTTAGAAGAAACCAAAAGGCAGAAGTGGACAAGGGATGCAGAGGACTATAGAGCAGACCTAGTTTATAACTGTCAAAGAGAGCGCCACACTAAATGCAATAAAAAAGGTAATTACCAGAAAATGAGACTGTCTTATAATCGTGTGAAACCTATTAATAAGTTGGATTCCACTTTTTACTCAAATGGACTGCAAGAAGAGGAGGAGGTCGCCACCATAGGAGGGAGAAAAAACAAAGAAACCAAAAACCCCACACCACTGCCTGAACAACAGAAAGTGAAATCAAAACTATTAGGTGAATATTTCTGGTAAATCTTTGAGTGAAGCACAAATAAGTACTTTGAATAAGGGCTTGAATCACAACATTGCATCACATGCAGACTGGTTTGAAATTGATCTAGACATGCACAAATTGTTCAGAAGTATTAGGCTTAAACACTGGTTTAAAAGGGAAATCGAGTATACCTAAACAGAGAATGAGTGAATTAAGTTTGAGCGATTTTTCATTGTTTAAGAAAAGTGACTTTACCCCCCACGGATACGGTACCAGCAATAGATACTTTCGTTAATGCAGTAAAAAGAGATATAGACCAAATAAGGATGAAGTCAGGATCCGATTTGAAAGAACCAAATATTACTGCTGTAGATCATAGAGCACTTAACGAATTGATCCATGACAGCGACCTAATTATTAAACCCGCCGATAAAGGGGGAGCAGTCGTCATCATGGATAAGGTTAAATATTTGGATGAGGTCAGGAGACAGCTGAATTAGAGAGTTTACATCATATTAGACAGGGACCCCAAGTATGAAATTCAAAAACAGATCACACACACCCTAACGGAGGCGAAAATGGGAGGAAAGATGAGGAGAATACCTGTGGTTAGAACTTATTGCAATGAGTCTATTGAGATTAAACACAAGCCATCACTAAGAAGTGGCAAATACTGAGTAATGGTATACCTGAAGTAGATGAACTTAAAAACCCTCCTCTTTTTTCATATAGGACAGAAAGGAACTTAAAAGCACAGATTGGTTAAATCAGATGTGGGAAGTGTAAAAAGAGAGGTACAGTTGACCCTAACAGGTTTGCAAAGGAAAGGGAGCTACCCTTGTGTTGGATGTATCAACTGTCCACAAATGCTGAAGGGATAGTTTTGAATGTAAAGGTAAAGAGTACAGTATTACTCATTTAATTACATGTGGACCAGACCACGTGATATATTTACTTGAATGCCCATGTAAGCTGTACTATTTGGTGAAACCACCCTGCAGTTTAGGGTGCGGATGAGCGAACATAGGTACAGCTTGCGTAAAAAAACGCACAGATTTACCGGTCCCAAAACATTTCTTGGATTCTAAACATAAAGAAAAAGACCTAAAATGTGGAATAATTGATGCAGTTCCACTATAGAGAAGAGGGGGTGACCGGGTTAGGTTGCTCAAAGAAAAAGAACTCTGTTGGATCAAAAAATTGGGCACCCTAAAACAGGGGGGCCTTAATGTTGACTATAAGTTGAATGCGGCCTTGTAATATTATTATTTATTTATTTATATAGCGCCATTAGGTTCCATGGCGCTTTACATTAGGATAAGGGAGACAAGAACAAGTACACTAAATCTAGGCCATCAGGACGTACAGGTACAGGAGGGGCAGGGACCCTGTCCACAAGGGCTCACAGTCTATGAGGGCCGGGTTAGGATACAGTAGGATGGGGAATGTCAGGTATGGGGCGGTCGCCTGGGTCTCATGGCAGGTTGTAGGCTTGACGGAATAGATGAGTCTTCAGGTGACACTTGAAGCTACTCAGGGTAAGAGAGTGTCGGACGTGTTCGGGCAGGGAGTTCCAGAGTAAGGCAGATGCCCGGGAAAAGTCCTGGACTCAGTTGTGCGAAGAGGTGATGAGGGGGGAGCAGAGGAGGAGTTCTTGGGAGGAGCGGAGGTTGCCTGAGGGTAGGTATCGGGAGACCAGGTCGGAGATGTATGGTGGGGCCAGGTTGTGTATGGCTTTGTACGCCATGGTTAGTGTTTTGAATTGGGATCTATTGGAGACGGGGAGCCAGTGAAGGGCTTGGCATTGGGGGGAGACAGGGGAGTAGCGGGAGGACAGGTAGATTAGTTGGGCAGCGGAGTTGAGGATAGACTGGAGAGGTGTGAGGGAGTTAGCCGGGAGGCCATTGAGAAGGAGGTTGCAGTAGTCAAGGTGGACCGAAGCTGTTTCTGATCTTGTCGATCTTCTCCTTGAAGAAGGTCGCAAAGTCTTCAGCAGAGATGAGGGGAGAAGGGGGAGGAGCAGGCAGGCGAAGTAAGGAGTTGAAAGTTTTGAAGAGCTGTTTGGGGTTGCGGGACAGAGAGGTTATAAGGGATGAGAAGAACACTTGCTTGGCGGTAGCAAGTGCCGTCTTGAAGTCAGTGATGGATTGCTTGAACAGAGCAAAGTGCTCGGGGGTGTGGGACTTTTTCCATCTCCTCTCAGCGACCCTGGACGCCCGTGTCAGGTTTTTAGTGAGGGTGGTGTGCCAGGGTTGCCTGTTAATGCGTGGAGCATGGAGAGTGAGGGGGGCGGCTAGGTCGAGAGCGTTCATTATGGTGGTGTTGTATAGGTTGGTGGCAATGTCAATGTCGTCGGCGGAGGGTATGTCGGTGAGAGGGAGGAGTGATTCAGAGAATAAAGGACGATCAAGATCTTTTAGGTTTCGGCGAGGGTGATCAAGTTTGCGGAGAGGGGGTAGTGTGGCAGGGGAGAAGAGGGCGGAGAAGGTCAAGAGATGGTGGTCAGACAGTGTGAGTTCCGAGGTTGTGAGGTTAGAGAAGGAGCAAAGGCGGGTAAAGATTAGGTCAAGCGTGTGGCCTTGTTCGTGGGTGGGAGAGGAGGACCATTGGGAGAGTCCTAGGGAAGTGGTCAAGGAAAGAAGGTGACCCACTTAGAAATCTGTGATGTAAACTGCTTTTAACCCTTTATGGTTCACTTTTAATGCAATGTAACACATATGTGTATATTAATCAACTTTTTCTCCAATTTTTATTCGTTTAGAGATTGTCTTGAAGGAACCTGAGAGATGGGGAGTGACTGGCAGAAAAAGTTTGTTTCTTAATTTCTTCTTAAATTTTTTCTTAATGTTATCTTTCCTTAATGTCAGTTTTGTAATAAGGTACACTCAATTCATAAATACCTATGAGACATACCTAGCATTATTTTACATTATAATTACACATTGAATTTTACATTAAAACACGAGTGTTAATAAATTCTATAGCCGTTTAATGTTTTTATATAGTGATCAATATTGAGTCCCATAAAGGTCCACCGAAGGGATGAAAACCGTAACAGAGTCTGTTGACCCCTGTCCACAAAGAGAGGTAGTCTGCATTTATAACAAATGCCTTTCTGTAGTGGTTAGATGACCACAGTGAATCTCTTGGGTAATAGGATAACTGTGTGAACTTAGGGCTAGAACCTTCACAACAGTAGTCCCGTTTAAGAGACCAGTTTAAATGGGAATTTTAAGATAAAAAAGTCCACATTTAATCCATTATGAAATGACACATAGAACACTTATTTTACTATATATTGCACATGATCATTTTAACCCTGAAAAGGGATTAACACTAATAGATCGTATAACACAGACGCACTTGACACTTTAGTAACCAGGACGCTGGAATCCGTAAGAAATCCGCAGCAGAATAGACAGAAAGGGGAAGCAAGGAACACGCAGGCGCAGGTTTGCCAACATGGTGCCGTAACTCCGCCCCGGTTGCCATAGCAGCGGGTAAACAATGACATAGCGTGTATGCGCAATACGCATTTTCGGGATGCCGGACACATAGGAAGAAAAGTGGTTGTTTATAACAGTGAGTACCTCATGTTTTAATATATGATGCGGTCAATTAAGTTAACTATGATAACAGGTGGCCATGTATTAATCAATAATTCCTAATAAGTTTATTACAAATGTATGTCTTTGAACAAAAGCATAATTAATACTATGTATAAGTATTAATGATATGGCACATGGATGCATGAAATTTACCATGTTGTATTTTATACTGTAATTGATACATCTGTGGATAAACAATGTAATTTGAAAAATGTATAAAATCTGAGCAGACCAGTCAGTGTTTGCTAGACAAAGGGCGTGTGTTACCCGAAACGTCGCCACCTATGCCCATGCTGGAATAAAAGTTCTTTGTGCATCAGAACTGGAGTGCTGCAACCTCATCATTCATTGTATGTATGTTTGGTAGATACATACTCATTTTGCCCTGTAGAATCATACTGCCAGGACAGTTTTACAATATACTGAACATGGAAAGAAAAAAAAAAAAAGAAGTGGAATTGCACTTTTTATGCAATTTGAATGCAGTTGGAATTTTTCTCACAATTTCCAATACAAAAAGGTAAAATTAATGGTGTCATTCAAAAGTGCAACTCATCCTGTAAAAACAAGCCCTCATATGGATATATTGAATGAAAAATAAAATGTATGGCTTTTGGAAGATGGGGAAAAAAACAGAAGCACAAAAATGGAAAATTGCAAGGTCACAAAGGGGTTAAAAGCCATTCTTTATTCACAGCAGTGTCCATAGGCAAAACTGTGAGTGAGCCAACTCAGATAAAAAGCAGCATGATGAGTCAGTGGTTAGCACTGTAGTCATGCAGTGTTGTGGTCCTAGGTTCAGGTCCCACCACAGACAACATCTGCAAGGAGTTTGTATGTTCTCCATGTGTATGCGAGAGTTTACTACGGGTATTCTGGTTTCCTCCCACATTCCAAAGATATACTGACAGGGCATGATGATTCTTGATGGGGACAGTGATGATCATGTCTGTAAAGCGCTACAGAATATGATAGTGCTATATAAAAAATGCATAATAAATAACCTTACACATAAATCTTCTATTGAAATTACAAGACTTATGGAGGCCCTCACCTTTTCTTCTCTGGGACATCTAGAAGAATGATTGTCCAAAGTTCAAATAGTCTAAAAAGAGCCCTATCATAAGTAAATTACTTTGCTCCTGTCCAATTCATTTACTTCCTACCAGATGTTGGCTGGCTGGCTGCCGTTACCCCGGGTGGCAGTCCACCTTGCACAGCCTGGCGCCAAGTGAGGAGCGGGGGGTGCTGCCGGCGCCAAGAAAGGAGCTTGCTGCTGGCGCAAGGTGAGGTGGGGGGGGTGCTGCTGCCGTAAGGTGAGGAGAGGGGGTGGGGTTTATGCTGCTGGCGCAAGATGAGGAGCAGGGGTTTGGGTGCGCTGGCACAAGGTGAGGAGCGGGGGGCTTGAGTGGGGCTTGGGTGCTGCTGGCGCAAGGTGAGGAGCTTATGGGGCGTTTCTCACCTCCCGGCTGCCTCCGCTCCAGTCCCGCAGCCTCTCAAGTTTGTGCAGCCGCTCTCCCTGGTATGGGCGGCCCTACACTAGGACTGTACCACCGGCCTGGGGGGCAAATGCCACCCTTGCACTTGGGCCAGTCCGCCCCTGCTTCCTACTGAATAATGGTCCATCCTTGATGTTTTTCTTGGAGAGAAGTAGCTTCCTAGCTCACTTCATTTTTAACACCAAAAGATTCCTGCCTGCACCTATTCCTGAGCAAGCTCTACACTAGTATTGAACTGATCCTGTAGCGGAATCCTCTCTAGGAGATAGACCTGGCATTTCGTAGACTTTCTTGGTCACCATGAAGCATTCTTGACAACAACTAAATCTTTCCATTTTAGTTAATGATGATGTGATACGCTGTTGATTTAGAGGCAAACTTATAAGAAGCAATCTCCTTGCCTGTAAAGTCTTTTTGGTCTAAAGCAATGAGAACTCTAGGTATGTTAAGATATTTTAAAAGCTCCTTTTTAGAGCAATCAGTCTGCTCTTATAATTCAATCAGCATTAGAGAATGACATCAGAAGTCTTGTCCTTACTAAAGAAGCACTCTCCGTAATGTTTTATTCATTAAATGTGTGTGTACATGTAGTGCAAGTGTGAAAATATACTGAACTACTGCTGCTATCTCCAATAACCAGAGTCCTTCTTCTTTGCTTATTGCTAACATCATGACTGGCTGAATCATGCTGTGCTCTACATGACCCAAATGTCTCTTTAACAAAGAAAGCCTATGTAGCACCAGAACGAGACTCCAAAGGCTTTCACTGTAAAATAAACTTTTGGCTGATGCATACCATATAGAACAAGCTGGCTAATCAGAATTGAAGTTACAGAGAAGAACAGCGCTGGACGCCAGAGACCATGGTAGGTGACTATATGATCACGCTAGATTACATACATGTAATGAAAAAAAGTTACTGGAGTGCTTCTTAAACAATTTCTCTGAGCGAACGAGAAGGTCACTGAAATGATGTAGTAAGCAGCTCACTATGAGGCAGCACTAAAACTCAGTGGAAATATTTTACTTGTGATTAAGTGAATTTTTATACCAAGGATCAACTTTGCAATTTATCTGATCACTCCTCAAAACAATTTGGAGTTGATGCAAATTGTCATTCTAAAAAGCTAAGCAGAAAACTTCATGCAAACCAAAATTTGTCAGTTTGAAAGCTTTTCGCCACGACTGTATGTATGTATACACCTTTATAAGGCCCCCTTCACACTGCGTTTTTTGCACATCCGTGTGGATCCTTGAATTTCAAGGATCACACGAACAGGCACTGATCTGTGCCAACAAATGCCAACTGATGTTCACGGACCGTTTTTTTAATGGATCCGTCATCAGTTAGCAGAGATAGGAGTGGGAGGAGCTGTACCTTGCTTCTGAGCATGCTCAGTACAGCAAAACAGATCCATTTTACGGACCCTTTTTTTAATGGCTCCGTTTCCATAGACCCCCATGTTATTTGATGCGGACCGCGACTGACCTGTTTCTCCGTTTGTGTCCACTTTTTTTTTAAGGCAGCCTAAAATCAGAGCAGTCTCCTATTCTGGGTACATCAAAAAAGCAGACACAAATGGATCCCTGACAAAAATTATACAAACGGATGGCTATATTGGACCAATCCGTGCCCATAGGGAGACATGGGAGGTCAAACCGTTTCAAAACGGATAGACACGGATTCCCCAAAAACACAGTGTGAAGAGGGCATAAGGCAGCAACTGTAGATGTGTTTCTTCTTTGCAATAATGTTGTAATCCAGCTACTATCAGATGATTAGCTGCAAGTGCTGTGAATGTGGAAGACTGATGAACTTCTATGTTGACATTATGATAAGTGGAAATCACTCTAAGAATTGTTTGTTTTTCTGTTAATTGTAGCACCTTCACTCTTGAAATGGTTGATTGTCCAAAGATTAATACCATAGGTATATGTCATTACTTTAGAACAGTGGGAAAGCCCTTGGAATATACAGATACTGATGACATATTCTTAGGCTATGTATCATTAAACCCTTCATGACCCGAGAAGTTTTCGTTTTTCTTTTTCGTTTTTTGCTCCCCTGCTTCCAAGAGCCATAACTTTTTTATTTTTCCGTCAATATAGATATGTGACAGCTTGTTTTTTGCGTGACGAGTTGTACTTTCATATGCAATCATTTATTTTACCATATAGTGTACAGGGAAATTGCAAAAAAATTCTAAATGCAGTGAAATTGCAAAAAAAGTGCAATAACACGTTAGTTTTTTGGGTATTTTAGTCACCATGTTCACTATATAGTACAACCGACATGACGGGGTGATGCCTCGGGTCGGTACGTGTTCGTAGACACCTAACATGTATACCTTTACTGGTATCTAGGTGGTGAAAAAAAATTCAGTAGTTTGAAAAAGAAAAAAAAAACTGACTTTTGCGCCATGTTCTGCGACCTGTAGCGCCCTCATTTTTCGGGATCTGGGCTGTGCGACAGCTTATTTTTTGCGTCTTGAGCTAACATTTCTAATGATACCATTTTTGGGGGGATCCGCAGTTATGATCGCCCGTTATTGCATTTTATAGCAATGTTGCGGTGACCAAAAAACAGAATTTTGGCGTTTGGACCATTTTTTACGTTACGGAGTTTACGGGTCTCATTAACAGATTCAATACGATGATAGATCGGGCGATTCTGAACGCGGCGATACCAAACATGTTACTTTTTATTTTTTTTTTAAACTTTTATTGTGATTGAGGGGAAAAGGGGGGTGATTATTTTTTTTTACAGGTTTTTAAAAACTTTATTTTTTTATTCATTCTTATTTTTACACTGCCTCTTTAAAAGGCACCTTGCTGCACAGTCCGATCGCTTCTGGGAGATACACTTGAGCTGCAGCTCATCTGTATTTCTCAGAACCGCGGACCTGTTGTGGTTGGCAGCGTCTGCCAACCACAACATGGAACTGCTCAGTGACAGCATCCGGGGTCTAGCCAGGAACCCAGGCTGTCACGTGAGCGCCGGGGATCCCACAATACTATCGCAGGAGCTCCGAAGCAGGCAGCCTTGGATCACGCTGTCAATGATTGACAGCGAGATCCAAGGGGTTAACAGCGCCGATTGGATCCCAGATCCGATCGGTGCTGTTACCCTGACATCTCAGCTGATGAGATCAGCTGAGATGTCGGGGCTTTGATGGGAGCTCCGCGATGTGTCCTCCTACGTCATAGGTCAAGAAGGGGTTAAAGGGAATCTGTCAGTAGGTGTTTGATATGTAAACTAAAGGGGGTGTCACACGCGTCAATGTCGTCAGCGATCTGATCGCTGACGACATTGACGGCTGATCGCTGGTGAGCTGTCACACAGACAGACTCACCAGCGATCAATTGACCAGTGACATCATGGAAACGATTTAAATATCGTTTCCACGATGTCCTGCTCCCGCTGCCAGCCTGCTGGAAGCGGGAGCAGCCTGGTCTCCAAGGTACACGTCGGGTAACTAGGCAGCGCGCGCTGCCTAGATACCCGACGTGTACCTTAGTTACCAGCCTCCTGCGCTCACCCGGTGAGCGGAGGAGGCTGGTAACTAAGGTACACAGTCGGGTATCTAGGCAGCGCGCGCTGCCTAGTTACCCGCAGTGTACCTTGGAGACCAGCTCCCAGCGCTTGTGACAGGCGCTGGGAGCTGGAATATCGCTAGTCCCGGTGTCACACGCAGCGATGCTGCGTGTCCACCGGGCGACAATCGCCAGGTTTCAGAGCTGGTTCTGAAACCTGGCGATCATCAACCAGCGATTTATCGCTGGTTGATGCAGTATGTCACACGCGTCAATATCGCTGCAACGTCACGTGCAGTCGATATCGTGCAGGCGATATTGACGCGTGTGACACCCCCTTAACTGCATGATGAAAAGGTTAAAAAAACAAAAACAAAAAGCAATCAGGCTTTTTGTTATTGTTTATATAATCTAAAGGGTTTATTGCCCAAGAGTTATCAGTCCAGGACTACAAAGTCACACCCAGGGCAGTCTCACACACCCCCTGCTGTGATTGACGCCTTACAGGCAATGGATAATCTCTATTGATAGCCCATTGTGGGTGGGGGCAACTATCTCAGTTTTGCTGTATTCCTGAAACTACATTTCTTTGATAGTGCCAGAATTGCTTCAGCCAGTAATTATGTTTCTATGCCTACATTATGTTGTCAGATGAAGTAGCAAGAACCTGCTGACAGATTCCCTTTAACAGATAGGTGAGACAGTCACCAGGCACCCCCACAAATCATCATCAAGTAATGGAAATGTTTTTTTCTGTTACATGTGTTTTTTTCTAATTTTGCCAAACATTCCCTTTAAGTATGGACAAACAAAAAATTACTTACAGAAAACAGGAGACTGACTTAACCTCTGAGGCATAGGTTGGAAGCATTGACTAGTTTCCATGATATTTAAAATGGCTTCTTCGTCAATCACAGCATCTGTATAGCCTTTTTCCTCACAAGGCTCAGTTTCTATGTGAGAAGAACAGATATCACCAATATAAGATGCACTCACAATACAAGTCCTACGAGTGTAATTTCTTTCTTAGATTTAGTTTCTGCCCTCCAATCCCAATTATTGATAGTGACAACTAAGACTTTTAGGACATGCCACAAAAATGTTTTTTGAACCCCTTAAAGGGAGCCACATTTTCCCCATATAAACTAAAAGGACCACCTGTAAGACCTCTTATAAAGCAGTCCAGCCACACACATAGAACCCCCAACTTCCCTGCAGATCTAAAGGCCACTTTACACACACCAACTTATCTGTCCAACTTCTGACC
This sequence comes from Allobates femoralis, assembly GCA_033576535.1. Lineage (NCBI taxonomy): Eukaryota > Metazoa > Chordata > Amphibia > Anura > Aromobatidae > Allobates > Allobates femoralis. The sequence goes on from JARQOC010000001.1 coordinate 315,850,520, forward strand.
AACTTGCTGGTTGCAGTGAAATCATGGACACATTGCTCCATTTTGTGGCTGTGTACAAATGGAACAATGTGTCCATGATTTCACTGCAGCCAGCAAGTTGGTCAGAAGTTGGACAGATAAGTTGGTGTGTGTAAAGTGGCCTTGATACCTTATATAATTCTCTCTCACTGCATGCTTTATCGGTGCAGTTTGGTTCGATCGGCATCACTGATCTGTGCTTGGCGCCTTCTCTTGTCACACAATAGTCGTCCTTCATGCCTTTTATTGACATATATGACTAAATCTATGTCATTCACTCGATGCTGAAAATCTCAAGCCTGTGTAGTCAAGCACAGGCTGCGCAGGTGTGATTCCTCCCGGCCCTCCTGAGGGCAGAGCAAAGATCTGTTATGTGCATGTGCTTGCTCCACTTCTGGGACATCATCTCCCTCAGGGGCATAGTAAAGATCTGTAATGTGCACGTGCTGGCTCCACTTCTGGGACATCATCTCCCTCAGGGCATAGTAAAGATCTGTAATGTGCACGTGCTGGCTCCATTTCTGGGACATCATCTCCCTCAGGGGCAGAGTAAAGATCTGTAATGTGCATGTGCTGACTCCACTTCTGGGACATCATCTCTCTCAGGGGCAGAGTGAAGGTCTGTAATGTGCATGTGCTGGCTCTACTTCTGGGACATCATCTCCCTCAGGGGCATAGTAAAGATCTGTAATGTGCACGTGCTGGCTCCATTTCTGGGACATCATCTCCCTCAGGGGCAGAGTAAAGATCTGTAATGTGCATGCGCTGACTCCACTTCTGGGACATCATCTCTCTCAGGGGCAGAGTGAAGGTCTGTAATGTGCATGTGCTGACTCCACTTCTGGGACATAATCTATCTCAGGATCACAAATCTCACTGATCTCAGGGAGACCAGTCGAGGAAAAAACTGCGGGCAGCTGACTAAAGCTGACTCCACGCACTCCATTTGCATATTCAAATTCCCAAATGCACCATGGATTTTACTGTGTTTGAGCGCTTTAGCCAGCTGCCCGCAGTGTTTTCCTCGACTGGTCTCCCTGAGATCAGTGAGAGCTTTGTGATGTCGGTCTACCAGGCATTGCTTCCACCTAGCCAGAATCCTACTTCACACTGATGAGAGGCAATACCCCGAAACAGCTGTCTGTGGATGGATACCTGGCTTTGATAATTCCCTTGTCATATCCTTAAGCTCGTAACTGAGCGGGATAGTGACTGAAAGGGCCACTTTATATGGTGGTTATGGTGGACTCCGCTAGGTCCTTCCCTGGAGGGATATCTGGCTAGTCCTGTGTTTGAGACTCTTAAGCGAGGCTCCATGGACTGCATTTGCATAATCTCTCTCAGGGGCAGAGTAAAAATCTGTAATGTCCATGTGCTGGCTCCATTTCTGTGAAATCATCTCTCTCAGGGGCAGAGTAAAGCTATATAATGTGCATGTGCTGGCTCCACTTTTGGCACATCATCTCCCTCTGAGGCAGAGTAAAGATCTGTAATGTGGGGCGTGGCTTAGATGCCAGTGTGAGCGGCTGTGTGTGAGAACGCTCCCGCCATATACCTGCCGAAAATATCCTGCAATTGAGTATTTTGAGGTCTCTGCTGGCCTGGATTGTGACCCGGAGGTGCTGGGGAAGCTGTGGGGTGACAGACCTGTGGCGGAGGACAGATGACCTGCAGAAGGCAGAAAGACCCTGGTACTGGAGATGGAGGCGGCCTCCAAGATGGCGCCGCGCTAAGAGTGGAGGCAGAGAAGGCGAATGCAGCCTGCCAGCGGCGAATGGCGGTGGCTGCAAAGTTGGAAAAGTTCACCAGGGTCAAGGAGGGCAGTTTGGATGCGGCTGCAGAAGGAGGTGAGGAGGATGGAGAAGAGGACGAAGCCCTGGAGAACGAGGGGTCTGATGCGGAGGAGTCCCAGCAGGAGGAGGGAGCTGTGGCTGTGGGGCATGGACAGACTCAGGAAAGCTTGCATGAAGAGCCTACTTTGAAGGATGTCTATGCAGTAGTATCCTACTGCAAGGAAGCTTGAAAAGACCCTAACTCAGCAGGTCCTAGGTGTACAAGGAGAACTGTCCACTATTAAGAAGGACTTAAAAAAGGTTGACACCAGGACAGGGGCAGTGGAGGAACGAGTGGGGACTGCTGAGGATCAAATAGTTAAGATGCAGAAGGCTGAAAAGAAGTATATACAGCAGATTTCTGAGGGGACAGCAACAAGGGGGTTTAACAGTATCTTTATGGGATTGTAATTGTTACTATGGGGAATGAGACTAAAATCATCTGTTGGAATGTGAGAGGCCTGTCAGATGTGTCAAAAGGCGCTGTGATTCTTCAGTATGTGTTGGACCGGAAGCCGTCGGTGGCGTGTCTGTTGGAGACTCACCTAACTACTGATACAGTTGATGTGTTAAATAAACGGTGGGCGCAGAAAGCATATCATTCCACATTTTACACTTACGCCAGGGGAGTGTCGGTGTTGATACATGTTTCAGCAATGTATGAGGAGGTGGAGGTTAACATCGATGCTGAGGGGCAATACGTGATGGTGGTTTGCAAACTATATGACTGTATGATATGTATTATGGCTATTTATATCCTGCCCCGGTACTCCAGTGTCACGCTGAGGAAAATGAGCGAAATAGCGGAAAGGAGGGGGGCAATGCCTCTTTTAATTATTGGAGATTTTAATAATGTAATGGATGCACAGCGGGATAGGAGTGACATATTTGGAAGGGAGCGGAGAGGTACTCTGACTCCGTTCGGGGTGCTAACTCAAGAGATAGGTCTGACGGACTTGTGGAGGGTTAGGAATGAAGAGAAGAGTTGCTTTTCATGTTTCTCGACCTCGCATGAATCCCTTTCTCGTATAGATCTTGCGTTGGGGAATGGTTTACTTGATGAACTAGTGGAGGAGGTTGATTACTTGCCCAGAGTCATTTCAGATCACAGCCCGGTTCTTGTCTCTATCCGTCGGAGGGGATCGCAGGGACGTATGGTAAAAGATTGGAAGATTCATCCGGCATGGCTCAAGATTTTGGATATGAATCAGATTGGACGGGAGGTGGAGGAATTTTATGAAATTAATAGGGGGAGTGTGGATACACTGACTGTGTGGGATACCATGAGGGCCTTTTTAAGGGGGATCCTATTTAGAGACATCTGTAGGCACAAATCTCAGACTAAACAGCAAGAGGAAGATTGTTTGCGAAGACTGCAGGAGGCAGAATTTGGGGCAGTGAGACTGACAGATAGTGCTTCTAGGAAAGTTCTGAGGGAAGTACAGGAGGAGACCAATAAAGTCGTGGAAGGGAAGGTGGATAAGAAATTGGCATTTCGGAAAATGCAATTCTATGAGGATGGGGAAAGAGGGGGCACTTATTATCTGTGATAGCGGCAGCGCAGAGGGGGAATCAATTTGTATACTCCCTGGAAGGAGAGGGGGGAAAAAGGGTCACAGACACAGATGATATTCTGGGAATATTTGAGAAATTTTATGGGGATTTATACACCTCAAGGATGGACACTAGTGAAAGAGAGGTAAGGGAGTTTCTGGATGCGGCAGAGTTACCTAAGCGGTCTGCTGAAGACAGGAGCGCTCTGGAGGTCCCGATTACGGTGGAGGAATTGGAGGTAGCGCTGCGTGGCATGGCTAATGAAAAGGCACCCGGTTCCGATGGTCTCCCGGCAGAAATATATAAACAATTGGAGGATGTGTTATTGCCTAAATTATTGGAAGTTTTTGAGACAGCTAGAGACAGGGGTAGACTACCGACATCTATGAGAGAAGCCACTATAGTAGTAATCCCTAAGGAGGGTAAGGATCTGAGTGATATAGACCTATCTCCTTGCTGACGGCGGATGTGAAAATACTGGCAAAGGTGTTAGCAGGACGATTGGCAGCGGTGGTTTCTAACTTGATACATTCAGACCAATCCGGCTTTATGCCGAATAGATCCACTGCTGTCAATTTGCGGAGATTATTTTTGAATTTGCAGCTGCCGTCGGACAATGTTGGTAGAAGGGTTATAGCATCATTGGACGCCCATAAAGCTTTTGATAGTGTCGAGATGAGGTATTTCTGGAGTGTATTGAATTGTATGGGCTTTGGGCTACAGTTTATCTCCTGGATACAACTTCTATATACTTAGCCTGTTGCAAAGGTTCGGGTCAATGATGCTGTTTCTCAAGGGATAGAGCTGAGGAGGGGTACCAGGCAGGGGTGCCCATTGTCGCCTCTACTGTTTGCCCTGGCGGTGGAGCCATTGGCCGCTACCATTAGAAAGACAAAGGAAATTGCTGGTTTCAAGTATGGGAGGATTGAAGAAAAAATTGCATTGTACGCAGATGACATTTTGTTATTTTTGGAGGATCAGGGTGTTGTATTGGACCATGCCATGCAGACCATTGAGAAGTTTGGTGGTTTTTCAGGGCTCACAATAAATTGGAATAAATTCGTGTTATTTAAGGTGGATGAGAGAGAAGAGGAAGTGGAGGAGAGGATGGGGACGGGAAAGTTAAAAAAGGTGTGCCAATTTAAATATTTGGGGATACAGGTGGCCTTGCCTATTTCGGATTATTTGCAGCTGAATTTTATTCTGTTGTTGGAGGTCTTGAGGCGTAAGGTTAATGCATGGAACAGGCTGCGGCTGTCCGTGGTGGGTCGGGTCAACCTAATTAAAATGGTTCTGATGCCTAAGATATTGTATGTGTTGCACAATTCTCCAGTGTGGGTTCCTCAAAATAGGTTTAAGCTGATTAATGATATGTTCAGGGCTCTAATATGGGGTAAGAAGCAAGCCAGGATAAGACTGGAGACCCTACAGAGACTGAAAGATGAAGGTGGACTGGCACTGCCTCATTCGGGGATTCATTGTCTAGCTGCCCAGAGTCAGCACTTGAGGGATGGGCCAGTGGGGCAGAAAATGGTTCCATTCAGGAGGTGCTGGAGGCGGTTGTTAACAGATCCCCTCTGACGGATGGACTGGAAGATGGGTCAGTGAGAAATATGGGAAGGAAGTACCCGACTCTTGACCTGGTGTATAAGATATGGGACAAAATTAAACTATTGAGAGGGGTGAAGGGGTTAAAACAGTACTCGCCAATATGGGATAATGAGAAATTACCAGAAATTCTTAAAATGGGAAGGCTAGCTGACTGGGCTCTAAGGGGAATCAGATATGTGTATCAAATAATTGACGGACAGAGACTGAAATAATTTCATCAGCTAAGGACGGAATTTAATTTACCTGAATCGGGTTGGTATTTATATATGCAAATGAGACATGCAGTTAGGGCAGAAGTAGGGAGCGACCTGACCATATACTGTATAAAGCTATAGTTCTTGACTACATTTGTAGTGGAGAAATCACAAGAGGGGTGATTTCAAGTATTTATAGGGACATGCTGCATACATTTCTACTGGCCTTTCCTATTACAACACTTGTGAAATGGGAGGAGGTGGGTCCCATGTTCGATGATGTTTGGAATACTATCCTGGAATACATTCCTAAGTTGTCTCTATGTGAGCCGGCTAGATTGTCAGTTATATGTGATACTGGACTGAGTGAAAATTCTGATTGCCCGAGATGTACTGGGGAAGGGGCTGGAAAATACCATATGATATGTGGTCCTGCCAAGGTTACTCTCATTTTGGATTACGGTTACAAATAGAATAGCTAGAGCATATGGATGCAGTATACCCAGAGACCCTACAATTTGTCTGTTGGGATATGTGGAAGAGGTAGCTCCTGATGATGTCTCAAAAGTTGCTATTGCAAGGCTGTTATTTATGGCAAGAAAGTTGATTGCGAGACATTGGTTACGGCAAGATCCTCCAAGCAGAATTAAGTTTGTGAAACAGGTAGATGAACTGATTTGGATGGAAAGGGGAATATGGGAAAAAAGGGGTAAAACTGACAAATTTGAACGTATGTGGGGTCCATGGATGGGATATGGATACTGAAAATGTAATAATGGAATTTTGATAATCTATACTACAGGGAGGCCTCTGACAAGGAATTGATGGTTGTGAAATAGTAACATTTTTGATAACTGTTATTAGCTGCTGGTGGGAGATGCTGTTGCTGAGGGGTGGGTGAGGGCAGGAAGGGAATTGTTACCTTGTATTATACTGATGTACATGAGGATATGACTATGTATGTTAATTTTTTATGTATTGAAAATGTTTAATAAAAAATATCTGATTTAAAAAAAAAAAAAAAAAAAAAAAAAAGATCTGTAATGTGCATGTGCTGGCTCCATTTCTAAGACATCAGCTCCCTCAGGGGCAGAGTAAAGATCTGTAATGTGCATGTGCTGGCTCCACTTCTGTGACATCATGTCTCTCAGGGGCAGAGTAAAGATCTGTAATGTGCATGTGCTGGCTCCACTTCTGTGACATCATGTCTCTCAGGGGCAGAGTAAAAATCTGTAATGGGCATGTGCTGGCTCCAGTTCTGGGACGTTAGCTGCCTCAGAGGCAGAGTAAAACACACACATATAGGTCTGTGCTTCAACTGCATAGCCTCAATCTTTTCAGCATTGGGTGGATGATGTAGGAGACATCATGCACATCCAAGAAAATAGGATGACCGGCTATTGTGGGGAGAGAGGATACATCGAGCACAAATGATCCACACCCATCAGACCAGACTGGGTCGATTAACATATGGCGGGGAAGATTTATAGAAGTTATTTTCTTTGATCTGCAGGGGAGCTTGAGGTTTATACACATGTTGTCTGTCTGACATGTAAGGGAGCTTAAAAGGTGGTACTTTTAGTCGGGGAAAACCTGGGGACAGGTTCCCTTTAAAGCAATATTAAGTGTCTTACTTTCCTGTAGATCTCTGTGCACCTCCACCACGTTAGCTGGTGTACAAGGAATGGACTCCGATAAGTCTAGCGGTGAATGTAATGTGAGTTCTGCGGAGAAATCTTCAGACATACCGCTGGAGTCCATCGAGTGTGACAGTGTCCTGTTCAAAGGAAATGACAGGGAAAAGGCATATAGCATAAAATGCAGGTTATTCTTAAATATTTTTCTTTATTACAAATTTGAAACAAGAATTAAAAATATTATAACCATTCTTAGAAATTACAGTCTAGAATTTGTGATCATTTTCCAGGAAGAAGCTGAGCTCTTGTAAGTCTGAATTGTATCAGCTGTTAAATGAAAATTAGCCATCTGAAAGGGGTTGTCCCATAAAGTCCATTTTAATCAAACGATCTTTGAATAATCATAGTTTCCACAATTGGATGTGTTTAAAACAAATGTTCCTATACTGAGATAATCTTATATATATGTCCCTACTATGTACCCTGTAATGGCCGTGTCTGACCGTAGAGGGTCATGGTCCGATCATACCACATCTTAGCAGGGGAGGACGCAGTAAACAGTATACAGCATGGGATTACAGCTGATTCTTTCTGCGAGGTAAAACGTTGCTTTTATACAGGCAGAGAAAAGTTTACCCTTCAGAAAACATCATGGGTGATCTCATGTAGTATCTGTATACTTTTTTATTTTTCCCCCTCCCCTGCCCAGGAGATGTGGTATAATCAGACCATGTCCCTGTACGGTCAGACATATCCATTACACAATACATAACAGGGGCACATATATAAGATTATCTCAGCACAGGAAATGTGGTATGATCAGACAATGTCCCTGTACAGTCAGACACATCCATTATACAGTACATAGCAGGGACACATATATAAGATTATCTCAGCACAGGAAATGTGGTATGATCAGACAATGTCCCTGTACAGTCAGACACATCAATTATAAAGTACATAGCAGGGTCACATATATAAGATTATCTCAGCACAGGAGATGTGGTATGATCATGCGTGATCTCATGTAGTATCTGTATACTTTTTTATTTTTACCCCTCCCCAGCTCAGAGGTGGTATGATCAGACCATGTTCCTACACGGTCAGACACACCCATTACACAGTACATAGCAGGGACACAAATATAAGATTTTCTCAGCATAGGAACATTTGTTTTAAAGGGAACCTGTCACCCCCACAGGGTCTATTAAAGGAAAACTGTCAGGCCAGAAATACATGCGTAACTGCTATCATTTTCTAATTCCTTTCTCTAAGCTCTCTCTACTCATGTATTTCCATTATTTATACTCCCATGCTATCTTCTGTAAACTTTAAAATAAAAGATTAATTCCCTCTGTCACTCACAGTGATTTCTCTGCTGCACACTCCCACTCAATGATTGAATATTCATGCCTTATTACACTGTCCTGCCTCCTCTCTGATCTGTCTGTTGTGTGACACATTCACAGCAGACAGAGAAAAGAGTGGGGAGGAGGGGGGAGTTTAGCTGCATCTCTTCATGTAATTGTGTGTATAAGACATATGTGTAGTGTGTGCAGTACAAAATATTTCTATGAGATAAGAACATTTGATCATTTACTCAGCAGATACATACAATACATGTCTGCAGGAAAACCAAAAGTTATATATACACATAGAAATCTTACAGGCTGCAGCACATAACACTTCCCCGTCACCCAGCCCAGACCACAGAAGGGAGGGAGTGAACACAAGCCTGGATGGGTGTGGATATTTAAAAAACACTTATACAGCAACTGGACTATTCAGTTGGAAATATAATGGAGAGGACTAATGCACCAGCTCATTGCAGGGTATGAAGATGTTGTTAACATGGAAACTAGAAAGTGCACAATAATTACATGTTTATGAAAGATCTGCCCAGGCCCTATTCAAGGGTATCATTAGTATCATACTGAAAACAGCCTGGCAGTATGCCTTTAAACTAAAAGAAAAAAAGGGAGAGAAGGGGCGCATGTATAGGATCACTATAGCTAAGTTAATATGGCGTTATTACAGGTCGCCACTCACCTGTTTGGGTTGTGCACGACCTGCACTACCTGGTGTAATGGCCTCTGATATATGGCCATATATATATTAAACTAAAAGAGCCACCTTCAGCAGCACCTATGCTGCATTTTGTGAAGGTGGCTCTTATTCCTCTAGTCCCCCAGGACACCAAAATAAACACTTTAGAAGAAATCAATTTAGGTCCAGGAGGTATACTCCCCTCTCTGGACCTAAACACCTTACTGCTGTTACCCCTCCTCCTCTGCTGCCCGGGACCCTCCTCCTCTCTTTGTTCGGAGCAGTGGCGTCGGCACCTGCACAGTTCTCTCAGCTCTCGGGCATCTCCGTGAGCTCTGCCTGAGAGCTCAGGTCACATGGTATAGCGCAGGGACCAGATGGCACCCTGCGGTGTGTTATTCTGTATGCACACTGCAGGGCTGGGAATCGGGGGAGGGGGGAACAGGCACAGGCATGCTGTTTGCGCAGGCGCCAGATTCCCGGCCCCGCAATGTGCATACAGCATAAAACACAGGACAGGATCTGGTACCTGCGCTATACCATGTGACCTCAGCTCACAAGCAGACCTCACGGAGCATGCCCGAGAACTAAGGGATTTGCGCGGGCGCCGACACCGCTCTGAAGAAAGAGAGGAAGAGGGTCCCGGACAACTGAGGAGGAGGGGCAAGAGCAGCAATGTATTTCAGTCCAGGGAGGGGAGTATACCTCCTGGACCTAAACTGATTTCTAATAAAGCGTTTATTTCGGTGTCCCGGGTGGGTAGGATAGTAAGAGCCACCTTCACAATTTGCAGCATAGGCAATGCTGAAGGTGGCTCTTTTAGTTTAATAGGCCCCGGGGAGGGGTGACAGGTTCCCTTTAAACACATCCAATTGTGACAACTATCATTATTCAAAGATCTTTTGATTAAAGTGGATTTTTATGGGACAACCCCTTTAAATACTATAGTTTCCACTACTTTGTGTTTTTGTACATATTTTATATTTTTCGGTCACCGCTGGAGAAATATATACAGCTTTATTTTTTACTGTGTAGATTGTAATTTTATAGAAGATCAGGATTCAGAGTATTTTTCCATTGTACATTCTGCTAGTATTTCAGTTTTGTTGTGTATTTTGATACTTAACACTGAATTGGTGGTTGAAGCGGACAGCGTTCCTCATAGGGTGCAACCATTTACTTGCCCTAATTGTAAGAGGTGTCATACTTACACTGAGAAGTCATTTTGCTTCAGAATTTCTTTAAGCCTTTTCTGAAAGATTTTTTCACTTTCTGTCACAGCTACAAAGCCACGATCTTAAAACAAGGAAAGGTGTGTAAAAATTATTCCATACTGAAAAAAATACGGTATATTACAAATTTTCTATTGAGAGTTTAGAAACAACACTACCACTGATCTGCAGGTTCTCCCACTTACCCAATAATTATAATAATCTTTATTTATATAGCGCCAACATATTCCACAGCACTTTACAATTCAGAGGTATATATTTAAACAATCATAATCAACAGTTAACAGAAAATACAACAAGCAATACAATACAAAGCATAATACAATACAATAATTAGAGCAAAATAATGACAGCCCTGCTCATAAGAGCTTACAATCTAACAATGAGGTGGGGGTGACACAAAGTACAGGTGCTAATTTACAATGATGGCATAGTCAACTTGAGGAGATGGGGAACAGATAGGAGCAGCATAAGTGGCCACCAACCATTATTTGTGATCCACTTGACACTGGTGGAGCGGGTAGGCTATGTCTAGATGACTTTGACTAGGGATCATGATAGGGGCAGATGTGTTTTCAGGGATCGCCAGAAACTATGTAAGTTGTGGATACACCTAATTTCTTGGGGTTTAGCATTACAGAGAATTGGTGCAGCTCGGGAGAAGTCTTGGAGCCGAGAGTGGGAGGTTCGGATTACTGCAGAAGTGAGTCTAAAGTCACTTCCAGAGCGAAGTGAACGGGTGGGGTGATAGACAGAGATGAGGGAGGAGATGTAGGGAGGTGATGCACTGTGAAAAGCTTTGTGGGTGAGAACAAGCAGTTTGAATTGGATCCTATAGTGTATGGGCAGCCAATGCAATGACTGGCATACAGCAGAAGCGTCCGAGTAACGGTTAGCTAGATAGGTGATCCTGGCTGCTGCATTAAGGATAGACTGGAGAGGGGAGAGTCTAGTGCGGGGGAAACCAATTAAAAGAGAATTACAATAGTCAAGGTGGGAGTTAATCAGGGCCACAGTGAGGGTTTTTGTGGTTTCCAAGGTGAGAAAGGGGTGAATTCTAGAGATGCTCTTCAGGTGCAAGCAGCAAGAGCGGGAGAGAGATTGTATATATGGGGTTATATGAGGTAAGGGAAAGATCAGAGTCAAACATAACACCCAGACAGTGAGCCTGCTGACTAGGTGTTATCGTGGTGCCACACACTGAGAGAGACATGTCATATTTAGGGAGGTTAATGGAGGGCGGGAGCAGAAGAAATTCAGTTTTGGAAAGGTTGCGTTTTAGGTAGAGAGCGGACATGATATTGGAAACTGCGATTAGACAGTCATTGGTGTTCTTTATTAGAGCGGGAGTAAGGTCAGGGGAAGATGTGTATAGTTGTGTGTCATCAGCATAAAGATGGTACTGAAAGCCAAATCTGCTGATGGTCTGCCCAATCGGGGCCGTTTAGAAAGAGAAGATAAGAGCTCCAAGGACTGAACCCTGAGAGAACCCAATACTGAGAGGGAGAGGGGAGGAAGTGGAGCCAGCAAATGATACACTGAAAGAGCGGTCAGAAAGATAGGAAGAGAATCAGGAGAGAGCCGTGACCTTGATGCCAATGGAGTGCAGCATGGAGAGTAGGAGATGGTGGTCAACAGTGTCAAAGGCTGCAAAGAGATCAAGAAAAATAAGCAAAGAGTGGTCACCATTACTTTCTGCTGTCAGAAGGCTGTTGGTCACTTTGGTGAGAGCAGTTTCTTTAGAATGTAGGGGGTGGAAACTAGACTGTAATGGGTCTAGAAGAAAGTGAGTGGAGAGGTAATGAGTGAAGCGGAAGTAGACCAGGCGCTCCAGGAGTTTAGAGATAAAGGGGAGATTGGAGACTGGTCTGTAGTTGTTTGTGCAGGATGGGTCGAGAGAAGTTTTCTTTAATAATGGAGTGATGATAGAGTGTTTGAAGGAGGAGGGCAAGATGCCAGAGGAGAAGGAGAGATTGAAGATTTTGGTTAGGTGAGTGTAATGGGGTCAGCAGTGCATGTGGTGGGACAAAGAGAAAAAAGAGCCTGGAGACGACTTCTTCTGTGACTGGGTCAAAAGTGGAGAGTGAGTCGGAGGAAATGTGAGGACAGGTAGGGGTAACAGCAATTTGAGATTGGGAGTTGATTTCCTGATGGATGTTTCCTTTTTTCTCTGTGAAGTAAGGGCCGCTTCACACTGCGGCATGATCCGGTTCTGTCTGGGAGGCCCCTGACAGCCGCGGACTGGATCTGCACACAGGACTGGGGGCTATTATGCCCTCCGGTCCGGTGTGCAGCGCACGCAGCTGCAGCCGCTGACAGGTCAGGACCGCGGCGCCCGTGGTCGTGATTTATCAGCAACGGGAACTGCGTGCGCTGCACACAGGACCGGAGGGCATAATAGCCCCCCAGTCCTGTGTGCAGATCCGGTCCGCGGCTGTCAGAGGCCTCCCGGACAGAACCGGACCGGATCACGCCGCAGTGTGAAGCGGCCCTAAGAAGCCAGATCATCAGCATAGAGGTCAGTGATAGGGGCCTGCACTTTAGGACTGAGGAGAGAGTGAAAGGTGTCAAAGAGTTTTTTTGGGTTGTTGGATAGGTAGTTCGATAATCTACTATTTCTCACTGGGGATTTATAATAATTTTTCCATACAGTCCACAAGCCGCTCTCCATATACTGACCTGCTAGTGAAAAAACTGAGCAGCACTATAAGATTATGTTCACACAGGAGGAATATGCTGTTTTTTGTTTTTTTTTGCAATGCAGTGAAAAGCCTGCAGCATATCAGCCCTTTGTGGACATACCCGAAACCAGTGTTTCTCAACTTCAGTACTCAAGATCCCCTAAACAGATCATGTTTTTAGGGTTGCTCTAGTTTTCCAGGGGTGATGAAATTGCACAGGTCTGCAAAAAAATTTTCTTTCAAGAGCGGTTTTGGTTATTCCACATAACCTTCATGTTTTTGGGTGTGCTGAATCCTAAAATGACCTCTGTTTTGTTATAGGACATCATGTTTTCTGACAATTTAGGTAACTATATTAAATAAGGCAATACTTCAAAATAAAGAAAATAAACATAAAATTAAGTTATTTCAAATTTTTTATGAAAATCTGTTGGTTTTTTTTTTTTTTTTTTAACTGGAATGAGCCCACTAACGCACAGTAAAATCGATTCTTCTTCCCTGTGAGGCTCCTCCTGGTACATTTACGCTTGTGAGTGGCATCTGGAATGTCTCTCTGAAGCGCCCATCAGTAGTCTGCCATCATTGTAATGCTCCATCTTCCCTGGTATATTCTTCCCATCTCTTTCATTTCCTGGTGGAATCGTTTACCTTGCTCTTCACTCACAGCTCCAAAAATTTTCAGGAAAGTTGTCAAGGTGGGAATAGAGGAAAAGCATTTTCAATCTCATCAGGCAACGTAAAGCTTGAAATGCTTTCAGCCTTTGTCCGACGGTCTTTTTGTCGTCAGGACCTTTGTTACTGGCTAAGCTTTTTTTCTAGGACCTCTTTAAATGCAATCCACCCTTCTTTTTGAGGACCTGTCTTGGTATTGATAAACTCTTGATCAGCTATAAGCTGCAGCTTTTTGTGGCAAATCCTGACATCCAGGAATTTTCTTTTCAATATTTTCTTCGTTTTCAGCACACCAAAATACATGTAAATTAGATTAAAATAATCAAACAGCTGTTTAGTCGCAGATCTGTGTTATAAGAGAGCCATCAGAAATTGCAACAAATTCGTTGTATAGGAGATCCTAAAATCATTTGGGTGCTTTGAGGACTGGAACTGAGAAACATTATTCTAAAGCAGCATTCCCCAACTCCAGTCCTCAAGAGCCACCAACAGAGAATGTTTTCAGGATTTCCTTATAATTGCACAGGTGTGGGTATAAAAACATGTGAACCAGTTAAAGGGGGGTTATCCAGGACGTTTGTTTACAGGCAGGTTAGTTGCTTAGTGACTAAGGATCTGCCTGTTCTACACTATAACAATCTTTCTTGGTTTAGGCGATGATTCTGCAGCCTCCTTTCACCCCATATTGATAGAACAACTCTTCCTCTTCCGTTCTGCCTTGTCGATGGGGCGTCACTGTCGGCATTATGCTGATTGATAGTTGGCTCACTGCAGTTAGGCAGGGGAAGCAGGAGAATCACAGGCAGAACAGGCAGGTAGTTAGAGACTACTGTCTGGAAAATTCTTAGCCCCATAAGATAATGATAATAAAGGCCTAGATAACCTTTATAATTTCACATGCCTTTATATGTGCTGAAATACATAAAGTTGTGCTCAAAAGTTTACATACCCCGGTAGATTTTTTGATTTCTTGGCTTTTTTTCAGAGAATATGAATGATTACAGAAAAACATTTTTTCCACTCATGGTTAGTGGTTGGGTGAAGCTATTTATTGTCAAACTACTGTGTTTTCTCTTTTAAATCATAATGACATCCATTTATAAACATCCAAATGACCCTGATCAAAATATATACATATACCCTGGTAATTTTGGACTGATAACATGCACAGAAGTTAACACAAATTGGTTTGAATGGCTAACAAAGGTAACATCCCCACCTATGAACGGTTTGCTTGTAATCAGTGTGTGTATAAAAGCTGAATGGAGTTTCTGGGATCCAGACAGACTCTTACATCTTTCATCCAGCCACTGATGTTTCTGGATTGTGAGTCATGGGGAAAACAAAATAATTCTAAAAGGATCTACAGGAAAAGATAGTTGAACTGTATAAAACAGGAAAGGGATACAAAAAGATATCCAAAGGATAATGCAAGTCAGTAGTTTTCAAACTGTGATTAACAAATGGAAAATCTGGGACTCTGTAAAAACCAAACCACGATCAGATAGACGAACGAAAATGTCAGTCAAAACTGACTGGAATATTGTTTGTGATGCAAATGAAAACCCACAAATAACATAAGCTGAAATACAGGACTCACTGAAAACTAGCTTTGTGGCTGTTTGAAGATGCAAAAAAAGGAGGTACTTGAAGAAAAATGGGCTGCATGGTCGAGTCCCCAGAAGAAAGCCATTACTGCACAAATAACACAAAGTATCTCACCTACAATATGCCAAACAGCACAGAGACAAGCCTCCAAACTTGTGGAACAAGGTAATTTGGAGTGATGAGAGCAAAAGAAAACTTTTTGTCCACAACCATCAACGTTGCATTTGGAGAGGTGTCAACAAGGCTTATGAGGAACACCATTCCTACTGTAAAGCAGAGGTGGATTGCTGATGATGTGGGGATGTGTAAGCTACAAAGGCACAAGAAACTTGATCAAAGTTAAAGGTTAGATGAATGCAGCACGTAATCAGCAAATACCGGAGGCAAATTTGAACTCATCAGCCGGGAAGATGCGCTTGGAACGTACTTGGACGTTTCAACATGACACCGATCCAAAACACAAAGCCAAGTCAGCCTGTGATTGGCTACAGCAGAACAAAGTGATGGATCTGGAGTGGTCATCTCAGTCCCCTGACCTCAATATCATTGAGCCACTTTGGGGAGAACTCAAGCAAAGCGCAGTTCATGCAAGAAAGCCCAAGAATTCACAGGAACTGGAGGCTTTTTGCCAAGACGAATGGGCAGCTTTACCATCTGAGGAAATAAAGAGCCTCATCCAAAACTGCCACAAAAGACTGCAAGCTGTCATTGATGTAAGAGGGCAATACATAGTGGGGTATGTGAACTTTTGATCAGGGTCATTTGGATGTTTTTGGTTGTCATTATGATTTAAAAAGAGAAAACACAGTACTTTGACAATAAATGATTTCACCCAACCACTAACCATGAGTGGAAAAAAGGTTTTTGTGTTATCATTAATATTCTCTGAAATAAGGCAAAGAAAGGAGAAAATCTGCTGAAGTATGTACACTTTTGAGCACAACTGTAAATGCGTTAAACATGTACTGCTCATGGACTGGTAAAGGATTGTTTTGTACAAAAGCTTTATGAATAATTGAACACTGCCATGCGCAAAAGTCATTTCAATCTTATGCTACTAAAAAGGAGCAGGTCATTTTCACCTCCATCTAATCACATAGCTATTAATATCTGCACTGTTTACCTTGTGAATCTGGAGGAGTGACCTGGGAAGACTGCTGCTTCTCCCTGCGACGTTGTTTCTCATCTTCCCATATTGCTTGTAGACCGGGATTCTTTCCTATCTGAACTGTAGAGAGAAAGGACATGTCTTATTTGTTTCACGAGTGTCATTTTTTCTACATCAACAATGCTAAATATTAGTCTTCATCTATGTACTTGGACTTAGTATGTGTAGGGTCTAAGTCTCTAGTACATTCACATTTTGAATCCACATTCAAACATTCCAACAAATATTCAGAGCAATGCAAATACAAGAAAACAAAATCAAAACATTTCTTCTGCTTGACACTGCAAACACCCAAAACACATGTATACAAATTAAATTTCTGGTTTGCACTCTTATCCCAAGTCAAGAGCCAAGGCAGCTTAAATAGTTGATAGTGATTTAGGATTGCTACTTCAAATAGGTGGTGCTCTCTAAAAAGAGACTTAACATATTTAAATTCCCAGAGGAATTAAATGGTCTATAAGTCTCCCTAAGCAAACTTGCCACTCTCCACAAGGAGACTTTTGCCCCACCCACTGTCAGAGGCCTCTCACCCTCAAAAATCAGTTCTGCTTTTTGCACTGATGAAGGGCAAACACCACCAAAACACATCTCTGTAAATGGAGTTTCTGGTTTGGGTTCTTATCAGTCATGTGACAAGGTTCTTTCAAGGGTTGATATTGATTTTCAGGATTGCTACATCAAATGGCACTAGAGCTCCTGTTTTCTTTTCTGATTAAGCCATTTGTATACAGAAATCTAATGTACGGTCATATGCATTTATGTTTATTGATACATGCAGAATACCTATAGGAATAATCAGATTACTCCCCCATTAAGATCAGCCATACCAATCATAGAAGTGTATAAGTAATCAAGGAGAATAGTGGTCAGATGAGCAAGTTTCCCTGACATCTATATATTATATATAGGCAACAAGTTGTCCAGGTTTATCACGAATGTCTGCACAGTCACTCTGACTGCAGGCATGTGGAACCTCAGACCACACATCGTGCCTTTATGGCAGCAGGAACGAGCAGTCATGTGAACGCAAGAATGTGATATGAATACTCTTGGCCAGAATCTGACTAGGCGTATGCAATGTGAAGAATCATAAGTCTGTAGTCACAGAGTGACTTCAATCTTTCATGAAAAACCTGGACAACCCCTTTAAGATCATATCAGAACTGAACAAGAACATCCTGAAAAAGGAGGTATGATTTCTATTTTGTAGTGTGCAAATAGAACTTTAACTTTTATTGTTTTGGTTTCAATAGTGTAACATATGAATGTAATAATACATAAAAGGTACATAAAAATGTATACCTTCAATTTCTTGGCGGTTTAAAATATCAGCAGCAACGGCATCCACCTCTAACTCACAGGTACTTTGTGGTTCTACTCCCTCTAACATTAAGGAGCTGTAAGAGACATGAAACACCTGATTGGTAGTCAGAAAACAGAACTATACATGCACAATACCTGTAAGAAAATTAACAACTCAGCATGGCTTAAAGGGAATCTGTCACCAGGCATTTGACAACTATTCTAAGAACAGCATAATGTAACAAAGAGGCCCTAATTCCAATGATGTGTAACTTGCTGGGCTGCTTGCTGTAGTTTTGATAAAACCACTTAGATCAACCGGAGATTAACACAGGACTAGTAAACCTGCTGCTACATAGTCCTCCATATTCATGAGCTCTGTGTAACCCTGCCCCCACCACTGACTGACAGCTTTCTGCCTATGCACAGTGTACATAGCTTCCAATATGTGGTGTGGGTGTGGATATACAGAGTTCAGGATTCAGAAAACATGTGGATTTTCAGCAGATAACACAGAGATTTTATCAAAACTACAACATCATGCAAAGTAAGTGATACATCAATGGAATAGCAGTGTCTGCCCCAACATCTTGCTGCTCTTAGATGGTGTAGAAAAACCTGGTTATAGATTTCCTTTAAAAGGGTTGTCTGATTATCACATTAAATACCTTATGAGAGAATTATGCATTAATGGAATGGGGTCTCCAGTTCAGGGCCCTCGTTTAGTTGCCAGAATGGTTTAGCTATAATGGATGCCCCCTTGTGTTTGAACTACAGACAGGAATTGATTTAGATTAGGACTAGTTAAAGCATTACTCTCCCCTGCAGACATGATATATGGTTGAACATATAACAGCTCTCCCTGAGAGCACTAGCTTTCTGATATCCTGAAATCAACTTATCTTTAGGGGATTTTTCCCACATAACTAGAAGTAAATGCAGGGTATAATGTTTCTATCTACCCAAAGGTTTATTCATATAAAATATATTATATTTAATGTATGCCATGTCTTTCCCATCCTGTTCAACCCCTGACAGCAAGAACTATTAGGAAGCTCATGGACTGGGTGGGGTCACTATAAGGCCAGGAATCAATCACGGAAATCTTATCGTTTAAAAATTGTCACACTTCCGGGGGAAGGCGCCCTAGAGTGTACCCACTGGGCTGTGGTACTGAACTCCCCAGGGTGAGCTGGTCCTAGTTTAACCAACCCCTATACAATGATTGTCAGGGGCAAGTCAGGGGGTCTAAATACCACAGTTTCTAGTACCAGGGGGGCAGCTCGTAGGGTTAGCCTATACTAAGGTATAGCAAGGTAGGAAACACAGGTACAGAGGCCGAGGCTGGGAGAGCAGGAATGGCTCTACTGGAGGAGAGTACAAGGAAGGCCTGACCAACAGTCAGCAAGTCAGAAGCAAACTAACTTTTTTTATAATTCTTTATTTTTCGTTTTATAGTAACAATAGAAAAAAGAACCAAAACTTACAGATTCAATCATCTTGCAAGTACAAAGAACTGTTCTTAATAAAATGTATTCTCATTAATTGAATCACGAATCAGTTTCTAATAGTCAATAAGCTTGATAAAAGTATTCAATTTACTATAGCAATATTAAAACTAACTCTGGCATGAAAAACAAGCTGTCTAGTATAACACATCGGAGTTGTTTGCCAGTCAGAATTATAAAACAAGCATTACCTACTCCATAGGTACCCGTCTATTACCAATAATAATGACAATGAAAGATAAAAAAACAAAAAAGAAAGGAAAAGATAGGAAACACATAAAGAAAGAAAAGAGTAGAATAGACCAGAACGGGGGATAGGATGGGTGGGGGGGTATGAAGAGGGGTAGAAGGGAGGGTAAGGTAGGGGTCTCGTGAAGTTACCAAACCTCAATGGAGTAAAAGGAACTCTCAATCGCACCCATTTACTAACCAGTTCTTAAGAGCAAGTTCCTCAGGAGCTTCTGTGAGACTTATACAGGTCAGATTGTTGGAAACTCATCCAATTAAACCACGTGTTTCTGAACTTCTCATATGAATCATGTATAGCTGATGTCAGGTCCTCGAGAAGCATGAGGTCGTTCACCTTCTCTATCCACATAGCCACAGAAGGACACGTCTCCTTTTTCCAGAGCATCGGGATGCAAGATCTCGCAGCCATGACTAAGAACCTCAACAGTGTATGTTTATATTTGTTTGGTGGAATCCTACAGTGGTGCAACATGAAGAGGCCAGGATCTAACTCATCCGTGTATCCCGTAACTTGCCTTGTAATCTTTTTCACCTCCGACCAGAATGGTTGGAGCTTCGCACACTCCCAGAACACGTGTAGTATTGTACCATCCGCCCCACCCACCTCCAGCACTTCGGGTCTATAGAAGGAAAGAGTCTATGCAAATGAGCTGGGACTCTATACCATCTCGTCAATAATTTATAATTTGCCTCCTGCAGTTTTGAGCTTATTGAAGTAGAGTGAGCTAAAGAATAAATTGCAGATCTCTGTTCTGTAGACAGTTTGAGACCAAGATCTGTCTCCCATCGCAGCATGAAATGGGGAGTCGGGAGGTCCGGTGGAGAAATCAAACACGCGTATGTCTGTGATAAAGCATGCCTACAGTCAACTGTGGTAGAGCATAGAGATTCAAACAGTGTCTTAGGATTTAAAAACGTCCTCTTAGGAGGGAGTCTATGAAGATAATGCACAAGTTGTACACATCTCCAGAAACCCAGAGCCGTCGGGTAGGTAATTGAATTAAGTTGTTCAATGGTTGGCCACGCTTCTCCCTCACTCCATTTTTCAATCCTATCCATACCTGCTTTTATCCAACGTTGGAACACGGGGTCATCAAGACTTGGTCGAAAGTCCGGGTGACTAAGGATCGGACTCAAGACAGAGGCAGATGGTATCATTAAGGATCTAACTAACGTGTGATCACAAATCTTGAGAGTAGACCCAATTGTCGGATGGTCATATAATAACTCTTCTTTTCGAAGTGACACCCAGGGTAATGTCTGAAGTCTGAAAGGAGTAAAATCCTGTTCGATTTGTACCCACAATTTATTTGTACCATGCCTGCACCAATCTATTACCCGCGTGAGGTGGGTGGCTATGTAATACAGTTTGATATTTGGGAGATTCACACCACCATCTTTTTTGCGTCTATACAGGATTGATCTCGCTAGACGTGGTTTCGAGTTACTCCAGATGAATTTTGTCTGCAGTTGTGCAATTGTCTTAAAGAAGGATAATGGAATGGTGATAGGTAATGTCTGTAGGTAATATAATATCCTCGGAAGGATATTCATTTTGAAAAGCTGGCATCTACCAGCCCATGTGAAAGTAGACAATAGCCATCTCTCACAGTCTACTGTAATTGACCGCAGCAGTGAAGGAAAATTTGCACCATACAGATCTCTAACATCTGGAGTAATCTGTACCCCTAAATAGCGAAGAGATTTAGGAGACCAATAAAATGAAAAGGCGTTCTGTATTCTAGTAATTTGACTCAGGGGAAGCGACACATTTAGGGCCTCAGATTTTGATCTATTTATTTTAAAATTGGAGAGAGTGTAATATGTCTCCAATTCTTTCAATAAAATGGGGAGAGAAACCTCTGGATTTGTTAGAAAGAACAGGCAAACTAACTTAATAATCAAGCACCTCCCATCAGTGGAGGTGGCCTGATATACCAGAGGACGGGTAGCTATTGGTCAAGGGGAGTGTCAGGTTGGGCTGGGTCAGCCCCAAGAGTCACAGGGGAAGGGCGCGGCCCGCGCCAAGTGCACCACTCATGACACTCATGAAACCTGACCCCTGCAGCGTGCTGGTGTGTGAGCTGGGCGGTCAGCAGACAGGAAGGGGACCCGGCGACAGCTCCGAAACACAGTACGCCTGGACGCCGGATGCCCAGTCGGCAGAGGAGCAGGGGATGCCGACCCAGTAGAGGTGAGCTGGTGAGCGGTGCCAAGGGACCTAACAAAAGTCTGTACAGGTATATTATTGATGGCAATTTCACTTCATCAGCTAAATTAATATTATTGCTATATCCAGTAAAGGGAATGGCTACGTGTCTAAATAGTTCACTCAGTTTATGGCAAGTTGGCAAGTTAAAAGGGTTATTCAGTACATTATATTAATGGCATATCCTTAGGATAACAAACAATAATAGCTTTTATTTCTATAGTGACAACATATTTTGCAGCACTTTGCCATTCAGAGGAGACATGTATAGACAATAAAAACAACATGGAGTAAACACATAATTGAACAGATACCAAGAGGAATGAGGTTCCTGCTTGCAAGCTTACAATCTATGAGGAAATAGGGGAGGCACAGGGAAAATGGTAAAAAGTGCTCGTCATATATGATTCAGCCATCAATAAATAGTGAAAAATGTGGAGGACTTTGTCGGTGATAATGATAAGTTTATATTGCATTCTGTATCAAATGGGCAACAATGCAATGACTGCACAGGATGTAGGCATCAGTGTAATGGTTGGACAGGAATATGAGTCTGGCTGCTGCCTTCAGGTTGGATTGGAGAGAGGAGTCTTTAACAAGAGGGAGACTGATTAGTTGAGAGATGTAATTATTCCGAAGAGAATAAGAGCAACAGTACAGTACACAGACAAGCAAAAGTGTAACACGGTTTTGAACTTTTGACTTTCAGGCTTCATATGTCACCATCCACTGCAACTTTGAGTGTGAGATTACCTTCATTTTATATAAAATCATCTTGCATACCTCATACATAATACTGACTCATTTATTTAGCATATGCATATGATTAGGCATGCAGATTCTTGTCATGTTACTGCATTGTTACTGTTTTGCTCCTAAAAATCTAACTGTAAATTTTTGTTATTTTCTTAGTATTTTGTTAATCCACCTTTAGCTCTCAACACTGTCTAAATCCTTTTGGGCATGCTTGCGATCGCTTTCAAGCATTTCTCGATTGAAATCTGATCCCAGGCGTATTTTGCAGGATTGAATGTCCCCGACTGTTGGTTGAGATAAGTGCCATACTATCTTATCATAGCAGTATATCATTTTGCTAATGAACCCCTGTGTATCACCTAAGTGAGGGTTCTATGGATATAGGGGCAGTTCTAGGCACAAGCCATCGCCAAACGCCATACTGTAGCTGTAGGAAGCCAACCCCTGCCAACAGGTAGGGTACTTCAACCAAGGGCAGACAGTCTGCTGTTTTTAGACACTAGGTTGCATGGTCTAAACCTATAAGTGGCCCTGCTACATTGAAAAATTGCCTATAGATCACATTTTGACTTAGTGTGCACTGTTTCTAAATTACTGGGACAGATAAGGGCGATTGTAGGGGCAGCCACCGTTGAGTGCGGGCGCCATATCGACTATCAGGGTGCCAATCCCCGCTGTAAGGTAGTGGTAAAGAGGGAGGACAGTTGACAAGGCCAACCTCTCCCTTCCTTCCTCACTGACTGTGCACCTAGGTTTTATGGTTAATCTCTTTTTATTAATTATAAAAGAAAAAGGTAAAACAGTATATGTCATACAAATAAGTATAAGTCAAAACATCAAATGAGGAATACACAGTAGAGTCAGCAAAGCAAAGTGTCATTCAATGTACAATCACGGAGTGATATACCCTCCTCAGGTGTAAGGTGATCTGTATCTTATTCAAAAACCGTATATAGGGAACGTGAGACCCCTTTCCTAATCAAGGGACCTCTGAGCTAAAGGGAGTTGGTGATCTCTCGAAAAATATAATAGTATCTAACTCCTTTTTGTCAAATTGAACAGTAGTAAACGGGCCACTATTGGTGTAACACTTATTATCTCCGTACTGACAGCATAGCATCAGTGAAAGTTAGGCCTCGCGGCGTCATCAAGAAGTTCAGTCCCTCTTGAATAGATTTGCCTCTAACGGAGTTCCCCATGGTGACAGGTATGAAGCTCTTATCAATATTGCTAGAGCTTTCATAAAAGGATAAACCAACAGGTAATCCCCAATACTAAGGCTAATAAATGACCTAGAGTGGGTAAAAAGAAGATTAAGAGAAAAGAAAAGAATAGAAATATTAGGAGGGAAAATACAAACTGGATAAATTCAATCGGGTCTGGATATGAAGGGGATGGGACTAAAGAGGGGAGGGAAACAAGGTTAAGGGAGACCTCGAGCCGTGCCGACCATTAATCGTACCGTCTAATCAACCTCAGAGGGAGATCTCCCCAAGTCAATCGAGTCTTGGAAAAGAATCCATTCAGTCCAGGTCACTGAGAATTTGTCACGAGAACCTGAAGCATCAGCCGCCAATTCCTCCATTCTAAATAGTGCACCTAGGTTTTAACCATTTTGTGAGTTTGAATTTGTAGGGAAACAAAGTTTTAATGAAACTACATTG
The DNA here is from genome assembly GCA_033576535.1 of Allobates femoralis. NCBI lineage: Eukaryota > Metazoa > Chordata > Amphibia > Anura > Aromobatidae > Allobates > Allobates femoralis. The sequence goes on from JARQOC010000001.1 coordinate 315,874,464, forward strand.
CAAGAATTTATATTTTTGGGGCCCAAATACATGCAAATAAATAAATGAATTATCCCCAAAGCTGGACAACCCCTTGGAAATAAACTATGCATCCTGTTAAAGGAAAGTGTGTTTGGGATTATTGACAAAAAGTAAAATGGAACCAGATGAATATGACAGGCGAAATACTGTGGTGGCAGAGCCCAAAAGAACTGAAGTAGAAAAAGAGATCAACTTTCTGTTGTTAGCTTAGGAAAACGGCGACACCACAAACATAAGCAGTTGAAAAGGAACATCTCACAGAGATGCTACACATAAGGACAATGAAACCCCATACCACTGCAATTTCTAAGAAGGCTGTCTCACATAAAACCCCCTTTTTAAACAGTAGTGTATAAGGCGACTAACTCCTCACCACAGGCCTAGTTTTTCCAATGACTGGTACCGACAAATTGCCCAATTGGTACTGCATGGACATGTAGTATTACATATTGGCCACTCAAATGAATAGCCACAAGGCAAAAAATTATGTGACGGACAGTTACTTACATTTCTAAATGGGGTTGTTTTGTTAGCAAGTATGTGGATTTCTGCAAGCCCCATTCAGATAGATGGAAATTTCTACAATCATGTGAATATACTGCTATAGGTTTTCTGGTCATAGATACAATCTCTTTCAACCACAACCCTACTCAAATCTAAAATATTTAGAAGTGAAAGCATTGTTTAAGATCCTACATGGAACTATCTAGCAGAAGTGGAGCTGGCTGCAATGGTTAGGGTTAATCCCAAGGGTCTGGGGGAATAGCTATTCACCTTGTGGAGAGCATTCTGCCTGCCGACTTATATATGCAATGCTCCTCTAGGAAATATTCATATTGTCAATTCAGTGAGGAAGTAGATGAACTGTAATGCCACCTAATAAAGGTAGCTATTCTAAAAGTCATAATGGACTCTTTAATAAGCCTTTTAATATGACTTAGGATCAGAACCCCAAACTGCAGACGCTGCATTTCAGGGTGAGTGATGAGGAGCAATCACCCCGAAATGCAGTGTCTGCAGTTTGTGGTTCTGATCTAGCACAAATCCTAAGTCATATTAAAAGACTTGTTAAAGAGTCAATTATGACTTTTAGAACAGCTACCTTTATTAGGTGGCATTAGAGTTCGTCTGCTTCCTCACTGAAGTGACAATTCCCAGGGGTCTATAATGGTAAACAAGGTCTTGGTAGTTCAGCATCCTTAATTTTCAAAGGAAAAGCACTTTATTTCTTCATTCTCAGCAGCAAGATAGTACAGGGACATGAGGGTTACCTACCATTGCTATTTTATTTTTGTCTTTAACTCTCAGGATCTGGCATGTACAATCTGTGTGAAACCTGATATGTGACCTTTGAGTGAAGAAAGTACTGACAAATGATGGACCTAGGACTACATAAACTAACAAGATATCACTTGTAAGCTTGTCAGCACATGGAATCCTTGCTTAATGCCATAATTTATATTTCAAAGGCAGACAGCGTAAAAAAGCATTCACATGGCACCAAATCAAGGTGCACAAACGCATCCATATTACAGTACACACAGAAGAATATCAATATTTTTTTTCTAAAAGATGTTCTTTGCAAGTCTAACTAGGTGTTAAAGAGTTTCTCTGCAGTATATAGAATGATCACTCGATAATAAAGAGATCAATAAAAGTCCCTGGCTAGTGTACCGTACTTATTCTCTGTGGGGCAACCTGGCCATAAGAGTACAGTTTCCCTGCAGCGTTACCAGAAGGGTATGGAAGCAATCAATGAGTTATCTGTGTAATGTAGGACAGGACAGGACCTCCACTTAGAGACACTCTTTGTAGCCATTCTCTAGCCAAAAAAAACATGGAGATCACCAGCAGAGAACCCATTTATTAACTCAGATTTGTGTAATAGAAAACATTTTTATGTATCCTAAGTCAGACAACCCTTATTTTAAAAGATCTAATCACTTTTTTAACACAAGAAAGTATAATTTAATTGCGGAGTCAAACAGCCATTTTGAAGTGGTCTATCATCAAGGGAAAACAAAGCCTAAAAATGAATTGACAACTAGTTGGGTTGTAATTATCTTCAACACAGTTTCTTAAAAGCCACAATTACATGCCACAATTATAGCACTAAGCAAGGGTAAGAATCATGTTTACAAACCTAGGGATTTCATCTTCCTCCCACTGTACCAAAGTAGCACTGAATGAACTTCCAGGGAGGGTATCTTTCAGAGGCTTCATATCTTGTGAGCCATCTCCTAAAAAATAGAAAATGGTATGAGAGATGATTATATATACACAGAGACATATACGAACACAAACCACACTGGACAACTCTGATGAAAAGTCATGGAATTCTCCAAATCACAGGATCACTAAACATAGATCTGCAAATAATAGAAAAAAGGAAAGAACATTTTTAAGACATTTCAACTTATTCAGTATTGGATTTTAGTGCCACACACAGAAATACTTGCACGTACACATCTTAACATGTCAATGAGGTTATTAATGGTTATCAGAGAAATACTCTGTCACACTACAGTTGAGCATGTAAATCATCAAGATCCGCTGCTGTCAGCTCCTTGTACAATTGCTGACCAAAGACGTCCTAGATGTGCTTAATGGGAGACAAATCTGAAGACACTACAGGCCATGGTAGCACATTTAAACCATGTAAACCTCTAACAGCAATAGAAGTAGTATTCAGCCAAATGTTGTTTTGTTGAAAAATGGTTCCTCAGACATTTTAAAGAAATAGCTGTACTTTTGGTTCACCAACTAAATCATTGCAACGCTAAGCCATTAGTGTACCTGGAATAGAAACTACAGGGATCCATATATTATGCCATACCATACCATAATACAGAGTATGACCGATGTGACGTTCCCTCGTAAAAGCCTCTTTATGGCATTGCCCATGTGGGTCTTGTCAGACTGAAATGGTGCATACTAATCCATTCTTCCATTCTGCATGCAATTAGACATTACAAACCAAGCCTAAGGGGTCAAACAACGTCCGACTCCTCACAAACCATCAGGAGGAGGGATATGAGCCGGACCACCAGCTACAGGTATTTTACTGACCTCATCGCCACTGTCAAAGAATATTATGGTGCACAGTCATATGGCAATGAAGGCTTGAATAGACTACTTTCCTCTTCGGTAACTTAATCTTGACACAATAATAGCAAGAGACTGTTCTCAAGACCATTTGGGAAATGACATGAAATACCTTGATGATGGAAAGTGAAAGCTTTCCAGGAACCATTTTAAAACACGAAAACACCAAGCCACATGTTTTGCAAACTACCGTATAGAAGAAAAAGGTTTGGTACTGTGTTAGCCAGTTGAGAAAATGTTGACTGCGCTCAGTGTGAGAAACATGCTAAAAATCTTGTGGTTATGATACCTTTTAATGGCTAACAAAAATTAAATAAATGATGTTATATGGTGAGCTTTCGAGACGACTCAGGTCTCTTCATCAGGCATGGTATGACAAGATATTGAATGAAACTCAAAATATATGCATGCACAACTAAAATGATTGGACATTTGACTGAATAAACATTACAAGGACTGGACATTTGCAAAATAAACTGTAGCCTTGGATAGGATCTTCAATCAGGCAGGCCTAGTGGTCATAAAGTCTTTAGGACACTAATTTATAAGAAAACCTGGTGTCTAAGATTTCCATGTCTTTGAACAACATTGTTTAGACTTCTGCGGTAATGAGCCATAAAACCATCAGCGATGTTCAGTCGGTTCTGTATACAACTGAAACTTCTAATTAGCTTGGATTCACACACTCTTCGATGCTTTTGGGATCTGAAATTACCTCTCAAAATTAAAACCTTTATATTATCTAAATAAGACATTTTTTAAACCAGGGCTACCACCCCACCTCCATTGAGGATCAGATCATTAAAGCCACAAGGATCCCTAGAAGTCAAGCACTCCAATACAGAGAAAAAGAAGAGAACCATCGTGTTCCTCTGGTGGTGACCTACAACCCACAGCTTGAGGTGCTAAGGAAAACTGCCAGGAAACTTCATCACATCCTACACAAGGATGACCGACCAAAAATAATATTCAAAGACCTTCCCTTGCTGTGCTACAGGCAGCCTCCCAATCTAAGAAACATCATGGTCCGAAGTTTGATGCCCTCGGATACACCAAAAGGAACTTATCATATAACAAAATGTTTATAACAATGTACTGTATACTTTTGTGGGTTTTTTTGTTGTTCTTATAAAATCAATAAAATTCTTTGAACGAGGAACTTATCCATGCAATGTGAGGAGCTGCAAAACCTGTGCTCACATAGAGACCAGAGACAGGATACAGATCCCCAACACACAGCAGGATTATAAGATTCCTGGGACTTTCACATGCTCCTCTTCCAATGTGGTATATTTAATTATGTGCACTATATGACCAGTGGGGTCATTTTATGTTGGTGAGACTGGGCAACATCTAAGAGCAAGAATGAGGTCTCATCGTCACACAATTACACACAAAAAAAAATCAATTTTCCAGTAGCGTAGCATTTTTCTGGCCAGGGACATAACATTGATAATATGAAGGTTTTAATTTTGAGAGGTAATTTCAAATCCCAAAAGCATTGAAGAGTGTGTGAATCCAAGCTAATTAGAAGTTTCAATTGTATACAGAACCGACTGAACATCGCTGATGGTTTTATGGCTCATTACCACATCTAAACAATGTTGTTCAAAGACATGGAAATCTTAGACACCAGATTTTCTTATAAATTAGTGTCCTAAAGACTTTATGACCACTAGGCCTGCCTGATTGAAGATCCTCTTCAAGGCTGCTTTGTTTATTTTGCCAAATGCCCAGTCCTTGTAATGTCTATTCAGTCAAATGTCCAATCATTTTAGTTGTGCATGCATATATTTTGAGTTTCATTCAATATCTAGTTATACCATGCCTGATGAAGAGACCTGAGTCGTCTCGAAAGCTCGCCTTATAACATCTTTATTTAATTTTTGTTAGCCATTAAAAGGTATCACAACCACAAGATTTTTATCTTGTTTCTCACACTGAGAGCAATCAACACAAACTACTGTGAACAGCCGTCATGGTCTAAACAGGTTATCATGGACTGCATAGTCTCTGGACAGGTCTCACATTAAGCGCATCTGGGACATCATCGGTTGGCAATTACAAAGAGAGCTGCTAGCAGTAGATTTTGATGATTTACATGCATTCAGCGTGGAACAGCATTCCTCAGACAACCTTAACGTCATGCATAACATGCCAAGGTATGCAAGTTTACTGATTTTTCTGTGCATAGCTCTCATGCTAGATACTAAATGAATTAAGAGGTTTTGAAAATTTAGTTTCCAACATTTGCATATAATTAACAGGTCTAAAGGCCCAGTCACACGGGGCGACATCGCAGGGGTGTGGCCTATCGGCAGCGACATCGCCCCTACGTCGCCTCATGTAAAGGGGCGCCGCCGGGAGGTCACCTGGTTTCAGAGCAGTGCTAACCACTGAGCCACCTTATACAGTGCTAACCACTGACCCACCATACTGTGCTAACCAATGAGCCTCCATACAGAGTTATGAATGATAGAAGCAGCGGTGTTAGAATGCGGCGCTAGGTAACACAAGATCAAGCCTTCATATATTTACCTTAGGTTTATTACACAAAGCTGCAGGGTGCGACCACAACGCGTTTCGACACACAAATCGGCGTCTTTCTCAAGTCATCCACTTGAGAAAGACGCCGATTTGTGTGTCGAAACGCGTTGTGGTCGCACCCTGCAGCTTTGTGTAATAAAGCTAAGGTAAATCTATGAAGGCTTGATCTTGTGTTACCTAGCGCCGCATTCTAACACCGCTCCTTCTATCATTCATACCTATTCTCCCTTCGGGGAGCGCGGTGTAGCGACCAGCTTGGGCAAGTCCACAGGACCTGGCAGTACATCATCCAAACTCCACCTGTGTTCATCACATGATCAGTCGGCTCTGAGGAGACAAGGAAGTGATTTCCATTAACTCAAGGAGCGTAAAATATCTTCTCTTCACACAGAGGTCTGATGATCATCAACTTTATGGACCCTATCGCTCTATACGCTTAATCTGGTTGTGTGGATTCGTGCACAACCTGGAAAGGTTAGTGTTCATTTAATAGAACCACATTGTGGTGAAATTTAGTGGTGTGGCGCAACAGTGCTGTTTTTTTCTGTTTCATCCATACAGAATTAAGCACTCTGCCTCCACATAGTGCTAACCACTGAGCGGCCATACAGTGCTAACCACTGAGCCACCATACAGTGCTAACCACTGAGCCACCATACAGTGCTAACCACTGAGCCACCATACAGTGCTAACCACTGAGCCACCATACAGTGCTAACCACTGAGCCACCATACAGTGCTAACCACTGAGCCACCATACAGTGCTAACCACTGAGCCACCTTATACAGTGCTAACCACTGAGCCACCTTATACAGTGCTAACCACTGAGCCACCTTATACAGTGCTAACCACTGACCCACCATACTGTGCTAACCAATGAGCCTCCATACAGAGTTAAGCACTCTGCCTTCATATAGTGAGAACCACTGAGCAGCCATATGCTGTGCTAACCACTGAGCCACCATACTTTGCTAAACACTAAGCCACCGCGCAGTGCTAACCACTGAGCCACCATACAGTGCTAACCAGTAAGCCACCGTACAATGCTAACCACTGAGCCACCATACTGTCCTAACCACTGAGCCACCGTGCAGTGCTAAACATTGAGCCACCATACAGTGCTAACCACTGAGCCACCATACAGTGCTAACCACTGAGCCACCTTACAGTGCTAACCACTGAGCCACCTTACAGTGCTAACCACTGAGCCAGCATACAGTGCTAACCACTGAGGCACCATACAGTGCTAATCACAGAGTCACCGTATACAGTGCTTAGCACTGAGTCACATTACTGCTCTAATTATTGAGCCACCATATACAGTGCCAAACACTGAGCCACCATAGAGTGCTAACCACTGAGGCTCCGTATACAGTGCTAACTATTTAGCCAGCGTATACTGTGCTAACCACTGAGCCCCTGTATACTCTGCTAACCACTCAGCCGCCGTATACTCTGCTAACCACTGAGCCGCCGTAAAGTCTGCTAACCACTGAGCCACCATACAGTGCTAACCACTGAGCCACCTTACAGTGCTAACCACTGAGCCACCTTACAGTGCTAACCACTGAGCCACCTTACAGTGCTAACCACTGAGCCAGCATACAGTGCTAACCACTGAGGCACCATACAGTGCTAATCACCGAGTCACCGTATACAGTGCTAACCACTGAGTCACATTACTGCTCTAATTATTGAGCCACCATATACAGTGCCAAACACTGAGCCACCATAGAGTGCTAACCACTGAGGCTCCGTATACAGTGCTAACTATTTAGCCAGCGTATACTGTGCTAACCACTGAGCCCCTGTATACTCTGCTAACCACTCAGCCACCGTATACTCTGCTAAGCACTGAGCCGCCGTAAAGTCTGCTAACCACTGAGCCGCCGTAAACTCTGCTAACCACTGAGTCGCCGTATACTTTGCTAAGCACTCTGCTGTGGGCAGGAGAGGGCCGGGGGACAGCACCCTACTGCCCGCACCTGGCCGCTGTCCCCCTGGCCCCCTCCTGTCCGCACCCGGTTGCTGTCTCCCTGCCTCTCTCTTGCCCGCATCCGGCCACTGTCCCTTGGCCCCCTCCTGCACGGACCCGGCCGCTCTTCCTCGGCCCCCTCCTGCCCGCACATGGCCGTTGTTCCTCGGCCCCCTTCTGCCTGCTGTTCCTCGGCCCCCTCCTGCCCGTACCTGGCTACTGTCCCCCGGCCCCCTCCTGACCACACCCGCCTGCTGTCTCCTCCTGGACTCCGGCACCGCTGCACACTGGCACCGCTGCACACCGGTACTGCTGTATGTATTCTATCTATTATAATAAAAGCCCTAAGCCAACTTCCGTCACTATGTAACGGTATCGCTACGTCACATCCGTGACAGAAGTTGGCTGTACACCCGTCGTGGGTGATCCAACATGGCCGACCTTTGGCAGTAGCGGGGCTTTCAAAGCCCCACTACCGCCATCGGAGGCCTCTACTGTGCCTCACAATCTCCACTGACACACCATCACACTCCTCACCACACCCCCCCTCCCTTTCTGCACCTCCCCACACACGCGATCCCCTGGCCACTTTACATACACCCCCCCCTCTCTGTACAGTCTCACACTCATACCCCCATGCACTCTCACGCGAACATCTATACTCACCGACACCCGTCCGCTAACACACCGCCGACATCCGATCGTCTCCTGCACGCCGCTGCCGACATCTGATCTTCTCCGCCGACATCCCCTCTTTTTCTCCGCGATGCCGACGCCATGTTAGCTCTGCCCCGTCTGGCGACATCCATCCTCAACGATGATTTCTCGCGAGACTACCCGCCCGCCATGTTGGATCGCACCACATCCAAGATGGCATTCTGGAAAGTCTAGCGAGACTTTCCGGATGCCATCTTGGATGTGGCGCAATCCAACCCTCCCGATGCGATAGCATCGGGCCTTAATCTAGTTTAATATAAATCTGAAAATTGTGACTTGCATTAGGGTTCAGCCATTTTGAGTCACTGCTTTATAGGACCGATTTTAGCTGAAATTGATGAATGTCTTTTAAGGGTATGTCACACGCGTCAATATCGCCTGCACGATCTCGGCTGCACGTGACGTTGCAGCGATATTGATGCGTGTGACATACTGAATCAACCAGCGATAAATCGCTGGTTGATGATTGCCAGGTTTTAGAATCTGTCCTAAAACCTGGCGATGGTCGCCCGATGTACACGCAGCATCGCTGCGTGTGACACCGGGAGTAGCGATATTCCAGCTCCCAGCGCCTCTCACAAGCGCTGGGAGCTGGTATCCAAGGTAAACTGCGGGTATCTAGGCAGCGCGCGCTGCCTAGATACCCGACGTGTACCTTAGTTACCAGCCTCCTCCGCTCACCGGCTGGTATCTAAGGTACACAGCGGGTAACTAGGGTCCCTAGTTACCCGCTGTGTACCTTAGATACCAGCCGGTGAGCGGAGGAGGCTGGTAACTAAGGTACACATTGGGTATCTAGGCAGCGCGCGCTGCCTAGATACCCGCAGTTTACCTTGGAGACCAGCCTGCTCCCGCTTCCAGCAGGCTGGCAGCGGGAGCAAGACATCGTGGAAACGATATTTAAATAGTTTCCACGATGTCTCTGGTCCATTGATCGCTGGTGAGTCTGCCTGTGTGACAGCTCACCAGCGATCAGCCGTCAATGTCGTCAGCAATCATCTCACTGACGACATTGACGCGTGTGACACCCCTTAGGGTTTGTTTCTATCAGCTTTGAACATCTAAAAGATAACATTTTTGCCAATTCTTTTTTGTAAAACAGCTCTCACTCAGTAAGATTGCATAGAGATTGCTGGGGAACAGCAATTTTCAAGTGTTGCCCCAGATTCTCAAAAGAATTTAGGTCTAGACTTTTCCTGGGCCATTCAGACACATGAATATGCTGTGACATAAACCATTTTATTGTAGCTCTGGCAGTATGTTTAGAGTCATTGCCCTACTGGAAGGTGAACATACAGCTCAGTCTCAAGTCTTTTGCAGCCTTCTATCAGGTTTTCCTCCAGAATTGCCCTGTATTTAGCTCCACCCATTTTACCCATCAACTCTGACCAGTGTCCCTGTCCCTGCTGAAGAAAAGCATCCCCAAAGCATGATGCTGCCACCACCCTGATTGATCATGGGGATGGTGTTTTCAGGGTTATGTGTAATGTTAATTTTCCACCACACATACCGTAGCTTTTCGCATTTAGTTTTATTAAGTTGTATTCTGTTCTCATGTAACCAGAGCACCTTCTTCCACATGCTAGTTCTGTCCCCTTTATTATTATTATTATTTTTGCAATCTACAATCAGGTCTTCGTATCACTTGCTCTCAAAATATGGCTTTCTTGCCATTTTTCCATAAAAGGCAGATTTGTGTAGTCGGTTACTTGGGAAACGGTGTAAGGCGGTCCGCGCTGCCAGACTGACTCGCATCAAAGACGACACTTGGAGATAAAGTGTTGATCAGATCCTTCTTTTATTCACCGACGCGTTTCGGTGCCCACCTGGCACCTTCATCAGGGATCTGATGCGAGTCAGTCTGGCAGCGCGGACCACCTTACACCTTTTCCCAAGTAACCGGATGCTTTTCCACGTGTGAGTGGTAGGTGGAGGTCCAGCGGCAGCCATCAGGATATTATTCCTAATAAGTCTTCAAACTAGTTGTGGGTGACACAACTGGATCAGGTGAGTGGACCGCTTTGCTCACCGTGTTGACGATTTAGTGTCTAGTGATAAGGGCACTATTGCGCCTCTTGTTCCCCATCCTCCCTTTTAGATTTGTGTAGTATACCACCAATAGTTGCCCTGCGAACAAATTCCCCACCCTGAGATGTGGATCTCTGTAGCTCTAGAGTGACCATGGGCCCCCTTGGGAGCTTCTCTAATTTGTGCTCTTCTTACTTGGGATGTTAGCTTAGATGGACAGCCACATTTTGGTAGGTTACAGTTGTGTCATATTCCTTCCATTTTTGGATGATGGATTGAACAATGCTCTGTGAGATGTGCAGAGCTTATGTTATATACCATAACCCTGCCTTACACTTTTTCACAACTATCTCTGACCTGTTTGGTGTGTTTCTTGTTTTTGCTGGTGCTGGTTTAACCTTATTGTTGTCAAACAAACCTCTGAGGCCTTCACAGAACAGCTGTAGTTATCCTGCAAATAAATGACACACGTGACCTCAATTTACTAATTAGGTGACTTCTGGGGGCAATTGGTACCTCAGTATTTTATGTAGAGGTACCAGACTACAGGGGGCTAAATACAAATGCACATCACAGTTTTCAGATTTATATTTTTATAATATTTAGAAAACCATGCATTGTTTCCTTGACACTTCACAAATACTTGCTACTTAGTGTGGATATATCTATCACATAAGATAAAAAAGAAAAAAAACTGCACAGCACTCACAGACTAATGTGAACTGGTGCTAGCAGGGACGCTGGGTCAAATAACTAGAAAAAGTTCTCTGCAGCACTCAGCTACTACGGTACCAATGACGTACAATTGCTAACAAGCTATATGTATATGAGAAAAAAGTTTTAAAAAATTACCGTATATACTTGTGTATAAGCCGACCCCCCTACTTTTGCCCCCAAAACCTGGGAAAATCTATTGACTCGCGTATAAGCCGAGGGTGGACCCCAGCACAGGTATACAGCCCCCAGCAGTGGTATACAGGCCCCAGCAGTATGATATACAGCAGCCCCCAGTGGTATATACAGCAGCTCCCAGTGGTATATACAGCAGCTCCCAGTGGTATATACAGCAGCCACAGTGGTATATACAGCAGCCCCATTGGTATATACAGCAGCCCCCAGTGGTATATACAGCAGCCCCAGTGGTATTGCAGCCCCTATATACAGCAGCCCCAGTGGTATTGCAGCCCCTATATACAGCAGCCCCAGTGGTATTGCAGCCCCAGTGGTGTATACAACAGCCCCTATATACAGCAGCCCCAGTAGTATTGCAGCCCCAGTGGTATTGCAGCCCCTATATACAGCAGCCCCAGTGGTATTGCAGCCCCTATATACAGCAGCCCCAGTGGTATTGCAGCCCCAGTGTGTATACAGCAGCCCCAGTAGTATTGCAGCCCCAGTGGTATTGCAGCCCCTATATACAGCAGCCCCAGTGGTATTGCAGCCCCTATATACAGCAGCCCCAGTGGTATTGCAGCCCCAGTGGTGTATACAGCAGCCCCTATATACAGCAGCCCCAGTAGTATTGCAGCCCCAGTGGTATTGCAGCCCCTATATACAGCAGCCCCAGTGGTATTGCAGCCCCATGGTGTATACAGCAGCCCCTATATACAGCAGCCCCAGTGGTAGTATACAGGCAGCCCCAGTAATGCAGGCCCCCCCCCAGCCTGACTCCGGTCACCTGTAAAGCAAATTATACTTATCATTGTCCCGCTGCCGTCCGCGCCCGCATCTGCCGACATCGCGATCCTACATCTTCATGCGTCCTCTTCAGACTTCCTGTGTTCGGCGCCGGTAATGACGTCATTGGCAGCGACGAACACAGGAAACAGGAAGAAGACGCATGAAGATGGAGGATCGCGATGTCGGCAGCGGCGGGCGCGGACAGCGGGACACTGATAAGTATAATTTGCTTTACAGGTGACCGGAGCATGAGGGGGGGGGCCCTGCATTACTGGGGATGCGGGGGCTGCTGTATACCGCTGTATACAGCAGCCCCCGCACTGACTCGCGTATAAGCCGAGGGGGTACTTTTCAGCCCAATTTTTGGGCTGAAAAACTCGGCTTATACGTGAGTATATACGGTACGTTTTTTTTTCAAAAAACTCAAAAATCTTATTTTTTTATTTCTGAAGTTCTTAGTACATACATTGGCCAATGTCTGCTTACTCATCGACTGCGACAAAGTGACTTCAGGTCCGATGAGTCCTACGCCGATATCCCTATCCTCCTTGTCCACCCCCCCACTTCTCAGTGGGCAGACTCCATCTCGACCCTAGATCACCTGCAGGCTATGAGGGTGCAAATTGCAGCATGGAGCCAGCAACTCCATATGATACAAAAAAGAAAAAAAAACTGCACAGCACTCACAGACTAAATGTGAACTGGTGCTAGCAGGGACACTGGGTCAAATAACTAGAAAACGTTCTCTGCAACACTCGGCTACTACCAATGACGTACAATTGCTAACAAGCTATATGTATATGAGAAAAAAGTTAAAAAACTTACGTTTTTTTTCAAAAAACTCAAAAATCTTATTTTTTTTATTTCTGAAGTTCTTAGTACATACATCGACTTTCTCATATACATATAGCTTGTTAGCAATTGTACGTCATTGGTAGTAGCTGAGTGCTGCAGAGAACTTTTTCTAGTTATCACATAAGATAGCAATAAAATACATTTAGGTTTATGAGTGTAACGTGAAAAATTGTGGAAAAGTTCATGGGGTGTGCATACTTTACAAAAGGCACTGTATATAATATGTACACAGTATACAAAAAGAAAATAAATTAATGTATTTTCATTTCAAGCATTGTATAAAAAGGGCTATTCCCAACACTGAAAGTTACCACCTATTCACAGGATAGGTACCAGAATTTTTATTAGTGAGGTGCCCAACCTTAGAATTGGGCTCTTGTACGCACTTCTCCATTAAGTGTCTTTAAAACATGATCATGTGTGCCCAATATTTGCCGTCCCAAGAAAACTGACGGGTGTATTTTGCGCACTCCACGAGACAGAGATACACCATTTGTATAACCAGAAATATTTTGTATGCAAGAGATTGTTACTGGATTGATTGTCAGCTATATCAGTCCTACAGGCGCACACCAAGTGCCGGGTACATGGTATGGGAAAAATGTTTTTGCATCCCACTCCTTCAGAGAATACTTACCAACTGTAAGTTGGACAAACAGCTCCATAGAAACAAGAATTCCGATGAAGCTTAGCATGAGTTAGTGCTGTCTGACCAGAGCCAAGCTAAATCATTTCCAGATGCACTAACTGACAGGCAGCAGCCTGGAGGTGGAGCAGCTGCTATGTGACCTCTTATTAAAAGATCCTGACTCGCCAGAGCGTGCACACACCGAGATCTGTCATGTCGTGCTTATGAATGCTTAATAACTAAATGCATGCCCTACTAAGGACATCAACGATATTGTCCCTAAGGAACAAAGGCTTTTACTGTAAATTGTACCCTGTGACGTTACAGCAGGCATCAGTTTTCATTGATTGCCTTAATTTGTGCAGGTTATTTACCATTTAAGCACCATTTTCTATATTTGTTATCGTATCTTAGAAACTCATTTTAAAGGGGATGTGATGTTCTGGTTTAAAGGACAACAAATATATTTATTTTAAGTGGAACATGTGTACAGGGAAAAAATAATGTTGAAATAGTACACTAATATCAGAAACACTCCGCAACATAAGTTGTCATGGATGGTTGGTTGGGACAGGTTTTGTCACCGCCCCCATGCTTTTGGCTGGTTGCAGGGGATTGCACATCGGTATCAGACACCTGAGTTGGCTCTCAGTGGGGCTTGAAGCATCCTGCTAAGTGCAATAGATATTGGACCTTGGCTATTTTCTGTGAATTTTTCAGAATTTTTTGTCCAGTTAGTGTGTTTTTCTTAAGGGATATAATAGATAGGACTCGTAAGTGTGAGGGCCCTTGGTGTTAGATTACGTGTTTACATATTTTGGCCAAAATATCCACTAACACCTCACACCATTATCCATCGTCGTTTTTTTTTTTTTTGCACTTTTTTATCTATTGCAGGATGCGGCTGAGCCCTTTGGGGGGGGCATCTGTCCATTGTGTGATGCATATACATAGTGCTGGGCAGCCCACCTGATCTAATAGTATGGGTGTGATCAATAGGCTGTACACAGAAACTTTGCATCGCACGTACCTGTGTGACTGACGCCCCATGGTAACCTTGTGCCTATAAATACCACCAATCACCTCCCCCATAGATTGGCTTGTCGCAGGTGATGTCACCGCCCCCATGCCTTTGGCGGTTGCAGGGGATTGCACATCAGTATCAGACACCGGTGTTGCCTCTCAGTGGGGCTTGAAGCGTCCTGCTAAGTGCAATGGATATTGGACCTTAGTTATTTTCGGTGAGTTTTTTGGTTGGGACATCAAAATAGGTCTTTCCCCTTAACTGTCTGCTTGCCAAATTAATAATAAAAGGTGTCTGCGGACAATAACCACACTTGACTCGGGTGCAAGTATCGAAGAATTCTAAGTTTATTAGGAAGCACATACATTTATACACACAATTCTGGAGGTGGTAAGCCCCAGGATAAGAGCATTCATTAATAGGTTGCAAACTATTAAACATAACTAATCATTGGTTACTAATAGCTGAGAGCTGATTGGATTATGCAAATCTATTCTAAATATATATGTATCCTCGTATTTTTCCATCATTTTGGTGTTATTGACACATTGTGCACCTGCATTATCTGGTGCTTTGGGACATCTTCCCTTCTTACCAAAACATGCTAGACATTGGCTTCATTCCCCGACTATGTGGCCTTCACCGTTTCTCTAAACACAGGCTATAACTTACAGTAAGCAACACTTTAAATGAAAACACTCAGTCTATTCCTTTTAAAGGCAAGTGACCTACTTAAAGGGATACATAGATGGGCTAGTTATGCAGTACAATACAGGAAAATACCAGATACAAGCACATTGGATATTTTCATATATTGATTTCCATAAAGTAATGTCTTATTCTGTGGGTCAGATTTTTTTCCAGGTTTTGTATATTTTGTATATAAGATACACTTAAAGGGAATCTGTCACCAGGTTTCTGCCATATCATCTAATATATAAAACCACAAGAGATTTGTGACGTCACTACCGTCACTTTGCACACACTTCCGTAACTTTGTCTCCAAGGTACACCCGCTCAGGGTGGACCAAGATGGCCGCCCTAAGCGGGAGTACCCTGGCGACCCACACTACTCCACTCACCCCCCCCAACCCACGCCACGTCCACACACACGTACACCCCTGACACAACACTATCGTACCCCTCCCCCCCACACACACTCACACACACTCATACCCACACACACGTACACCCCTGGCGCTATACTATCGTACCATTTTCCCCCACACACACACACACACACACACTCACTCTCTCATGCAGACTACCAGTCTCGGTATACTTACCCGACCGCCATCCTGCTTGGCTCCGCTGATCCCGCTTGGCTCCGCCGATCCCGCTTGGCTCCGCCCACCTCATAGGGCTCCCACCAGGCTCCACCCGCCTCCATCCCGCGCTGACCACTCAGCTCCATCCCGCGCTGACCACTCAGCCTCCATCCCGCGCTGACCACTCAGCCTCCATCCCGCGCTGACCACTCAGCCTCCATCCCGCGCTGACCACTCAGCCTCCATCCCGCGCTGACCACTCAGCCTCCATCCCGCGCTGACCACTCAGCCTCCATCCCGCGCTGACCACTCAGCCTCCATCCCGTGCTGACCACTCAGCCTCCATCCCGCGCTGACCACTCAGCCTCCATCCCGCGCTGACCACTCAGCCTCCATCCCGCGCTGACCACTCAGCCTCCATCCCGCGCTGACCACTCAGCCTCCATCCCGCGCTGACCACTCAGCCTCCATCCCGCGCTGACCACTCAGCCTCCATCCCGCGCTGACCACTCAGCCTCCATCCCGCGCTGACCACTCAATCCTGTGCTGAACACTGAGCCTCCATCCTGCGCCGACCACTGAGCCTCCATCCTGCGCTGACCACTGAGCCTCCATCCTGCGCTGATCACTGAGCCTCCATCCTGCGCTGACCACTCTGCCTCCATCCTGCGCTGACCACTCTGCCTCCATCCTGCGCTGACCACTCAGCATCCATCCTGCGCTGAACACTGAGCCTCCATCCTGCGCTGACCACTCTCTGCCTCCATCCTGCGCTGACCACTCTGCCTCCATCCTGCGCTGACCACTCTGCCTCCATCCTGCGCTGACCACTCCATCCTAAGCTGACCACTGAGCCTCCATCCTGTGCTGACCACTGAGCCTCCATCCTGTGCTGACCACTGAGCCTCCATCCTGTGCTGACCACTGAGCCACTGTATACAGTGCTAACCACTGAACCACCATATACAGTGCTAACCACTGAGCTACCATACAGTGCTAACCACTGAGCCACCATATACAGTGCTAACCACTGAGCCACCATACAGTGGTAACACCTGAGCCACCGTATACAGTGCTAACCATTGAGCTACCATACAGTGCTAACCCCTGAGCCATCGTATACAGTGCTAACCACTAAGCCACCATATACAGTGCTAACCACTAAGCCACCATATACAGTGCTAACCACTGAGCCACCATATACAGTGCTAACCACTGAGCCACCATACAGTGCTAACAACTGAGCCACCATATACAGTGCTAACCACTGAGCCACCATATACAGTGCTAACCACTGAGCCACCATACAGTGCTAACCACTAACCCACCATACAGTGCTAACCACTAACCCACCATACAGTGCTAACCACTGAGCCACCATTCAGTGCTAACCACTGAGCCACCATACAGTGCTAACCACTGAGCCACCGTATACACACAATTAATTTCACCGCACTCCCCTAACTATTAGTAAATAAACTATATATGGATTCTAGACTACCATCTAGTCTAACATAAGCATAGAGATAGAGATCCTTGATTTCAGCAATGTGTCACTTACTGAACTGCTTGCTGTCATCTTGATACAATTACAATTACTGTTTTCTCTGCTTCAGATTTAGCAGTAAATGAATATGCTGGCCTCTAATGATAATCTCCATCTGATTAAAAAGTGATTTTATCAAAACTACACTGAGCAGCTCAGTAAGTCATACATCACTGGAATCAGGGTCTCTGTCTCTACATTATGCTGCTGTTAGACGGGATGGCAAGAATCTGGTGACAGAGTCCCTTTAATACAAAATAATGATACATAATAAATAATAAAATATAATAAAAATAACATACACTTAATAAAGTACCGTATATTTCACTTTATAAGGCTGGATTATAAAATGCAACCCAAATTTGGAAAAAGAAAAAAAAAAATTTTTAATGTTAAATGGGGTCCATCTTATAATGCCAGTGTTCGTCTTACAATCAGTATATATGTCCCCCATCCTGGTACATGACCCCCCCATCCTGGTATATATGTCCACTATCCTGGTAAACTACCATTCAAAAGTTTAAGGTCTCCCAGACAACTGTGTTTTCCATGAAAACCCATACTTTTATTTATCAAATGAGTTGCAAAATGAATAGAATATATAGTTCAGACATTGACAAGGTTAGAAACAATGGTTTTTATTTGAAATAATATTTTTCTCCTTCAAACTTTGCTTTCATCAAAGAATGCTCTCTTTGCAGCAATTCCAGCATTGCAGACATTTGGCATTCTGGCTGTTCATTTGCTCAGGTAATCTTGAGAAATTTCCCGCATGCTTCCTGAAGCCTCTCCCACAAGTTGGATTGGCTTAATGGGCACTTTGTGCATACCATACGGTCAAGCTGCTCCCTCAACAGCTCAATGGGGTTGAGATCTGGTGACTGCGCTAGCCACTCTATTACAGACAGAATACCAGCTTGCCTGCTTCTTCTCTAAATAGTTCTTGCATAATTTGGAGGTGTGCTTTGGGCCATTATAGGATGAAATTGGCTCCAATCAAGCGCTGTCCACAGGGTATGGCATGGCGTTGCAAAATGGAGTGATAGCCTTCCTGATTCAAAATCTCTCTTACCTTGTACAAATCTCCCATTTCACCAGCACCAAAGCAACCCCAGACCATCACATTACCTCCATTATGCTTTACAGATGTTGTCAGGCCTCTTCCAGCATCTTTTCAGTTGTTCTACGTCTCACAAATGTTCTTCTGTGAACCAAACACCTCAAACGTTGATTCGTCTGTCCATAAAACTTTTTTCCTATCTTCCTCTGACCTATGCCTGTGTTCTTTTGCCCATATTAATCTTTTCCTTTTATTAGCCAATCTCAGATATGGCTTTTTCTTTGCCACTCTGCCCTAAAAGCCAGCATCCCGGTCTCCTCTTCACTGTAGACGTTGATGGCGTTTTGTGGGTACTATTTAATGAAGCTGCCAGTAGAGGAGCTCTGAGGCGTCAATTTCTCAAACTAGAGACTCTAATGTACTTGTCTTGTTGCTCAGTTGAGCAGCGGGGCCTCCCACTTCTCTTTCTTCTCTGGTTAGAGCCTGTTTGTGCTCTCCTCTGAAGGGAGTAGTACACACCGTTGTAGGAAATCTTCAGTTTCTTGGCAACCTCTCGCATGGAATAGCCTTCATTTCTAAGAACAAGAATAGACTGTCGAGTTTCAAGTTCTCTTTTTATGGCCATTTTGAGAGTTTCATAGAACAAACAAATGTAATGATCCAGATTCTCAACTAGCTCAAAGGAAGGTCAATTTTGTAGCTTCTCTAATCAGCCAAACCATTTTCAGCTAACATACTTGTGCAAGCGTTCTCTAGGGTTTCCCACACATCATTAGCCTTCTTACACAGTAAGCAAACACAATGTACCATTAAAACACAGGAGTGGTGGTTGTTGGAAACGGGCCTCTATACACCTACGTAGATATTGCATTAAAAAACAGACGTTTGCAGCTAGAATAATCATTTACCACATTAACAATGTATAGAGTGCGTTTCTGATTCATTTAATGTTAGCTTCATTGAAAAAAAATGTGCTTTTCTTTCAAAAATAAGGACATTTCTAAATGACCCCAAACTTTTGAACGGTGGTATATATTTGTCCACTATCCTCGTATATCCAGGCGACCGCCCCATACCTGACATTCCCCCATCCTACTGTATCCCAACCCGCCCCTAGTAGACTGTGAGCCCTCGTGGACAGGGTCCCTGCCCCTCCTGTACCTGTACCTGTACGTCCTGATCGCCTAGATTTAGTGTACTTGTTCTTGTCTCCCTTATCCTCATGTAAAACGCCATGGAACCTAATGGCGCTATATAAATAAATAATAATAATAATATATGGCCCCCATCCTGGTATATCTGCCCCCATCCTGGTACACGGTCCCCCATCCTGGACATGGCACCCTTATTTTACATATGGCCCTCTTGTGATGGCACATCTCCCCCTGTGCTGGCACATGTCCCCCTGTCCTGACACAAATAGCTCCACCTTCCCACATATGGCCCCCCTGCTGGTGCGCACACTGTAAAATAACAAACGCTGTTGCTCACCTCTCCATTGATCGCTCCGTGCTTCCAGCTGAGCAATGACTTCCTGCGTCTGTGCCGGCATCTGGTCACGTGATCGGCACAGCAAAGTGATGTCATCACTATGCAACCCGGTCACATGATCCAATGCCTGGGTCAGACGCTGGAAGTCACTGCTCAGCTGCAAACACAGAGCTATCAACGGAGAGATGAGTAACAGTGTTTGGTATTTTACAGTGTGCACGCTAGCAGGGGGGCATATAGCATGAAAGGGGGCATATCTGGGATGGTGGGGCTGTATGTGCCAGCACAGGGGGAAATCTAGCGTGACGAGGGGCCAAATCCGGGATCGGGAGACGCATGTAAATGCGCCTCTCCCCTGTCCACATCTCGGTGTTGTTTCAGCACTGAGGTGATGGACAGCGTGTGCAGTGAATATTACATGAGGCTAATGACTGGGAGCATGTGACCTCCCGCTGCCTCTGCAGCCTCCTCCAGCTCCTGGACACCACTCCAAAGTTCTGTTCTGCCCCCTACCCCCCCAAAGTACAAACCAGTAGATTCAGATTATAAAACGCACCCCCACTTTCCCCCAACATTTGGAGGAACAAAAGGGCGTCTTATAATCCAAAAAATACAGTATTACTTTTGTACATAAAATACACTTAAAATGTTTCTGTATCTCTATGTTCTAAGACTCAAATGTATTGTATGTTTGACAGAGCTTTGTTGGGGATTGCGGGCCAAGATATAGATTATAGCAATAACACCAAAATTTAAGGATTTTAGATCACTTTTTTTGGGAGGTCAAGTGAACAAAACAAGAAAAACTATATTTGGAGCAATTTTATTTATTTTTTTAACCTTTCACTATGCAATATAAATTAAATGTGTGCTGTATTCTGTGGGTCAACACAATTACAGCAATACTCAATAAAATCACTTACTGTATTATATCTACCTTTCAGAATTTTACTAAAAGCCAACTTATTAGATCATGCAAATAGGTCTGCCAAAAAGGCAGATACACCAAGTGTTAAAGGGAATCTGTTATCAGGTTTCCACCAGCCCATCTGAGAGCAGTATGATGTAGGGGCACAGAGGCTGATTACAGCAATGCATTACTTAATGTGTACTGCAACATTAAGGCTGGCTTCACATTTGCGTTTGTGTCTGCATGCTGATAAAATGCAGACACAAACGCAGTGCAAAGCAGGGCCGAAAGATGTGTCCGCAGCGGAGAATGTCCGCCTGTGGACACATCACTGTGGAGCCCGGCAGCCAATCAGCGGTGTCCGGGGGTGGAGATCAACACCGGAGATATCCTCCTCCCGGCCGCCGGTAAGCTCCGGGACATGTCGGCGGGGAGAACAGCTGATCTGACAGCTGTTTGAATCTTCCCGCGCCGACACCGAGAGGAGATGTCGGTGCGGGAAGATTCAAACAGCTGTCAGATCAGCTGTTCTCCCCGCCGACATCGCTAGCAGATTACCAGCGGCGGGGAGGAAGAGGACAGCAGTGGCTCAGCTGATCTCCCGGTGGCCGTCGGTGAGCTCCTGTGACATCACCGGCGGCCACCGGGAGATTTTTCAATGGGTCTGCAGCGTTCTCCTGCGCTGTCAAGCGCTGAACACTGCGGACCCATTGAAGACAATGCATGTTTTGTGCGCTTGGGGACGCTTGCTGATTTTCCAAGCTCCCCGAGCGCACAAAAAAAATGCAACTGGCTGCGTCCCGGGTGCGGATGCTGGACACCGGAAGGAGCAGATATCGTCCGCATCCGCACCCGAACGCAGCAAACGCAAGCACTATGCGTTCCTATGTTAAACATAGGAACGCAGTGCGCATGCGTTTGACTGCGTATGGGAACGCAGCATAAGCTGCGTTCACATACGCAAATGTGAAGCCAGCCTAACAGTTTTCTCTGCTATAAATCTACAAGTTGCCTGACTGATGAGCTCTGTATTACCCCAACCACACAACTGATTGGCAGCCTCCTGTGTAAACTGTTCATAGGCAGAAAGCTGCCAATCAGTGTAGGGGGTGGGACTGGACTACCTAGCTGCAGGCCAAGTAGTTCTCTAGTGATGATCTCCGGGTGATAAAACAATGTTTTGATAAAATCGACACTAGGCAGACCATTACGTGAGATTGCTGGAATCAGGGTCTCTGCCCCTACAAGTTAGACTAGGTAGCAAACACCTGGTGCCAGATTCTCCTTAAAGCACCACTAATGGGTTTTTTTCTTTTGTGTGCTTCCTAATATCACGGCCAGAGTGGTATCACTAGTGCATATTCCCTGATCCTAGTAAAATATATACCAGTCACCATCTTCTTATGTTCTCGATGCTGCTCTGATCGTCTTCTGCTAGTTACTAGATGGATTGCTCCAATGTTTGCTGGGCAGATCAGAAGTCACTTCTTTATGTAAAGTCTTTGAGAGCGCAAGGAATTAGAGGAATTTTTCAATTTGAACGATGGGAGCACCAGTGGAACAGTTATGTGGGATACTATGAAAGCTTACTTGAGAGGTTTGCTCATAAGGGATATTGCCAGGCGGAAATCAGCTAGTCGTACTGAGGAACGAGCTGTGCTTGATGAGCTTAATGCAGCTGAGGAGGGGATGATACGTGACCCTACACCGGAGGCAAGATGTAGACTCAAAAGGGCTCACGCGGAAGTTAATCAGTTTTACTTGAAAAAGGCAGAATACAAGAGAGGATTCCAAAAAGCGGTCTATTTTGAGGAGGGAGAGAAGGTGGGGTACCTCTTGTCGATTATCTCGGCTGCTCAGAGAGACTCGACTAGGATATATGGGATTAACGGGACAGATGGGAGCTATATAACTGAGCCAAGAGAGGTATTGGAAATATTTAGAAATTTCTATCAACCGCTATACTCCTCGGAGCTGACAGTATCGGAGGCAGAGATAGACTAATACATGTCTGCAATAGACCTTCCAGGGTTAGATGAGCAGGACTGGGAAGACATGGACAGACCACTGACGGATGAGGAGGTGCACGGAGCGGTGATGGGTATGGCCAATGATAAGTCCCCGGTTTCGGATGGGCTTCCTAGTGAGGTGTATAAGGCTATGGCGGGGGTCCTGGTCCCAAGACTGCGGGTGGCTCTCGAAGAAGCGCTGGAGAGGGGGGAGTTGCCAGAATCTATGAATGAAGCCTTTATAGTGGTAATATCGAAAGCGGACAAAGACGCTAAGTTAGTAGAGACATGCAGGCCCATATTCTTGCTCACTACCGACGTTAAGATACTTGCTAGAATCCTGTCGAATTGATTGGCAGGAGTAATGCATAAGATAATACACCACGATCAATCCGGCTTTATGCCTCAGTGGTCTACCGCGATTAATTTAAGACGACTCTTTCTGAACATTCAACTTCCAGCAGACAATGGGGGCCGGAGAGTGGTTGCCTCACTGGATGCTAGGAAGGCATTCGACAGTGTTGAATGGAGGTATCTGTGGAGGGTGCTCGTGAGCACGGGTTTCGGAGCCAGATTCATATCATGGGTGCGGTTGCTCTACTCCTCTCCGGCTGCTAGAGTTAAGATAAATGGTGAGTTGTCTGGCCAATTCTCTCTACACAGGGGCACTAGACAGGGCTGCCCGCTGTCGCCACTACTGTTCGCAATTGCGATAGAGCCTCTCGCGGCTCGGATCAGGGCCTCTGCAGGGGTGCGTGGCTTTTGTTATGGTACACTGGAAGAAAAAATTACGTTGTACGCTGACGACATCTTATTATTCTTAGAAGACCCAGAAGAGTCCTTGGAGGGGGCGATGAATATAATAGGAGAATTTGGTGAAATGTCAGGCCTGACTATTAATTGGGGAAAGTCCTGTTTGATGGCGGTGGATAGAGGGGCAGACCTCGCTCAGATGGCTTTGGGAGGGAGACAGCTCCAGGTAGTCGACCAAGTTAAATACCTTGGTATTGAGGTGGCGCTTCCTTTGACGAGATATGTGGAGCTTAATGTAGATCCCATTATAAGAAGGTGTAGGGCAAAGGCCGGTGCGCGGTGCAAGCTACATCTCTCTGTGGTAGGTAGAACTAATCTCATTAAGATGATTTTGATGCCTCAACTATCCTATGTGCTTCACAACGCACCGGTCTGGTTGACTAGGAAAAAGTTTTGTGGTGTGGAGACCCTGTTTAATGAATTTGTTTGGGGAAGGAAGCAGGTGAGGATTAAGGCGGGCACGCTGCAGAGACCGAAAGATGAGGGCGGGCTTGCACTTCCAAACCCCTGGATGTATGATATTGCAGCACAGTGCCAGCATCTGAGGGATGGGCTGAAGCAGGAGGAGCCGTTTCGGCACGCTGCATTTTGTAAGAGGTGACAGGCTGGAGATGTTTGTTTCAGGGACTAGAGGCTGGGGGTTTTCGAGGTTTGGGGCAAAAGTATCCTACCATAGGATTGATTCACAAGTTATGGTCTAGAGTTAAGGTCATTAGAGAGGTCAACTACTTTACAAGATTTTCCCCGATCTGGCGAAATGCAGAATTGTTGGAATTTCGGAAAATGGGAGCGTTGGATAACAGGATTAGTAGGGGAGTGGAATGCCTCACACATATAATGGAACAAACGGGTCTGAAATCCTTTGAAACGATGCAGGGGGGAGTTTGAGATCCCAGAGTCGTACAAATTTCAGTATGTGCAAATTCAACATGCTTATAAAGCTCAATGTAAGATAAAGTCAATGCGTATACAAATGGATATTCTGTTAGATTATATTGGAAGGCAGGGTGATTTAAGAGGTGTCATCTCTACTATTTATTCTAATTTAATGCAGACCTTAGTGTTCCAACATCCGATTGTGGCCAGACGGAAATGGGAGGAGGAGGTTGAGGGAGTAACAGACGATAGGTAGGAGTCAATCCTGGAGTATGTGCCCTGATTGTCCCTGAGTGAGCCTGGAAGGCTCTCACAGTTGTACGTGATCCATAGAACTTACAGGACCCCTTGGAGGCTGCATAGAGCGGGATTGTGTGCGAGCGCAGAGTGTCTAAGGTGTGGTGCGGAGGGGGCAAATATACTACACATGCTCTACACATGCTGTGTACGTGTCCGGGTTTGTTTGCTTTTTGGACAACGGTTTTGAATAAAATTGAAGGGGTGTATAAATGTAAAATTGCCAAAGATCCACTGATATGTGTTCTGGGGTACGTGGAGGAAATAGCCATTAATAATACATGGAAACTTGCAATTGCCAGATTACTGTATGTTGCACACAAATTAATTGCTCAGCATTCGATAGATGCGGAAGGCCCATCGAGAAATGAATTTCTGTCTCGGGTAGCACATATTATTAACCTGGAAAGGAGAATTTATCATAAACGTAAGCAAGAAAAGGTTTTCGAAACTTTATGGTCGCCATGGTTGAACTCAATCTGATATCTTGATTTTCACAGTTTGGAGGGGGGGGGGGGGTTGGGAATTATACAATTGTAAAATTTGTTAAGGACGATGGTATATTTTGTATGTTTTGAATAAAAATTCATCTGGTTTTAAAAGTCTTTGAGAGCCAGAACAAGGCTCTTATAGTCTTACATTGAGAATTTAAGACCATAAGCTCCGACTTCTGATGAGTCAGGAGCTGGAGTCACAAATTAGTGGAACAGTATTAGAGTGGCACTGGGAAGAGTAGAAGACAATAGCTGGTATGCTATAAGCAATAGCTGGCAAGCATTTTACTAGGGGCAGGGAATAAACATTAGTTAGGACACTCTGGTGATGAAATAAACCTTGGAGTGGTGCATTAAGTGTTAGACCTCTGAAATCAGACACCCCATGAATTTGTTGAGGAGCCCAAAGAGGTGACAGAGATCCCTTATTAATTCATCTAATTTATCTTCCTTTTTGAGGGATGAGTTTGCTACAAATGTGTCCTTAATTAAATTGCAAAAAAAAACAAAACATAGCATTAAAAACAGTTTCTGTTTTAGACAACAAAAATATCCACTTACAATCTCTGTGCAAACATACCATTACAGCATATTAGGAGTGCAAGCTTGTATACTTTACAAATATTAGGGATTCCACTTGTTTGCAATCACCATTATAATATCAGGTCTCTCAGAGATATCAGAGATATGGGAGCTATTCTAATCAGAGAACCAGATTAAAAAATTACCTTTTGGAGGAAAAGTCCCTAAGAACAACATACCTTTTCTCCGTGCCCTTCGGAATTTTACAGCAGCAAGATTGATCAGGTTCATCCCATACAGGTTGTAGTCAATGAAGAGCTGCAGAAGATAGGGGACATGGGCTTCATGGGGCTGATAGCACTTATTCATCACAGCACCACCTTGTAGCAGTTCACTCACTCTAAGAAACAAAAAGGAACATACTTTTGTAAGTAACGTCTTTTGTAAGAAATCTTGATATATTTAATAGTTTTATTGTCTCTATAGCACATACTATTTATAAAAAGAAACAAACAAAAGAGGTTATCATTGAACATTGAAAATTTTTTTGGATTGTAACGGACCTACGGGTAGATAACAAGCATTATAAATAATAGTAAATGTATGCACAAAGTATTAACATGATTGTAGAAACCTTTTGCAAGACAAAAGTTGAGTGTATGTGTGTATTTGAAGTTTTTTTTTTTTCTTTCTATAAAGTATTCAATTGTGCAAGCTGCATAACGCGGTAATAAATTGCATCTAAAGGAACAAAGTTGGAACGACTGCAAGAGCCAAAATCCTTCATGATAATACTCCCAGTTTTACAGTTGGGTTCTTTGTTATATGATATGCTCCTAAAACCATGTTTATAGCACCTTATGTAGAAAGAAAAAAAAATCAATAGAGAAAATAAGCAACTTAAAAAATGATAGGTAGAGGCCCAATAAAGCCCATGAAAAATCAATTTGTAAAAAGGTTTTTGAGCTTTGTACAGTGAATTCATGTGAAACAAAAATACAGCAGCTTTTCCACAACCAAGAATCAGGTCAGAATAATTGCAGTAGACTATGCCTAATAACCTGGTTTGGGTTTGTTATTTAATTTTTTTGCAGAGAAAATATAATTTAAATTTTTGGTACTCACTGTAAAATCGGTTTCTCGTTGCCTATATTGAGGGACACAGGACCCTGGGATATTCTGCTGCCACCTGGAGGCTTATACATATATTACATAGAACTAAAATGTTGCTCCCCAGCAGGCTATGCCTGACCTGCAGAAACCGGCTTCCTCAGTTCCATGAAAGGGCAGTAGGAGAAGCCTAAAGAATAAGCATAACTTAAATATATGCGCATCAGGCAAAAAAAAAAAATGGGTGGGTACTTTGTCCTCCAATGAAGACTATGAGAAACAGATTTTACAGTGAGTACCAAAAATCTAAATTTCTTGTTTGATTCATTGGGGAACACATAACCCTGAGATGTTCAAAAATTGTTCCCTAGGGCGTGAAAAGGACACACAAACGTAAACATTCTGTTAAAATCACAGAACTTACCAACTTAAACTGAAGGCTCATTAATTGCTTCTCTGCCCACCTTAGGATCTTTGATACTTTCAACATGGCAAAATGTCTTCTCGTTCCCCCTGGCGGTGTATATACGCTACAGCTGTAGAGTTGTCTGACAGAATCCTGACTGGAAAACCTACAAATACAGTAGGTGTTTCCAAAGCAGGAGAGCTAGATGGATCACTCTGGGCTTCAGAACATTGATAAAGGGGAAGCCTCTCCCGATCTTTTTAAGTTCCTAGTGCTGAAAAACGGCAAAACACAGCCCCCTATCTCCCAGAGGGGCTGGCATCCGTAGACAGAATCTGCCATTGGATGGGATGGAATGAGCATCCACTATGACAAGGGTGTGAGAGTCAACCACCACCCGAGGGATTGGAGGCAGTCGAACAGACCAATCCAGTGAGTGTAAGGCCAATTCCCGGAGCGGTAGTAGCATGCTCTATAACAGCCTTGAATGGAACCAACCAAACTGAACCGCCTAGAATGCTGCTACTTTGCGACTCAACACTCTCATACAAAACCACATGGGGATGTTTTCCCTGAAAGTGTGTGAACCCAAATGGAGGACTGCAGAATGACTCTTGTTCTGGAAAAAAAAACAATTCCTGGGCTATGTTGAAGATTATTCCCAGAAAGCAGAGACGTCAAATGGGAACTAGCGTGGATTTCTTCCAGTTGACAATCCACCGAATTAGTCCAGAGAGTGTAAAACTATTTCTAAGCTTTCTGCATTCTAAATTTGTCTGGAAGCCATGACCAAAAAATTTTGTCTAGATAGGGTATCAACATTATACCCCTGGGGCAGAGAAGCTACATAATTGGTGCCAAAAACATCCATTCGGAAGTGTTTTATGAACACCCACCTGGTAATTATCTCCATGAAACCCAACACTTTGCAACCCATCATAGATCTGAGAGAAACTTAAAATAAAACCCACAACTTTTCTGGGGGGAATCTCTACCTCATTACCCCTACACTAAAGATTGTGGTGATGGCCAGAAAAAAAACCTGAACTTAGGGCCCTTTCACATCAGCGTTTTTTGAAATTTGTGGCAGATGCGGTGAAAAAACCGCATCTGCCGCAATTGCCGCATAACCGCTGCACTTGCGGCGCGGTTGCGGTAATCCCCATAGAAAGTATAGGGGGACTTGCGGCAGGTGCGGCAAGTGCGGTTTTGCACTTGCGGCAGGTGCGGCTGCGAAAAAAACCGCGGTCAGCCGCGGTTTTTTTCGCGGCCGCACCTGCCGCAAGTGCAAAACCGCACTTGCCGCACCTGCCGCAAGTCCCCCTATACTTTCCATGGGGATTACTGCAACCGCGCCGCAAGTGCAGCGGTTATGCGGCAATTGCGGCAGATGAGGTTTTTTCACCGCATCTGCCGCAAATTTAAAAAAACGCTGATGTGAAAGGGCCCTTAGATTGGGAGAGAATGGGGGGCAGGACCTGAAAAACCCTAAGGAAATGACTTTCCTGACTCAAAGATCGCTGATCACCCACAACCATACTCCTCGACAATGGATAAGGCGGCCACCAACCCGGGAGAGATCCACGAGTGGTGGCAGCCGGTCAAGCTTCAGCCACTCGACTGCCCTGAGGGCCAGAGAGCTTTTATTTGTCCCCGGAAGAGGGCCCTGCAGGCACCGGTCTAAATATAGCTCTTCTAGGTTAGGGCGAGCAGGTACTGTAGTACTGAGGACGAATAATGACGAAAAGGATGGAGCTGTTATACTTTGCACCTTCTAGAAAACCTTACCAGCTATTGCCAGAGGGAAAAGGATATTCTTCCCACCTATGGCATTGGTAATAATCTTATCCAGCCTAGAACCAAACAAACAAGACCCCTAAAAAGGAATTTCTGCAAGAAGCTAAGTCCACACCCCAAACCTTAAGCCATATTATACAGCAGATAGCTATACTATTGCTTGCAGCCCGGACAGAGCATACTGCCTTCCCATGATGCAGAGTATAAATATTTACCCGCCTGAGCAATCGGATATGCTATTTCTATTAATTCACAACATTGTGGCCCTGCTGAAAGCTATGGCGCAGGTATTTAGCCCTAGTTAAAACAGCCTTAGTCATCCAAATAGCAGCAAAAGCCAGGAAAACTGAATTAGTCCTTACCGGTAATTCCTTTTCTTGGAGCCTTCCACGACAGCATTGGAGGATGTCGTCCACGCCCTATTGGGGGTCAGGAACACAGAGAGGTTAAAAGCCCCTTCCTCAGTACTCCAGTGTTTACCAAGATCACCCTTAGCCATGGATTACCTGACACAAACCGGAATCAAACACCAACAAGGGGGGGAACTGATGCGGTCGTGGAAGGCTCCAAGAAAAGGAATTACCGGCAAGGACTAATTCAGTTTTCTCCATTCGCCTTCCACGACAGCATTGGAGGAATACCACCGATACTCCTCAGGG
The DNA here is from genome assembly GCA_033576535.1 of Allobates femoralis. Classification (NCBI taxonomy): domain Eukaryota; kingdom Metazoa; phylum Chordata; class Amphibia; order Anura; family Aromobatidae; genus Allobates; species Allobates femoralis. Next base: position 315,904,302 of record JARQOC010000001.1, read on the forward strand.
TGGGACTATTGCCTGTAGGACTTTCCTACCAAGGACAGATCCCGACTGAAGGACAGATCTAACCTATAGTGGCGAGAAAAAGTGAGGGGAGACGACCACGTAGCCGCTCTGTAAATCAGCTCTGATGAAGCTCCAGCCTGCTCCACCCAGGACGTAGAAGCAGCCCGAGTTGAAGGAGTCTTCAACCCCACCGGAGGAGCAAGGACCGGAGCGACGTAGGCCTCACAGATCACGTTCGTGATCCAGGAAGCGACGGTAGCCTAGGAAGACTTCTTCCCTGTGTTTTTCCCAAAATGCTGAACAAAATAGGTTCTGATCTAACCTCCAAGAAGCAGTCTCTCGGAGGTAGAGGAGGACAGTCCGACGAACATCGAAGGAGTGAAACACGGCCTCAGCCGCATTAGCAGGAGATTGACCAAATGAAGGTAGAACCACAACCTGGGACCGATTGAAAACCGACAACTTTCGGAAGAATAGATGCCTGCAACCGAAGCGTAATGCGAACAATGGACACCACGAGGCACGGAGCCCGGACAGAGAGTGCCTGCAGCTCTCCAACTCTGGAGCAGAAGTGATGGCCACCAAAAACCACTCCTTGTGAGAGAGACGTAAGGGATGCAGCCGACAAGGGTGCAAAGGGACTTCGAGAAAACCCGTGGAGAACCATCTTCAAATCCCAGGGAGGGACAGAAAAACTGCCCCAAGTGCCGACACCTGGACTTAAAGAGTGCTCGGCCGAAGCCCCAAATCAAAGCCACGCTGCAAAAACCCAAGAGTTGGGCCACATTAGGATGATGCATGGCCGGGATGGAAGGAGCACACCAAGACAGGAACCGATTCCAGCCCTCCTGTAAATAGCGTGCGACACAGGCTGCCTGCCCTGCCGAAGCGTGTGGATCACTGCCTGGGAGAGATCCCTGGTCCTCAGGATCCCGGCTGCAACAGCCAGGCCGCCAGATAGAGCCACTGAAGGCCCGGGTGAAAGAGGACCCTGGGACAGAAGGTCGAGACAGTGGGGCAACCTAATCAGTCCCTCCAGCCCAGGTCTCGGATGGCGTCGTACCACGCCTGCTTGGCCACAGGAGAGCCACCAGGATGGTCGACACCCCTCCGCCCGAATCTTTTGCAACGCCTTGGGAAGTAGCGGGATTGGAGGAAATGCATACACCAAACGGAAGGCCCAGGGATGGGCAAAGGCGTCGAGCCCCCGAGGATGGTCTGACCCAGTCAGGGAGGTAAAGGGCGGCACCTTTGTATTCGAGCCCGAAGCGAACAGGTCGATCGAAGGGACACCCCACCTGTCCGTAAGAGAGCGAAATACATCCGGATGGAGGCACCATTCTCCTGGGTGGACCTCCGTGCGGCACAAGAAATCTGCCTGTACATTGGCCATTCCCTTCAGATGAACTGCCGAGGAGGAGAGAAGAAGGCGTACTGCCCACGAAAAGATCAGTCTTGCCAGCCCCTGCAAGTGTAAGCCTCGAGTACCGCCTTGGTGCTGCAAGAAGGCAACCGTAGTCACGTTGTCCGACAGGATCTTGACATGATGACCCCGGAGAACGTGAGCTGCGCATGAAGCACTTCTTCCACTGCCAGAAGTTCCCGGACGTTTGAAGATTGGCGACTGACCGAGCGACTCCAAATCCACTGGAATGGTGTGTGATCCACGATCGCGCCCCAACCAGAACTGCTGGCAGCAGTGGGAACGGAGGTCACAGGAGCCTGCAGCCAGGCCACCCTCATCCGAAGGTGTCTGGGATTCATCCAGGAAAGCGAGGTGACCATCCGCCCCGGGTTCCGGACCCGCGAGTTTAAGGAATCCTGACGTCTGACCCAGGAACTCAGTATGTGTTCCCGGAGCAGACTGAAAGGAGCCTGAGCCCATGCTACCGACTGAATGCAGGCCGTCATGGCCAGTAACAGGGATATTGCTTCCCGCAAGGAGGGCGACCTCCTTGCCCGGAAGCAGGTCAGATGCACGCAGCGCAGAAGCTGATGTGCCGCAGGAAGGAACGAGGCCTGTCTGGAGGAGGCCAGCAAGACTCCCAAAGATTGACGACGGGTTGCCGGCACCCGTTCCGATTCCCAAAGATTGGGCACCCACCCCAGGGACTGAAGAATCTCCAACGTTTTGGAGACCAGTGTGCGCAGAAACACTGCCGAAGGAGCAACCACCACCATGTCGGCTAAATAGGAAAGCACACATATCCCCTGGGTCTGGATGAATGCGATCACTTCCCCCATGAGTTTGGTAAACTCTGGGGCCTACGAAAACCCAAAGGGCAGCACATTAAACCGATAATAGACCATCCGGCCTGCCCCGGAGATCGCGAATTGCAGAAAGCGCTTGTGGGACGGGTGAATGGGGACATGATAATACGCGTTCTGGAGGTCCACAAACAACCTGGAGTAACGCCACTGGTCCTCTTCTCCAGGAGGAACCGGGGACTCCACACCCCAATCCAACAGGTCTCGCAGACCTGACAAGAAAAAATGTGCGAGAGTCCCCCTGAGGAAGCGAGGGGACTCGAAGACACAGAGGGGCTGGCTCTCGAATTCCAAGTGCAGACCCTCCCAAATGGTCGAGAGGATCCAAGGGCACGAGGCGATTGCTTGCCACTGTGGCAGAAACCGCAGGAGCTGCCCCGCAATGGGTAAGGCGGCATTGTTTAGGGGGTGGCTGGTGATGCCGCTGCTGGGGGAGCAAGATATTACGGGTCTTGGCCCCTTTCTGGAATGCCCAGCGACCAGACTTACCCTTCCCTTTAGACTGGGAGGGTTGGCTGCGCTCAGGCCGAAAGGACTGCCTCCGAAAGGGCTTCTGTTCCGGGAGACACATTTTCCGGTCTGACACCTTTCCCAGGATGTCATCCAATGCCGGACCAAAGACAAAAGACCTTTGAAAGGGGAGGCCACACAGCTGGAGCTTAGACGTGACCTACCCATTCCACAAAGTAAGCCACACTGCCCTGTGAGCTGTTTAGCCAACAATGCGCACCTGGCGCCAATGCGGATCGACTCAGCAGAGGCATCGGTCAGGAAGCCCGTAGCACATCTCAGAAGTGGAATGGAGTCCAAAGCTCCTCCCAGGGAGTACCCTGCAGGAGGAATTTATCCAGCTGGGTGATCCACTTAAAGAGAGACTTGGTTAAAAGCCTCGCCTAACGGCTAGTGGCCCACAGTTGCCAGGGCACGGGGCCAGCCAGGGGGATAGCCTGCAGCCATCATGTGTCACCTATACATAATGCCTTGGATGATGTACAGCTTAGGATTGAACCCACAGCCACGGCTGGGTACATGAGGCATGGTGCAGGTGATTAACTGCTACATGGTTGCTGCCAGAGCAGCCCCACACATGTAGAGGAAATGTTCACATTTAAAGACATAGCTGCCGCCTCCCAGGAGTTTTTGAGGACACTCTCCCTCTTACGAGCGAGGGGATCCTTCAACTGGGAGGAATCTTCAAAAGGCAATGCGGTCTTATATGCTACCCTGGCCACCTGGATGTCCACCTTCAGGACCTCCCAGACAAAGTCATCACCCTCCAGTTCACTCGGATGGGGTGAGCAGCACCACCACCTCTACTCCCATGGTACTGTGGACAATGTCCACCAATTCACCCATGGACTCCGTGGAAAATGAGTAGTGTCCAGATTCTCGTGTCTGGACAGAGGCAACAGAGGCAATATCCTCGCCGTCCTCTGATGCTGAGCTCTGGCCAGCATCCATGAGATCCACAGAGTCACAATCCTGGAGCTTCCTCTCCTTCGGATGGGAAGGCCTGGAAGCTGCAGCAAAAACCGGCAGTGCCGAGATAGAATCCTGCACCTCTTCCCTAATGGATTGGAGCTCCTCAAGCAGGGATGGGGAGTCCCTCCTGACAACACTGTCAGTCATGGCCGACACCTTTTTGTAGGAAGAGGGAAGTTCGTGCCGCAGCCACATTTCCTGGACGGGTTTTTGCTCCCTTTCACAGGTGGCCCTTGTCTCCCTATAGAAAAAAAGGGAAGAGAAGGGGGTCCCAGTGGGAGTGCAGGGCCTAAATAACTCTACCGCTTGTGACCACCCCCAGAAACACTTACATGAGCTGGGGGAACGCTGGGCTCTGCAGAAGCAGAGGTGGAAGCCTATCACCCTTCATGTTTCAGGGATCAGCCTTACCTGGGTGTAGCTTCTGGCAGGTACTTGTCCAGAAGTACCGTGCCCCCAACGAGGAACACCTGTTCCCTCCCTCCTCCTGGTCACCGGCCGCGGGCAGTAGCGCGCGATAGGCCTGCTGGGTTCCCTGGAGCCGCGCCCAGTCTGTAAAGGAGCCACCGCCCGAAACAGGAAGTGCCATCCAGGAACTTCTGATGCATGCAGCTGGAGGAGGGAGACGCCGGAGAGCTGAGCAGGCCTCCGGCGCTGCAATACACGGCCTGCTTTGCCCCGTAGGACGCAGGAAGGCCGGATGGTCCCACCACGGGAGCCTCGAGAAGGAGGAGGAGGCCGCCCCCGACGTCCATCCCTGGCCCGGCTGTAAGTACACCCCAATGCTGCCTCTGCCGGCCTGACAGCACTGGAACCTCTCCATGCCCCAAGGGGGACAGGAAGACACTGGAGTACTGAGGAAGGGGAGAGGCTTTTAACCTCTCTGTGTTCCTGTCCCCCAATAGGGCGTGGACGACATCCTCCAATGCTGTCGTGGAAGGCGAATGGAGAAAAAGAGCAGACCCAGCAGCTTCAAATGCAAACTTCGCCACAGATTCAATACTGTCTGTAACATCCATTAACACCTCCAACTCGCCAAGGGGTAAGGTGGGGGTTTTAGAAAGGAGAGAAGCAGGACAATCCACCACAGATGGTAATGACCATGAAGCCACCAAGTCTTATGGAAAAGGATACAACACCTTCATGTGGCTACGCCTCAGAAAGCATTTGCCTAGGTGCTCCCAGGCCTTCTAGAATACCTTTGTGAATTTCTCATGATAGGCAAAGGGTTTTCATGCTCGCTTGCCTCTTCTAAAGAACCCAGCTCCATTAGGTGGACTGTTTTGGCCGGTCTGATTGCTAAGTAAGAATCAGTACCTGTAATTAGAATTTTAACGAAATCACTCAACCATCCCATCTGATTATTGTTCAACATTGAGTCTGCACTAGAGCTGGAGTCAGAATACTCTGGAGACAATAGTCTCGACGAGGAAGGAAAAGCTTCAGATCACTCTCTCAGTGATAGCGACCTAGAAGGAAAGAATACACAAAGGTGTTTAGAACCCAGCAAAGGTCTTCGGTATTGATGAGTAGTCACAGCAGGGTCTGACTCACTATTAGAGTCAGCCAGAGCTCATTGGGCAGCAGAAGTCACAGTCAGTTGATCCACAGATGTAACGATGGCCCCGGTAAGTTCAGTAATGGCCAGGCTGAGTTCACGAGCCCAGAGCTGGGAAGGCACAGTTTCATCAAAAACTACGGAGGTCCCGAAAGCAGGCATCTGCAAAGGGGGAGACGTACAGGAAGAACAATAGGGTACAGATTGTTCAGGGAAAAAAAAAACTGCTACAAATAGGCCTCCAGGACTATCCGTATTCCCCTAGATTCAGACACCATGAAAAAAGAAAGCAGGAGTCGTGTAGGGACACTACTGAAGAAGCTTTAGTATCAGCCACCAAGTGCTAACAATTCTACCCACAACGCGATCTACCAGCCTAATGTAAAGGAGACATTGAGGAGCAGAGGGAGTAATCCGGAGAAATGCACAATGAAAAAATGCCATTTCCAACAGAATAGGACGGGCAGAGCCAGAAGAGAAGGGGCGACGAGCAAAGAATGAGGGCCATGGCATGGCTGAATGGCCAGCTATTGCTGGGTAACTCACATGCCAAGACCATGCCCCCAGACAGGGGTACAATCTCATTAAAGGGGTTGTCCGGGTTCGGCACATAATCTCAGTGCATATCCAGGCTGCCTAATGCTGACAATGTGTAATGTACTTAGTGTCAGCTTTCTGCAGGGTTTCCTAGATAACACTTGTTTTGTGTCTGAACAGAACGACCAGGGGGGGTGTTCTGTCATGATAATGAACACTGGTCGTTTCCACCTACTCTACCCCATCCCCTCCCCCATAGCAACATCCCCGCCCTCCCCATCTACATGACTCAGCCTCTCCACAGGAAGAAAATGATCCTCGGCTGCAGCCATTGCTGTGATCAGAGCTGCCCGGATTAGCTGCTCCTCCCCCGGCCAGACACAGTGATGATGTATGTAAAGTCTGCAGAGAGAAGGGACAATGTGCTGCACTCAGGGGGGGCCGCTCCGGGATTACAATGAATAGCTCCCTGTTATCAGTGATTCCTTCCCTGCACTGTCCCAGGCTGTCATCAGGAGAATGTACAGTGTGCAGACACCAGTGATGTCTGCAAAGTCTGCAGAGAAGGGACAGTCGTGTGCTGTATTCAGGGCTGCTCCGGGATTACAGTGAATAACTCCCTCATATCAGTGACTCCTTCCCTCACTGTCCGGGCTGTGATCAGGAGAATGTACAGTGTGAGCCCAGTGATGGGGGGCTGCAGCTTCTGTGACACACTGTAACAAACCCCTGCTGTGTGAATGAGACAGCTGTGTCACTGATGTCTGTACACAGCAGGAGATATGGTACAGTGTGAAGGATGGTCAGCACTGTGTCTCCAATGACACAAATACTGATTGAAGCAGCCTCTATCCACTCAGTAACTGCAGCAGTGTGAAGTGTTGGGGGTGTATGTATGGAGATATTGATGATACTAAGGATTTTGATATTGTTGAGGAGTCCTTCCTTCCGTCGCCCCATCAGTCCGCCCGTCCTTCCTTCTTTCCTTCCATCCATCCTTCCTTCCGTTCATCCTTCCGTCCTTCTTTCAGTCCGTCTTTCGTCCTTTCTTTCCGTCCATCTGACCGTCCTTCCTTCTTTCCATCCATCCGTCCTTCCCTCCTTCCTTCATTCCGTCCGTCCTTCCTTCATTCCGTCCGTCCTTCCTTCATTCCGTCCGTCCTTCCTTCATTCCGTCCGTCCTTCCTTCATTCCGTCCGTCCTTCCTTCATTCCGTCCGTCCTTCCTTCATTCCGTCCGTCCTTCCTTCATTCCGTCCGCCCTTCCTTCATTCCGTCCTTCCTTCCTTCCTTCCGTCCTTCCTTCCTTCCTTCCGTCCTTCCTTCCTTCCTTCCGTCCGTCCTTCCTTCATTCCTTCCGTCCTTCATTCCTTCCGTCCATCCGTCCGTCCTTCATTCCTTCCGTCCATCCGTCAGTCCTTCATTCCTTCCGTCCGTCCGTCCTTCATTCCTTCCGTCCGTCCGTCCGTCCTTCATTCCTTCCGTCCGTCGTCCGTCCGTCCTTCATTCCTTCCGTCCATCCGTCCGTCCTTCATTCCTTCCGTCCGTCCTTCATTCCTTCCGTCCGTCCTTCATTCTTTCCGTCCGTCCGTCCTTCATTCTTTCCGTCCATCCGTCCGTCCTTCATTCTTTCCGTCCGTCCGTCCTTCATTCTTTCCGTCCATCCGTCCGTCCTTCATTCTTTCCGTCCATCCATCCCTCCTTCCTTCTTTCCGTCCATCCTTCAGTCTTTCCATCCGTCCATCCGTTCTTCCCCTCAAGCCTGTATTTTCCCTTCACCCCTGGGTGATTTCCTGTTTTCCTTCCTCTTCTTCCATAACTTTTCTATTTTTCCGTCAATACAGACGTATGAAGCTTCTTGTTGTTTTTTGCAGGACGAGTTGTACTTTTGAATGACGACATTTATTTAAAAATTGCAAAAAAAAACAGTGCAATTATACATTTGTCTTTTGGGTTTTTATTCACCATGTTCACTATATGGTAACACTGACGTGTCGGTATGATGTCTGGAGTCAGTACTATATGGTAACACTGACGTGTCGGTATGATGTCTCAAGTCAGTACTATATGGTAACACTGACGTGTCGGTATGATGTCTGGGGTCAGTACTATATGGTAACACTGACGTGTCGGTATGATGTCTGGGGTCAGTACTATATGGTAACACTGAGGTGTCGGTATGATGTCTGGGGTCAGTACTATATGGTAACACTGACGTGTCGGTACGATATCTGGGGTCAGTACTATATGGTAACACTGAGGTGTCAGTATGATGTCTGGGGTCAGTACTATATGGTAACACTGAGGTGTCGGTATGATGTCTGGAGTCAGTACTATATGGTAACACTGACGGGTCGGTATGATGTCTCAAGTCAGTACTATATGGTAACACTGACGTGTCGGTATGATGTCTGGGGTCAGTACTATATGGTAACACTGAGGTGTCTGTATGATGTCTGGGGTCAGTACTATATGGTAACACTGACGTGTCGGTACGATGTCTGGGGTCAGTACTATATGGTAACACTGAGGTGTCTGTATGATGTCTGGGGTCAGTACTATATGGTAAACACTGAGGTGTCGGTATGATGTCTGGGGTCAGTACTATATGGTAACACTGACGTGTCGGTACGATATCTGGGGTCAGTACTATATGGTAACACTGAGGTGTCAGTATGATGTCTGGGGTCAGTACTATATGGTAACACTGAGGTGTCGGTATGATGTCTGGAGTCAGTACTATATGGTAACACTGACGGGTCGGTATGATGTCTCAAGTCAGTACTATATGGTAACACTGACGTGTCGGTATGATGTCTGGGGTCAGTACTATATGGTAACACTGACGTGTCGGTATGATGTCTGGGGTCAGTACTATATGGTAACACTGAGGTGTCGGTATGATGTCTGGGGTCAGTACTATATGGTAACACTGACGTGTCGGTACGATGTCTGGGGTCAGTACTATATGGTAACACTGATGTGTCGGTATGATGTCTGGGGTCAGTACTATATGGTAACACTGAGGTGTCGGTATGATGTCTGGGGTCAGTACTATATGGTAACACTGACGTGTCGGTACGATGTCTGGGGTCAGTACTATATGGTAACACTGATGTGTCGGTATGATGTCTGGGGTCAGTACTATATGGTAACACTGAGGTGTCGGTATGATGTCTGTGGTCAGTACTCCATGGTATCAATGACGTGTCGGTATGATGTCTCAGGTCAGTACTATATGGTAACACTGACGTGTCGGTACGATGTCTGGGGTCAGTACTATATGGTAACACTGAGGTATCGGTATGATGTCTGGGGTCAGTACTCTATGGTATCAATGACATGTCGGTATGATGTCTGGGGTCAGTACTATATGGTAACACTGACGTGTCGGTACGATGTCTGGGGTCAGTACTATATGGTAACACTGAGGTGTCGGTATGATGTCTGGGGTCAGTACTCCATGGTATCAATGACGTGTCGGTATGATGTCTCAGGTCAGTACTATATGGTAACACTGACGTGTCGGTACGATGTCTGGGGTCAGTACTATATGGTAACACTGAGGTGTCGGTATGATGTCTGGGGTCAGTACTCTATGGTATCAATGGCGTGTTGGTATGAATAATTGAAGAATTAAAGAAACAAAAAAAGAATTGCGCTCTTGCCCAATTTTCCACGATCCGCAGTTACAGTCAAACATTTATTCTGACAATCAAAATCTATATCCATTTTTATTTTAAAGAGAACCGTCAACCCATTTTTGTGTATTAAAATAAAAGCTCCCTTTTTTTATCAGGGACTATCCTGCATTCTAAGGCTGGGTTCACATTAGCGTTCCCCTCCGCAGCGTTCTGCGTAGGGGATCCGCAATGTGTCCGCAGCGGCCGCCAGCTCCTATCTTTATAATGGGAGTGCACGGTGCTGCGCTTAACAGCGCATCCGCCTGCGCACAGATCACATATAGGAGTGAATGGGTGCACACGGTCATGCGCTGTTAAGCGCAGCACCGTGCGCTCCCATTATAAAGATAGGAGCTGACGGCCGCTGCGGACACATTGCGGATCCCCTACGCAGAACGCTGCGGAGGGGAACGCTAATGTGAACCCAGCCTTAGAATGCAGGATAGTCCCTGATAAAAAAGGGAGCTTTTATTTTAATACACAAAAATGGGTTGACGGTTCTCTTTAAAATAAAAATGGATATAGATTTTGATTGTCAGAATAAATGTTTGACTGTAACTACGGATCGTGGAAAATTGGGCAAGAGCGCAATTCTTCTTTTTTTGTTTCTTTAATTCTTCAATTATTCATACCAACACATCATTGATACCATAGAGTACTGACCCCAGACATCATACCGACACCTCAGTGTTACCATATAGTACTGACCCCAGACATCATACCGACACCTCAGTGTTACCATATAGTACTGACCGCAGACATCATACCGACCCCCTCAGTGTTACCATATAGTACTGACCCCAGACATCATACCGACACCTCAGTGTTACCATATAGTACTGACCCCAGACATCATACCGACACCTCAGTGTTACCATATAGTACTGACCCCAGACATCATACCGACACCTCAGTGTTACCATATAGTACTGACCCCAGTCATCATACCGACACGTCAGTGTTACCATATAGTACTGACCTGAGACATCTTACCGACACGTCAGTGTTACCATATAGTACTGGCCCCAGACATCATACCGACACCTCAGTGTTACCATATAGTACTGACCCCAGACATCATACCGACACGTCAGTGTTACCATATAGTACTGACCCCAGACATCATACCGACACCTCAGTGTTACCATATAGTACTGACCCCAGACATCATACTGACACCTCAGTGTTACCATATAGTCATGACTTGAGACATCATACCAACACCTCAGTGTCACCATATAGTACTGACCCAAGACATCATACCGACACCTCAGTGTTACCATATAGTCATGACTTGAGACATCATACCAACACCTCAGTGTTACCATATAGCACTGACCCCAGACATCATACCGACACCTCAGTGTTACCATATAGTACTGACCCCAGACATCATACCGACACCTCAGTGTTACCATATAGTACTGACCCCAGACATCATACCAACACCTCAGTGTCACCATATAGTACTGACCCAAGACATCATACCGACACCTCAGTGTTACCATATAGTCATGACTTGAGACATCATACCAACACCTCAGTGTTACCATATAGCACTGACCCCAGACATCATACCGACACCTCAGTGTTACCATATAGTACTGACCCCAGACATCATACCGACACCTCAGTGTTACCATATAGTGAACATGGTGAATAAAAAACCCAAAAGACAAATGTATAATTGCACTGTTTTTTTTGCAATTTTTAAATAAATGTCGTCATTCAAAAGTACAACTCGTCCTGCAAAAAACAACAAGAAGCTTCATACGTCTGTATTGACGGAAAAAATAGAAAAGTTATGGAAGAAGAGGAAGGAAAACAGGAAATCACCCAGGGGTGAAGGGAAAATACAGGCTTGAGGGGAAGAACGGATGGACGGATGGAAAGACTGAAGGATGGACGGAAAGAAGGAAGGAGGGATGGATGGACGGAAAGAATGAAGGACGGACGGATGGACGGAAAGAATGAAGGACGGACGGACGGAAAGAATGAAGGACGGACGGATGGACGGAAAGAATGAAGGACGGACGGACGGAAAGAATGAAGGACGGACGGAAGGAATGAAGGACGGACGGAAGGAATGAAGGACGGAAGGAATGAAGGACGGACGGAATGAAGGACGGACGGAATGAAGGACGGACGGGATGGACGGACGGGATGGACGGAAAGAAGGACGGACGGAATGAAGGACGGACGGAATGAAGGACGGACGGAATGAAGGACGGACGGAATGAAGGACGGACGGAATGAAGGACGGACGGATGGATGGACGGATGGATGGATGGACGAAAAGAAGGACGGACGGACGGAATGAAGGACGGACGGAATGAAGGACGGATGGATGGATGGACGGAAAGAAGGACGGACGGACTGAATTAAGGACGGGATAGGACCTGAATTAAGGACGGACGGAATGAAGGACGGACGGACGGAATGAAGGACGGACGGAATGAAGGACGGACGGAATGAAGGACGGACGGAATGAAGGACGGACGGAATGAAGGACGGACGGAATGAAGGACGGACGGAATGAAGGACGGATGGATGGACGGACGGAAAGAAGGACGGACGGACGGACGGACGGATGGAAAGAAGGACGGACGGACGGAAAGTAGGAACGACTGATGGACAGACGGAAAGAAGGAAGGACAGAAAGAAGGAAGAACGGCACGGACGGTCGGAAAGAAGGAAGGACGGTCGGAAATAAGGAAGGATGGAAAGAAGGAAGGATGGACAGAAAGAAGGACGCAAGGACCAACGGAAGGAAGGAGGGATGGATGGATGGACAGAAGGAAGGATGGAAAGAAGGATGAAAGGAAGGACAGATAGACTGATGGGGCGACGGACGGATGGAAGGAAGGACGGAAAGAAGGAAGGACGGATGGACGGAAAGAAGGAGGGACAGAAAGAAGGACGGATGGACGGAAAGAAGGACGGACGGACGGAAAGAAGGACGGACGGACGGAAAGAGGGACGGACGGACGGAAAGAGGGACGGACGGAAAGAGGGAAGGACGGACGGAAAGAGGGAAGGACGGACGGGCGGAAAGAGGGAAGGACGGACGGGCGGAAAGAGGGAAGGACGGACGGACGGAAAGAGGGAAGGACGGACGGAAAGAAGGACGGACGGAAGGAATGAAGGACGGACGGAAGGAATGAAGGACGGACGGAAGGAATGAAGGACGGACGGAAGGAATGAAGGACGGATGGACGGAAGGAATGAAGGACGGACGGATGGACGGAAGGAATGAAGGACGGACGGAAGGAATGAAGGTCGGACGGATGGACGGAAGGAATGAAGGACGGACGGAAAAAAGGAAGGAGGGAAGGACGGATGGATGGAAAGAAGGAAGGACGGTCAGATGGACGGAAAGAAAGGACGAAAGACGGACTGAAAGAAGGACGGAAGGATGAACGGAAGGAAGGATGGATGGAAGGAAAGAAGGAAGGACGGGCGGACTGATGGGGCGACGGAAGGAAGGACTCCTCAACAATATCAAAATCCTTAGTATCATCAATATCTCCATACATACACCCCCAACACTTCACACTGCTGCAGTTACTGAGTGGATAGAGGCTGCTTCAATCAGTATTTGTGTCATTGGAGACACAGTGCTGACCATCCTTCACACTGTACCATATCTCCTGCTGTGTACAGACATCAGTGACACAGCTGTCTCATTCACACAGCAGGGGTTTGTTACAGTGTGTCACAGAAGCTGCAGCCCCCCATCACTGGGCTCACACTGTACATTCTCCTGATCACAGCCCGGACAGTGAGGGAAGGAGTCACTGATATGAGGGAGTTATTCACTGTAATCCCGGAGCAGCCCTGAATACAGCACACGATTGTCCCTTCTCTGCAGACTTTGCAGACATCACTGGTGTCTGCACACTGTACATTCTCCTGATGACAGCCTGGGACAGTGCAGGGAAGGAATCACTGATAACAGGGAGCTATTCATTGTAATCCCGGAGCGGCCCCCCCTGAGTGCAGCACATTGTCCCTTCTCTCTGCAGACTTTACATACATCATCACTGTGTCTGGCCGGGGGAGGAGCAGCTAATCCGGGCAGCTCTGATCACAGCAATGGCTGCAGCCGAGGATCATTTTCTTCCTGTGGAGAGGCTGAGTCATGTAGATGGGGAGGGCGGGGATGTTGCTATGGGGGAGGGGATGGGGTAGAGTAGGTGGAAACGACCAGTGTTCATTATCATGACAGAACACCCCCCCTGGTCGTTCTGTTCAGACACAAAACAAGTGTTATCTAGGAAACCCTGCAGAAAGCTGACACATAGTACATTACACATTGTCAGCATTAGGCAGCCTGGATATGCACTGAGATTATGTGCCGAACCCGGACAACCCCTTTAAACACACCAGGGACCACAGGCACATTAAACGCCGCAGTCCACATGTTAAGAGGCCGGGCAACCACACACCCGTGACCCCCAGCATGACACTGAGCCAGCCACTCGTGTGTATCCCCTAACCACTCCCAATACCGAGAGAGAGGGAAAGTGTAGACTGGACCATCTTCTGCTCCATGCACTGCGTACACTATGTGGGGCAGACAGGCAGGAGTCTACGGCGTGTGGACCACTGCCCAGTACCCCAATACGAGGGGTACCTGGTCCAGCCAGAGAGCGAGTGAGGATACAAACAGAACAATTTCAGTCTGTACACTCCGCCACAGTGCAGGAAGTGTTTAATTGCACCCTCTTACCCGGAAGAATCTAAAGAAAATAGGTCCGGAGCAGACCTTCCCTTCAACTGCCACAGACAAAAACGAGGAAGCCGATTCTGGGATGTAAGATATAGCCTGCTGGGGAGCTTTTAGTTCTATGTAATATTTGTATCAGCCTCCAGGTGGCAGCAGACTACCTAGGGTTCTGTGTCCTCCAATGAAGCAACCAAGAAGTAAAATACAGCTTTCAAAGCGCACTTTTCATTTAGCCACGTCCCCTTTTCCCAGCTATGCCTTCATCACCTTGACAAATCCTCCAGGAGTCTAGATTTCATCCATTTCCCGGAAGTCCTGGGAAAGTTGCCAAGTATGTATTATTGGCACATTTTGCCATTCATGGACAATAATGTGCGTTACTTTGAAAATATCCAAAATAACTTTCTGTATATACACATACAAATACACACAACTGCAGTTCCCGAAAAGTTGGGAAGCTGTGTAAAATATAACGAAAACAAGAATGCAATGTTGTGGAAATCTATAATAGCCATATTTTCTTCACAACAGAACATAGACAAAATCAGAAGTTGAAAGTTTTTTTTTTTTTCTCAAATGAAATGGAAAAATGAGTACTGTAGAAACTGATGGCAGTAACAAATCCCAAAAAGTTGGGACAGGGTTAAAAAAGGCTGGAAATGCAAGTGGGACTAGTGAGATAAAAGCTGGAGCACCAATTTTCATCACATGACACTGTATAAAAAAAAAGCACGATAGAGAAGCAGAGACTCTCAGAAGCACAGATGGTCAGAGGTTCACCAGTCTGAGAACAACGGAGTCTAAAGGTACCGTCACACGCAGCGATGTGGCTTCCATATCGCCGTAAATTTGTGTATTTCGGCGATGTGGAAGCGACATTGCCTGTGTGCAGTGGCGTGAGACAGGGTGATTTTATGGCGAGAAATCGCCGATGGAGCGTTGCCTGATCGCCCTGCAGTGCAGTGAAATCAGGCGATAACCACCAGGCGATTTCTGCGCATCTTAGCGTGTGACAGGGCAATAGCGATGTAGAAAGCGAGCTCAGACCATCTGGAATCAAATCCAGAGGCATGCTTAGTGTTCGATTTGGCTTGCCCCGTCTGCCGGATTGGTGGCCGCTCCTGCGTTCCACTGGCTGCCCATGGCTAAGGCCCATATTTGAATAGCGATATAGTAGAAAGGGCACATGCGTCATGTAGTGCGCAGACATCCTGACAAGGCTGACCAATGGTAACGCAGTTGTGTCGCCAATCGGAGTGGCAGGGGTGCGGTGGAAAAAACTCTGGCATGCCTGTCTCCTCGCCGTACTCACACTCTACGCCCACATCGCTGATGAGATGGTGGCGTGTGACGGCGATGTGCAAAAAAAGTTCCTGAAACGTGCGCGCTCACGTCAAATTGCTGGCGATATGGAAGCCATATCGCTGCGTGTGAACAGTACCTTAAAGATTGTGGAACATTCAGAAAAATGTTCTTCAATGTAATATTGCAAAGACTCTGAATATCCCACAATCTACAGTACATAAAATCATCAAAAAGATTCAGAGATTGTGAAGACATCCACTTGCACAATGGACCAGGCCACAGTTAATACAGGATACTAGTGATCTATAGGCCATCAGACAGCACCGCATTATAAATAGGCATGGTCAGATGAGTCAAAATTTGACGTTTTTTTAAACCAGGAAGTCATGTCCTACGAACTCAAGAGGATCATCTACATAATCAGTGCACAGTTGAAAAACCAGCATTTCTGATAGTATGAGGTTGCATTAGTGACTATGGCATGTCCAGTTTACACACCTTGGAAGGCGCCATCAATTACAACACACACACAAATCAGAATTTCTATTGTGTCCCCATAACAAGGAGAAGTTAAAAAAAAAAAACCTCTGTTAGGAAAGCGTGATATAATTACCACCAGTAGAGGTCCAAACTCCATTCTCCATGTCACGAGAGGTCCTAAAGACACTAATGTGCTTATAGCATTTCTCCTGTAGAGCAGCGCTCCTTCTGTGCAGGTACCCAAAGCAAAAGGGGTGGCCAAGATGACCACTGTGAAGCAAACAATAGTCAAAGGAACTAGCGCTCTTGGTATTATGATAATCTGATCATTCAGGTCAAGCAGTAAGTGATGAAATAGGACTTTGAGACGTGTGTAAAACATAAGGACAGGTAAAAGTGTCAGATATTAATGCTTACCTTTTCACCATAGATGGATTGTACAGATAGATTTTCATAAATTGCCTTTCTTTTTCATGGTATCCATAAAAGGGGCTTGAGAGAAAAAAAAAAAAAACTAGTGAGTGCTGTTATCTACAAAGACACAATCATCTATAATTGACTTTGCAATAATTACAAATTAAACATGTACAAAATTGAACTCTGTTCACATTCTGTTATATTTACAAGTTTGACTGGGAAAGTTCAAGGGGCAAATGGTGAAGGCCTCCATAAAACCTAAATAATCCTAAGAGGGTGTCCTAAATCAGGTTGGAATGAGTTGGCACAGCATTCTTTATTGACAGCGCATGCTACTGTATGGCTATAGTGTGACCCAAGACTGACTAATTTCACATTCAGGTCATTCCATGCCAAATGAACCAATGTATTTTAACTCTATATTTTTAATTCTTTTGAGAGTTTATTCTTTAGTAATAAATACGTAGTCATATAACACAAAATGAAGGAAAAAATTCTATATACGTACTTTAGTTTTTTTTTTCAATTTTCAATGTTTTGGAAAAATGTTTTGCATGCCTTTACGTTTCTCCACATAACCAGTGATGGGTGAACCCACGGATGTTAGTGTTTGGTGGATCCAGGTGGACATTTTTTTTTAGTTTTTAAGTTTGGATCCGGACTTGACCTGAACCTGAGTAAGAACCATGAACTTTACAGTACGGGATCGCCGATCACTACTCATAACTTAGGTGACAAACAAGATATGGAGAAAAACATAGGGGAAAACACCATTCATCTCAGAACAGTACAGGTTTCCAACAGATATGTCTCTTGCGAATTGTGTCCTGGCTGGTGTAGTGGTACACACTCAGTGAACTGGTGTGCTGCACATACGCATACTAAGCTTATGATTGAAGGAGGTAAGCTGATAGATATTTTGTTTGGCGAGTCTAATCTTGGTGATTACAAAGTATGATGTCTCAAATATTGTGTCCAGAAGAGCGTTAAAACTGTTACCTAAATATCTACAAAAAATGTCTTCTAGTAATAGCTCTCAAAGAAAAAATATTAAATAATGTCAAAGAGGCTATGGTAGGTAATATAACTTATAAACAGTAGGTATTACTTTGGACACAGTTTCTAAAAGTTGTGGGGCAGCGCCTGGATTGCAAGTCAGGAAACACGTGGAGCCCGGTAGTGGTTCAAACAGGACCCGGTGTTTATTGCTGGTACACACAGCGATGGCACAGTCTGCCGGAATCCGGGTCGCAGCTGGGTACACAAGACACAGTTCATATAACGTACCCCGGGTCCTTCAGGCCAAAGGCCTCGGTTATGGGCCACCCCGAGTTCCCCAGCCCTCCTGGGCTAGGCCGTGTTAGTCTAGCACACGGCCTCCTGGAACTCTAGACCTCTCCTTTCTGTATATCTGCTGCTGCTGCAGCCAAGGCACAAATCTGTGTACAGGGAACCCCGCCCTGCCTCCTGACCAGGCTTTTAACTCCGTGTCTACTTCCGGGACCTTGCAAGACCCGGAGCGGAGGGAGCGGACCGTCCCTTTCTCTCACACCCTATACCGGGCTCAATACGTGACAGTGCGCATTCTGGGGGAGACATAGCGCCCCTCGCATATGATCCCCCGCACTGTCTCACACAGTACAAAAGACATTGTTGAATGTTTTTGTGAACACAGTCCTTAACACCTTAGTGACGGCCAACTGTATATAAACGTCATAAAAACAGGGTCCTTATTCTGTTAGGACGTTAAAATTATCCTAACAGAATAAGCCCTGTAGCGCCCCCCAGTGGCCGAAAATCTCCGGGGTTTCAGCTACCGGGGTAGCTGAGACCCTGCAGATTATGAATCGGGCCGGTTTTTACCGATACCGGCTTTGTGATCACGGTTATACACCGTTTACCAGTGTATAACCGTGATCACATAAACATATATATATAATCGCTGGTAAAAATTATGATTTCTCTGTCATGCCACAGGATCACACCTGTGGCATGACAGAGAAATGTCTGCCCTGTCTCCCGGTACCGGTATACAGCCCCCGGTACAGAGCCTGCACTCTCCTCCCTCCTCCTAAAATGGCGCCGCAGCGCTCAGGAAGCTGCCGCCTGCAGCCTACTTCTGCAGATTCCTCTCTGATGTGACATGTGTGACATGTCACATCAGAGAGGGACCAAGTGCAGTGCCCCGCCCCCCGCTTCCACCCGGAACCGGCTCCCCCTGCACCCCCGTTATCCTCCTCCTCCATCTCTCTAAAAAAGCGCCGCAGCGCTCAGGAACCGCTGGCTGCCCCCTCCTGCTCAATCCTCTCCGATGTGACATGTCACACATGTCACATCGGAGAGGGATCTAATGCACCCTGGCCCCCTGCCCCTGGTTCTAATAGCCCCCCCTTCATCCCCCGATCTCACCTGTCTTCATCTCCCTGGAGCGGCTCCTTCTTCTGCTGGCTCCCTGTGCTGTCTGCCGGCTTCTTGCGCAGACAGAGCAGGGAATGCTCTGTCTGCTAATAGACTGCTCATGACCTGAGGTCATGGCTGGTCAGGATCCTTTGTTCACAAAGGGTCAATTGTGATCCCATGATGGGATCACAATTGAACTTTTGTGAACCAAGGATTCTGACCTGACATGACCTCACTGCGATCATGAGCTGTCAGTCTAATCACAGACAGTGCAGTCTCTGCATAGACTGACAGCTCATGATCGCAGTGAGGTCATGTCAGGTCAGAATCCTTGGTTCACAAAGGGTCAATTGTGATCCCATCATGAAATCACAATTGACCCTTTGTGAACAAAGGATCCTGACCTGACATGACCTCACTGCGATCATGAGCGGTCAGTCAAATCACAGACAGTGCAGTCTCTGCATAGACTGACAGCTCATGATCGCAGTGAGGTCATGTCAGGTCAGGATCCTTGGTTCACAAAGGGTCAATTATGATCCCATGATGGGATCACAATTGACGCTTTGTGAACCAAGGATCCTGACCTGATATCACCCTACTGAGGTCATGACCTGTCATTCTCCTGGAAGAATGCCAGATTTTATAGCAAATGGGGGACGCCCCCATATGCTGTAAAAGACTGGAGATCATTGAAGGCCCTCCCACTGGACTACGCCGGACCTTCCTGCTGGACTACGTCGGATGACAAAGAATAATAAAGATGGGGTCTAAATAGTGTCTGTGTTTTTTTTCTAATAAAAATAGTTTTTTCTGTCTTGTGTCTTCTTTACAATTTACTAGGGATTCTTAATGGCCCGGTCTAATATTGGCCAGACATTAAGAATCTCGGGCTTAGTGCCAGCTGCAAAAAAAAGCTGGCATTAACCCCTTATTACCCAGTCTGCCACCGCTACACGGCAGCTGGAAGAGCTGGATACAGCGCCAGAAAATGGCGCTTCTATGAATGCGCCATTTTCTGGGGCGGCTGCGGACTGCAATTCGCAGCGGGGGGGGGGGGGGGGGGGGCCCAGAAAGCTTGGGCCTCCCTACGCTGAGGATTCCAGCCCCAGCTGCCCAGTTGTACCTGGCTGGCCCAAAAACATGGCGAAGCCCACGCCGGTTTTTTTTTTTAATTATTTCATGAAATCATTAAAAAAAAAAGGGCTTTCCTATATTTTTGGTTTCCAGCCAGGTAAAACTAGGCAGAAGGGGTTGGTGGCATTTTTTTTTTTTAATTTAATAAAGAAATACTAAAAAAAAAATGCAGGAGAGGAGATGACCAGGACACAGTGTCTCCGGATCTTGTGCACATGCTCTTAAAGTGAGAAATTGGGTGAAAAAAAGAATATGTTCAATATGATGTTATCAAATTCTGTGAAGTAGCTGTAGGTTCTAAATGCTCACTATACCCCTAGATATAATCCTTGAGGCGTCTAGTTTGCAAAATGGGGTCACTTGTGCGGGAGCTCCAATGCTTAGGCACATAGGGGCTCCCCATATGCGACATGGTGTCCGCTAACTATTGGAGCTAATTTTCCATTCAAATTGTTAGCAGAAACCATGCCGCATATGGAGAGCCCCTGTGTGCCTAAACATTGGAGCACCCCACAAGTGACCCCATTTTGGAAACTAGACCCCCCAAGGAACATATCTAGATGCATAATGAGTACTTTCAAGCCCCAGGTGCTTCACAAATTAGTCCATAATAAGGAAAAAAAGATTTTTGTGAAAAAAAAAGTACTTTTTCATTTTTACGGATCAGTTTGTGAAGCACCTGGGGGTTCAACGTGCTCACTATTCATCTAGGCAAGTTCCTTGGGGCGTATAGTTTACAAAATGGGGTCACTTGTGGGGGAGCTCCAATGTTTAGACACATAGAGGCTCTCCATACGTGACATGGTGTCCGCTAACAATTGGAATTGTTTGTTGATACCATTTCGTGTACGGCGATCCCCTGTGTGCCTAAACATTGGAGCTCCCCCTCAAGTGACCCCATTTTGGAAAATAGACACCCCAATGAACTTATTTAGATGCATAGTGAGAACTTTGAAACCCTAGGTGCTTCACAAATTGATCCGTAAAAATGAAAAAGTACTTTTTTTTCACAAAAATCTTTTTTTCCTTTTACGGACTAAATTGTGAAGCACCTGGGGGATGAAAGTGCTTACTATGCATCTAGATATGTTCCTTGGGGGGTCTAGTTTCCAAAATAGGGTCACTTGTGGGGGAGCCCCAATGTTTAGGCACACAGGGGCTCTCCAAACGCGACATGGTGTCCGCTAACAATTTGAATGGAAAATTAGCACCAATAGTTAGCGGACACCATGTCGCGTATGGAGGAGCCCCTGTGTGCCTAAACATTGGAGCTCCCTCACAAGTGACCCCATTTTGGAAACTAGACACCCCAAGGAATTTATTTAGATGCATAGTGAGCTCTTTGAACCCCCAGGTGCTTCACAAATTGATCCGTAAAAATGAAAAAGTACTTTCTTTTCCACAAAAACTTTCTTTTTTCATTTTTATGGATTCATTTGTGAAGCACTTGGGGGTTCAAAGTGCTCATCACCCATCTAGATAAGTTCCTTGGGTGGTCTAGTTTCCAAAATGGGGTCACTTGTGAGGGAGCTCCAATGTTTAGGCACACAGGGGCTCTCCATACGCAACATGGTCTCCGCTAACAATTGGAGCTAATTTTCCATTCAAATTGTTAGCGGACGCCATGTCGCATATGGAGAGCCCCTGTGTGCCTAAACATTGGAGCTCCCCCACAAGTGACCCCATTTTGGAAACTAGACCCCCAAGGAACTTATCTAGATGCATAGTGAGCACTTTGAACTCTCTGGTGCTTCACAAATTGATCCGAAAAAATGAAAAAGTACTTTTTTTTTCACAAAAACTTTCTTTTGTTTTGAATTCTTTCATTTTCACATGAGCAACAGGATAAAATGCATCCTAAAATTTGTTGGGCAATTACTCCTGAGTACACCGATACCTCATATGTGGTCATAAACCACTGTTTGGGCGCACCGCAGGGCTCGAAAGGGAAGGAGCGCCATTTCACTTTTTGAATAGAAAATTAGCTCCAAAAATCAAATTACGCTCCCTCCCTTCTGAGCCCTGCCGTGAGCCCAAACAGTGGTTTATGACCACATATGAGGTATCGGTGTACTCAGGAGTAATTGCCCAACAAATTTTAGGATGCATTTTATCCTGTTGCCCATGTGAAAATTAAAAAATTGAGGCTAAAAGAACAATTTTGTTGGAAAAATTAAAATGTCCATTTTTTGTTTCCACTTTGCTTTAGTTCCTGTAAAGCACCTGAAGGGTTAATAATCTTCTTGAATGTAGTTTTGAGTAGCTTGAGGGGTGCAGTTTTTGGAATGGTGTCACTTTTGGGTGTTTTCTATCAGCTACACCCCTCAAATGGACTTCAAATGTGATGTGGTCACTAAAAAAATTGCTTTGTAAATTTTGCTGTAAAAATGAGAAATTGCTGATGAACTTTGAACCCTTATAACGTCCTAACCCCAAAAAATTTTTTTCCCAAAATTGCGCTGATGTAAAATAGACATGTGGGAAATGTTATTTATTAACTATTTTGTGTCACATAACTCTTTGGTTTAACAGAATAAAAATTCAAAATTTGAAAATTGTGAAATTTTCAAAATTTTTGCCAATTTTTTTATATTTTCACAAATAAACGCAAAAATTATCGACCTAAATTTACCACTAACATGAAGCCCAATATGTCACGAAAAAACAGTCTCAGAATTGCTAGGATCCGTTGAAGTGTTCCTGAGATATAACCTCATAAAGGGACACTGGTCAGAATTGCAAAAAACGGTCTGGTCATTAAGGTTGAAATTGGCTCCGTCACTAAGGGGTTAAAGGGAACCTGTCAGGTCCTCTGTGCACCCAGAACCACGAGCAGTTCTGGCTGCATAACTTTAATCCCTGTCTAAGTCCCAACATATAGTGGCACACAAACAGATCTAAGAACAATAATTTCTAAAGATTGTCTATTAGATGCTAACTAAGGTACCGTTACACGGTACAACTTATCAGCAATGTTGTTTGCAATCTTGGGAGCGTGCTGATTTTTTGGATACCTGTGCAACATCGCTGGTGAGCTGTCACACGTCCAGATATCGTGGACAACTTACCAACGATGTTATGAGCAGGGATCGTTCACAAACCCCACAAACGATCCCTGCTCACTGCTGTGAATGGGAGAAGTCGGTATTGCGGTGTCACACCGAACGATGCCGCAGGTTGCTTAAGTTGAAGTTGACAGGTTTTCTTGCATGCAGGAAAACCTGTCAACTGCGACGTGAACAACTATCGTTGTTGAATCGTGCATTTACACATAATGACGCAACAACGATGTCGGTTCAACATCGTTCCTGACGTCACTTTTGAAAGCCTTTAGGGCTTTGACTAGTTGAAAGGGTGCTCTAGTTCCCCGACTAGTCATCTCACTTAGCATGTTATTCTGCCCTGTGGGCGTAATTACATGCTTTCCATAGCAGCGTTATCTACATCGCCATGCAAAGTCGCACATATATTCAACTTTGTATCCCTCACCACTGAGCCTCTCAGTTGCCGAGTGTATGCACCCCCAGCTTCAGAGAGTCTCAGTGCGCATGATGGTTCAGAGGGGTGTAGTTCACATGACCAGAGGTGTGGAAAACGTCCGTTCACATGCAGTAAGTCTCTCTGAAGCTGGGGGTGCATACACAAGGCAACAGAGAATCTCAATGGTAAGAGATACAAAGCCTCGCGCAAGCACAGCTTTGTATAGTGATGGAAATAATGGTGCAGAGTGTAAAGCACAGGGGCAGAATAATATGCTAAGGTTGCTGACTAGTCGGGGGAACTATCGCCCCCTCGACTCGTCAAAGCGATAGCGTAACTGTTATCGGTGTACTGTTGAAAGGCAGCTCCCGTTATCGGGGCACTGTTGAAAGGCAGCTCCTGTTATCAGTGCACTGTTGAAAGGCAGCTCCCGTTATCGGGGCACTGTTGAAAGGCAGCTCCCGTTATCGGGGCACTGTTAAAAGGCAGCTCCCGTTATCGGGGCACTGTTTAAAGGCAGCTCCTTTTATCGGGGCACTGTTGAAAGGCAGCTCCTGTTATCGGGGCACTGTTGAAAGGCAGCTCCTGTTATCGAGGCACTGTTGAAAGGCAGCTCCTGTTATCGAGGCACTGTTGAAAGGCAGCTCGTGTTATCGGGGCACTGTTGAAAGGCAGCTCCCGTTATCGGGGCACTGTTAAAAGGCAGCTCCTTTTATCGGGGCACTGTTGAAAGGCAGCTCCTGTTATCGAGGCACTGTTGAAAGGCAGCTCCTGTTATCGGGGCACTGTTGAAAGGCAGCTCCTGTTATCGGGGCACTGTTGAAAAATTACACCTGTAAGGCTGTTTTCACATCAGCAGTAAATGTAATTCGCGGCAGATGTCGCCGCACCTGCTGGATCTGCCACGTAATGGCTGACTTGTGGCACCGATCCAGCAAGCCCCATTCATTCTCTATGGGACTTGCAGTTAGGTAAGTGTGGTATTGCCGGATCTGTCAGATCCGGCACTTGCAGCCGGGCAAAAAAAAAAAAACTCTGCTAGCAGCGGGTTTTTTTTTTTTGCATGGCCGCAAGTGCCGGAACTGGCAAGACCGCACCTGACTGCAAGCCCCATAGAGAATGAATGGTGCTTGCCGAATCTGTGCCACAAGTCGGCCATTACGTGGCAGATCCGGCAGGTGCGATGACATCTGCTGTGAATTACATTTACTGCTGATGTGAAAGCAGCCTAAGTGGGGTACTGTTGAAATCAGACTCATTATTAGGGCACTTTTAAAACTGGCACCTGTAAATGGGGGAATGTTCAAAGCTGATTTGTTTTAGGAGCAGTGTTGAATAATAATAATAATAATAATAATTTTTATTTCTATAGCACCAGCATATTCTGCAGGACTTTACATTTCAGAGGAGATATGTATAGACAATGAGACATTGCAGAGTAAAACAATTCAATAGATACCAGAACATAGTGAGGTCCCTGCACGCAAGCTAAAATCTATGAGAAAATAGGGGAGACACAAACGGTAAATGGTAAAAAGTGCCGTCAATATAATAAATAGGGGATTCACATAATGCTGAATGAACCGGCCACCAGCCAGGATCTCTACAAGTACAGATAAAGTGCTACATAGTGCATCGAGGGTGTGGAGACAGATGATGCAAAGGACACACAATTTATTGTAAAGCTGGCTCTTGTTATTAGGGCACTTTTGAAAGGGGTGAAAGAAGCACAAAGCATTTTTATGCTTTATTACTTCAGCCAATTACATGTTTATATCTATGGTGGACACACAATAGGTTGATGTGACAATGCCCACCACACACTATAATATATGTTTTTAGGTCCAGTATTTAGTAGCATTTATTGCCTCCTTGGTGTAATCTTCCATATCTTTGCATGATTTTTGTGGCATCCTATTTGTCTTTTGGTGTCCTCCGGCATTTTTCTTACCATTTATCCATTACTAGATGGTAGCCCGATTCTAACGCATCGGGTATTCTAGACCCCCTGCTCCCTCCCTCTGCTTCAGGCTCCAGTCCCCCTCGTGCCCTCCTGCTCCCTCCCTCTGCTACAGGCACCAGTCCTCCTTTTGCTCCCCCAGGCTCCAGTCCTACTCCTGCCCCCCCAGGCTCCAGTCCTCTTCCTGCCCCCTGCTACCCCCTCTGCTCCAGGCTGCAGTCCTCCTCCCGCCTCCCTGCTCCCCCCTCCTCCAGGATCCAGTCCCCTCGTGCCCTCCTGCTCCCTCCCTCTGCTACAGGCTCCAGTCCTCCTTTTGCTCCCCCAGGCTCCAGTCCTACTCCTGCCCCCCCAGGCTCCAGTCCTCTTCCTGCCCCCTACTACCCCCTCTGCTCCAGGCTGCAGTCCTCCTCCCGCCTCCCTGCTCCCCCCTCCTCCAGGCGCCAGTCCCCCTCCTGCTCCCCCTCTCTCCTCCAGGCGCCAGTCCCCCTCCTGCCTCCCTGCTCCCCTCCTCTCCTGTAGGCTCCAGTCCCCCTGCTCCCTTTCTCTCCTGTAGGCTTCTTGCATGCTCTGGGGACACTGACGTGGCGGTCTGGTGAAGGTGGCGAGTCCCCCTGCTCTCCCTCTGTCCTCCAGCACACCGCTGTCCCAGGGCGGACCGGCACGCTCTGGGGACACTCACGTGGCAGTCCGGTGGAGGTGGCAGGCCGGCGAAGGTGGCGGTCCGGTGGAGGTGGGGAGTCCCCCTGCTCCCCCTCTCTCCTCCAGCACGCCACTGTCCCCGGGAGGACAGGCACGCTCTGGGGAGACTCACGTGGCGGGCCGGTGGAGGTGGCGGGTCGGTGGAGGTGGGGAGTCCCCCTGCTCTCCCTCTCTCCTCCAGCACTCTGCTGTCCCCGGGCGGACAGTAAATCCCCGGAGGCGCCCTCACCTCCGCTGTCGGTGTCAGTTGTGGCCGCCGGCTAATTGTGTCTGTTTCTCTGTGAAGGAAATCCCACATCGCTGATTGGTGGCGGCCAGCCGCCACCAATCAGCGACCTGGGATTTCCGTTACAGAAAGAAAGACGCGATAAGCCGTTTATATAGTAGATAGACAGCTACACCAGTGCCAGTGTTCAGAGGTGTCTGTGTGTGGCGGCATGTGTGCGGTGGCGTCAGTGTGCTGCAGCGTCAGTGTGTGGCGGCATGAGTGTGCAACAGCATCTGTGGTGGCGTGTGCGCAGCGGTGTGTGTGTGCGCGGGGGCGTGTGTGGCGTCGTGTGTGTGCAGGGGCATGTGTGTGCAGCGGCATCAGTGTGCAGCAGCGTGAGTGCGGCGGTGTGTGAGCGGCGGCGGTGTGTGTGTGCAGGGAAGTGTGTGTGCAGCGGCATCAGTGTGCGGCAGCGTGTGTGTGGCAGCGTAAGAGCGGCGGCCGTGCGTGTTTGTGCGGCGGCGTCTGTGTGTGTGCAGGGGTGTGTGTGCAGTGGAATCAGTGTGCGGCAGTGTGAGTGCGGTGGTGTGTGTGTGCGGCAGCGTGTGCGCGCGGTGGCGTCTGTGTGTGTACGGCGGCATGTGTGTGTGCAGGGACGTGTGTGCGCGGCGGCGGCGTCTGTGTGTGTACAGGGGTGTGTGTGTGCAGCGGCATCAGTGTGTGGCAGGTAATGAATAGTGACCTAGGGGCAGGTAATGAATATTGACCTAGGCTTTGTATAGATGGCTCCAGTGTTCTATGGGACTATTGAATTTCCTGCCGATGGGGGAGGGCGTGGCCTTTGTGTGGGTGCCATGTGCTTATTGCCCGGAATGCGTGTGTCATGAGGGGGCGTGGCTTTAAGCCACCACTTGCGCTCTGTCATAGGCAGTGGGCGGGGTTTTCTGGCGGTGAGAGGCTCCGTGATTCATGCGCGTCATAGGGGCGGCACTATGACGTGGCCGCATGGGGCCTGGAGTGATTGGCAGCCTCGGCCGCCGATCATAGATTGGGCGGCACTGAAGTGATGGGCCAGACCGGGGTCTGGATATGTGCGGGCCCCAGAGTGGTGGTGAGACCCGCGGTACCGCGGGATGCACCGCTGGTATGGCCATCCCCACTCCCATGCCGTGAATGCGTGCCCTGAATTTACCGGCGGTGCGCGTCCCGGCATGGAGCCGCCCAGTCTGGATGGGCAGAGGGTGTGGGTGTGCGGGCACAGGATGTTGATACCCTTGTGACTGTGTGGAGCGGGGCCCCTTGGTAGAGTTTTATGCGCTCCAGTCAGTGTCGAGTGCAACTATTTATATTTGAAATAGAATTGTGTTTAGTTAGCACCTTCATTGACAGGACTGAGTGCAGCATAATATTGTATATATATGACATGGGTTCAACACCCGTATGCTAGCACCTTCCCTTACTCTAGTTGTGAGATATAAGCTATTGCCCTCTGGTATTAGTCTCTAGCACGCCTAAGGGGGTTAACCTCTTTTCCCAAGGCACCAATTATATATTCAAAGCACCTGATCTTTAGCTATAAGACTGCAAATCCATTATTCTCTGGTATCAGCCAATGTGGAAAAGCCCAGAAAGACACTTAGGCAGTTACATTAGTGTTAGACCCAGTTAACGGAGATCGCCTCATCGTGGCAACTGGGTGAATTATCGATTTGGCCATTTCTATAATACCAAGTATCTCTACTTTTTCATTTTTCAATTTGTCTCAATTTAGAAATAAGTCTGTGTCGAGTGCAACTATTTATATTTGAAACGGGGTCTGGATATGTGCGGGCCCCGGAGTGGCGGTGAGACCCGCGGTACCGCGGGATGCACCGCTGGTATGGCCATCCCCACTCCCATGCCGTGAATGCGTCGCCCCGTATTTGCCGGCGGTGTGCGTCCCGGCATGGAGCCGCCGCGGTCTGGATGGGCAGAGGGTGTGGGTGTGCGGGCACAGGATGTTGATACCCTTGTGGCTGTGTGGAGCGGGCCCCTTGGCAGAGTTTTATGCACTCCAGCGGGCGGGTGCGGGCAGGAGGAGGGTGACAGCGCGGCGTGTCTCTAAGGCCGAAATCCCGCACTCTTTTGCATACGCTGCGCTCATTGGTTGCCACGGCTGACGGCGGCCAATGAGCTCTGGAGCGCGATTTCGGCGTCAGACAAGACACAATTATGAGATTATATAGTAGATTCTGCCATTTAGATCTTTATGGTCATCCTTTGACTACCACAGCTCTAATTCATCTGCCATCTAGTGGACCTTCTTGGCATTACATGCAGTTTGAATTTTTGTATATTCTTACCAGATTGATTGTATAACAATACGGCCATATTTTGTTAATGTAGTGTCATAATTGTGGTATTGTTTAATTTTAATGGACCATTTTAATATATTCATATATGTGCAATTACTAATTTTTGCAATCTTTAGTGGACTTAATCCTCAGTTGGGTCTGTTGTGTGACCCCTCTCCTTTTTATGAAATTGTAATTACTATAATATATTGTTTTATCTGCTTATTAGTGCTGATTCATTTGGCTGCCTACTTTCTTGTACATAGGTTTTGGTGTTTTTTTTGAGTAAATATAGCATTGCGGAATATGTTGGCGCTATATAAAGATTATTACATTATTATATATACATTTTTGGCTATTCATAGTTTTTCTTGAGGTTTCCAGTCTACATGCTTAGACTGTCCCGTTATAAGGAACAAGGACAACGCAAACACCACAGATTATACAAAAATTACACTTTTTGAGTATCATGTGCCATAAAATGACCCTGTAGCACAATTAATAAAGAAAAGCAAAAAGAGAAAAAGTGTACATCATGCTTATATATAGGGTTAGTGAGTGAAAGTATACTCACACGCCAGAAACCAAGGTGATCTTGAAAATATGCTGAGTGTTGGCGGACGGATTGCCTAAGGCCACATTAAGTGCCCGGTCGATGCTGAATGCCACCTGCCTGAGATAGCGATCTGGATCTTTCTGGCCATACCCATCATATGGCACATACAGATAGGGAAAGATACCATGAAGATGCAGGCATGTCTTCTGACCTAAAAGATACAATATGAATACATCCTTTTAATCAGATACCATGCACAATGCATTGTAACATGAAAACCCCAAGAAATATCATGCGCTAGTACTAATTATTTAACATACTGGTCGAGGTCCTGGACATTATAGTCCCATACTTCTGACTACACTCCAAGATAATCCAACACCTTCCTGATTTTTTCTTTCTGTCAGACTATGTCCACATGTCCTGGACGCAGTGTCACCTACCCTGCGTGGAAAGTTGGTGATCTCTGGTGATATTTGAGAAATACCAGAAACTGCATGAAAAAGTGCCATCATTGAAGTGTGCTGAGATTGGAGGAGAAAAAAAAAAAAAAGCTACCAACACAAAAATTGTAAGCAAAAAAATTAATGAAATGAAAAAAACTCTTTGTATGTATTATAAAATTTCCTTACAGACCCCAGCAAAGCTCTGGCTCCAAAAAATGGGTTAAAAAATTGTGCCAAAAACCGACACAAAAGGCTTACTAGCAGCTCTGCAATTTTTCCCACACATTGTGTGAGAAAAACGCAAACCTTTACAGTACCCAAAGTGAATGAGATTTCTAAAAACCATTCAGCAGTTTTCATCCATTTAAATTATTGTGAAAAGAACGCAAGTAAAAACATATTTAAAAAAAAAAAAAAGAAGCATGTGAAAATGGCACTACAAGTTGTGAAATCAATACATAGGTGGGGTGCATGGAGCAGATGGATAAACACCACAGCATAGTGATAGAAGACCCCACAATTTAGACTATGCTTATAGGGGTTGCCGGTGAAAACAAATTATCCCCTTTCTATAGGGATGGTGATAACTTACTGAATTAAGGGGTTCTTGGGATCAGCAATAATTGGCAGAATGCTGTTTTTTTTTTTTTTTGTTTTTTTTTTAATTACTAGTTTGGAGTGACAGTGTACATGCTCCCGCCTCTATAGTCATTCCCTGTGGGGCAACCAGGTGCCTTAGCCCCAGAGAGATGAATGGAGCAGTAGTCAGGCATTTGACGTTCCGCTCTATTGTAACAAGTACAAAAATTCCATGTTCTGCCAATCTGTGCAAATCCTAGACAACAACCAATCAGTAAGTTACCATCGATCTTTTCGACAGGTAACACCCTACTTTCACTTGACAACCCATTTAATTCTTTATTACGGTATCTATGAAACAGAAAAAAACAGCACTGTTGCGCCACACCACTAAATTTCACCACAATGTGGTTCTATTAAATGAACACTAACCTTTCCAGGTTGTGCATGAATCCACACAACCAGATTAAGCGTATAGGGAGATAGGGTCCATAAAATTGATGATCATCAGACCTCTATATGGAGAGAGGATATTTTACGCTCCTTGAGTTAGTGGAAACCACTTCCTTGTCTCCTCAGAGCCGGCTGATCATGTGATGAATACAGGTGGAGTTTGGATGATATACTGCCAGGTCCTGTGGACTTGCCCAAGCTGCTCGCTACACCGCGCTCCCCGAAGGGAGAATAGGTATGAATGATAGAAAGAGCGGTGTTAGGATGCGGCGCTAGGTAATACAAGATCAAGCCTTCATAGAATTACCTTAGCTTTATTACACAAAGCTGCAGGGTACGACCACAACGCGTTTCGACACACAAATCGGCGTCTTTCTCAAGTGGATGATCTACTTGAGAAAGACGCCGATTTGTGTGTCGAAACGCGTTGTGGTCGTACCCTGCAGCTGTGTGTAATAAACTTAAGGTAATTCTATGAAGGCTTGAGCTTGTGTTACCTAGCGCCGCATCCCAACACCGCTCCTTCTATCATTCATTATTACGGTATCTGGTATCTAGGCCACTTTGTTTGGGCATGCCCGAGAATGCCAGAAACGCTAAATTTTGCTGCACACATTCACACAAATATTATTCCAGTAAGACAATAGATCAAACCTATGCATCTACAATTACCCAAGAAATCCTATGGAAACCTAAGGCTTCAGTGCACTCTGGGTGTTTTAAAATGGTTTGTCATCTGAAATGTACAAATATACAAAATGAAACTACTTGAACACAATTTTCGGTAAACCTTTGGACAAACACTGTGATTTTGTAAGAACTGTAATTATTTTGATATCAGCTGTGGGGGTCATGACATTTGTAAAAAGCCTTTCCACAAAGAAGATTTTCTTTAAGCATATATTCCCAGCAAAATATCATTAAGATTTCTCCAGTAATAAGGCTGTATGGTGAAAGGCGTGCCATCGGCCACATTCTTATTTTCTATTACTGAAAAAAAATTTGCAGTCTCTCCAGAAATGAAACAAAGAGAAATCAGCAGCAGTTCTACCGTTAGCAGCACATTGCTACTAATCTCACGCCTACACGTTGAACATTGATGTTAGATTATTATAGAAATAACCCGACCCCACATATTGGGATATTTACAGCCACCAATAAGCATGAGGCACACAATGAAGGAGATGGGTTTAATATTAAATGGACTGTTTAGTTGTAATTAACCTGTAGATATTCCACAAACAGAAGTTGTTCCAGTACAGAGCCCATCAGTCAATGCTATATCCAATTGACCAGAAACATGGCTTGCCATGATACTTCCAATCTGTCCAAGTGTCAATCAGCACCATGAAGGATTCTCAAAACGTGCATTTGGCACAAGACTCTCCACTCGCCCACTTATTTCAAATGCATTAATGCACAATGGACAACTGCCAATTTTTCAAGTGACTCCAGGTGTACAGGTCAAAGATCTATCCAATCCCTCCCCCACTCCGTAAAAACATGTGGAGCATAAACCGTGAGCCACATCTGGAGTTCTGCTCAAATGACTACTCCTGGGATGGAAGAGGAATTCCACATTTTAACATAGCATTAAACAGAGAATGGCATTGTCACAAATCTCTACATTTTCATATCACAAGTTTAGCATGTTGAGGCAACGCTGTAACTTTAGGCCAGTTTCACATGTCCATCATTCATGGTTCCAATATGAGCAGTGATGTCCAGAACACCCACTGTTCACCTGACCTGAAACTCAATAGCTTCAGATATGACTACGAAGCAGCTCCCATTCAAGTCAAGAGATCTCATGCCGGTTCGCACATCGCAACCTATGCTTGGACTGTGAATGCCGGACGTGTGGAAATACCCATAGCCCACGTGCTCACATTGAGTATTTGGGGAGTTTTTTACCTCAGTATTTGTAAGCCAAAACCAGGAAGAAACAATCAGAGAGAACGTATAATAGAAACTGTGTACTATGTCCTGGTTTGGCTTACTGATGTAAAAAGGCCACCAAATACTCAACGTGTGCATGTGGTCTTATTATATGTGCCCATGATGCCTTTGTCAGGTGGATTCTCCCATGAAACCCTCTTGAAAAAAGCATTCAGGAAACACTCCAAAAAATGTAAATGTTCATTCTCTTAGGTAAAACCAACTTTCCATTCATATTTACCGGCTTTGGAGCATGCATTTACTCCGCAATTTCACTTCAGAAACTGCTAGTGGTTTCATCATTATAGAATGAAGGGAAAAAAAAAAAAACTGGAAAACACTAGTAAGAAAGATACCCCAAAATATTGAAAACTCAAAAATTAATTCAGACGTTAAAAGCAATGAACAAGCGCTCAGGAAATATCCAAAGATGTAGGGGGGGAGGGGGAGCCGCCATGTCCTTAAAGTTTCCCCATTAGCAAAGTTAATTTTATAGTTTATTCTAATCAATACATTTGGAATAATAATAATAATTTCCACAAATGGATGTGTTTGAAATAAAAAAAATGTCCCTGTGCTGAGAATCTTATATATGTGTCCCTGCTATGTACTGTATAATGGATGTGTCTGACCCTACAGGGACATGGTCTGATCATACCACATTCTCCTGTGCTGAGATAATCTTATATATGTGCCCCTGCTATGTACTGTATAATGGATGTATCTGACTGCACAGGGACATGGTCTGATCATACCACATCTCCTGTGCTGAGACAATTTTATATATGTGTCCCTGCTATGTACTGTATAATGGATGTATCTGACTGCACAGGGACATGGTCTGATCATACCACATCTCCTGTGCTGAGACAATCTTATATATGTGTCCCTGCTATGTACTGTGTAATGGATGTGTCTGACCATACAGGGACATGGTCTGATCATACCACATTCTCCTGTGCTGAGATAATCTTATATATGTGTCCCTGCTATGTACTGTATAATAAATGTATCTGACTGCACAGGGACATGGTCTGATCATACCACATCTCCTGTGCTGAGATAATTTTATATATGTGCCCCTGCTATGTACTGTATAATGGATGTATCTGACTGCACAGGGACATGGTCTGATCATACCACATCTCCTGTGCTGAGACAATCTTGTATATGTGTCCCTGCTATGTACTGTGTAATGGATGTGTCTGACCATACAGGGACATGGTCTGATCATACCACATCTCCAGTGCTGAGATAATCTTACATATGTGTCCCTGTTATATACTGTATAATGGATGTGTCTGACCGTACAGGGACATGGTCTGATCATACCACATCTCCTGTGATGAGATAATCTTATTTGTGTCCCTGCTATGTACTGTGTAATGGATGTGTCTGACTGTACAGGGACATAGTCTGATGATACCACATCTCCTGTGCTGAGATAATCTTATATATGTGTCCCTGCTATGTACTGTATAATTGCAAAGAGTATACAGACATTAAAGAAAGGGATCACAGGTGATTCTTTTTGCGAGGTAAAATATTTTGCAGCCTGAATGTAAAAGAGGTTTTACCTCAAAGAAAGAATGTGCTGTAATGTCTGTATACTCTTTTGCGTCCTCCCCGGCCCAGGAGCTGTGGTGTGAGCAGACTACGTGCCTATATGTCAGACACAGGGAAATTACACAGTACATAACAGAGGCACAAATATAAGGTTACTCAGCACAGGAATTTTTTTGGACACATAGAATTGTGAAAATTGTTAATATTTAAAGATCTATAGATTGAAATAAAATCAAACTGTTGGTTGGAAAACCCTTTTATGCATTTTCTCTTGGAAAAAGAAATTCTCATCCACATCACCAAAACTGTAAAGGCCATGTTCACACAGAGTAAATACTGCATTTAATAAGCTGCCTTTTCTTTTATGTACGAAATCATTTACATTTACACCACATGCTCACATTGAGTATTTGGTGAGGTTATTACCTCAGTATTTATAAGCCAAAACCAGGAGTAGAACAAACAGAGGAAAAGTATACAACCTCTGGCAAAAATTATGGAATCACCTGGCTTGGACAATGTCCATTTAGTTGTTTAATTTTGTAGAAAAAAAGCAGATCACAGACATGACACAAAACTAAAGTCATTTCTAATGCCAACTCTCTGCCTTGAAGAAACACTAAAAGAAATCTTGAAAAAGAAATGTGCTAGCCAGTAACAGTTACTTTTGTAAACCAAGCAGGGGGAAATATTATGGAATCACCCTGTAAGGCTACTTTCACATAACGATTTTTGTAAAATCCGATGCTGTCCGATATAAATCGGACAGCATCGGATTCCTCTGATGCCTGGAATCGGGTGCCAAATAGGCATCCGATTCCGACAGAAAATAGGATGCCTGCCCTCCTGTCAGATCGCTCCCTGAGAGCTGTCAGTCTCTCCCCCGGTCCTCTTCTTTATCCCCTGTGTCTCCCCTCTTGGCCCCCGGTCCTCTCATCCCCTGTGTCTCCCCTCTTGGCACCCGGTCCTCCCCTCTTGGCCCCCGGTCCTGTGTCTCCCCTCTTGGCCCCCGGTCCTCTCATCCCCTGTGTCTCCCCTCTTGGCACCCGGTCCTCCCCTCTTGGCCCCCGGTCCTGTGTCTCCCCTCTTGGCCCCCGGTCCTCTCATCCCCTGTGTCTCCCCTCTTGGCTCCCGGTCCTCCCCTCTTGGCCCCCGGTCCTCCTATGAGTGCATCCCCAGTCCTTCAATGTGCTGCCCCCATGTGTCCTCCGGCCCCCCCATGTGTCCCCCTCCTCTCCTCCTCTCCTCTTGTCCTCTCCTCCTCCTCCTCCTCTCCTTTCTCACCTGTCCACGATCCTGCACGGTCCCGCGCGTCTCCGGTGCCTTGCTGTTCTGTGCAGCCAGGACCTCTCGTGATGTCACAATCACATGACTGCCGGCTATTGGTTCCTGGCAGTCATGTGATTGTGACATCACGCCAGGTCTTATCAGCACAGACGGCAAGATACCTAGAGACACCGGAGACGCCGGGAGACGACGTGGGCCTCGTGGACAGGTGAGCATAGTTTTTTTTTTTTTTATTAACCCCTTAATTTACTTTTAGGAGCTATTTTAGTGTACTGAGCATGCTCAGTACACTAAAATCGGTCCGAGGAGACATCACATGTTTTCTCGGACCCTGCTCCATAGGGCCCCATGCTAAATTGATCGGGTCGGATCGGATGTGCACTAAATGCCATCCGATCTGGTCCGATCCGAATCTGTCAGATTTAATTTTCGGTGCAAAAATCGGAGCAAGCTCCGATTTTTGCACCGATAAAAAAATCGGACAGATTCGGATCGGACCAGATCGGATGACATTTAGTGCACATCCGATTCGGTCCGATCCCCATAGGGTTGCATGGGGTCCGAAAATCGGTCCGATGCTGTCCGATTTTTTTCGGACAGCATCGGAAATGCAAAAATCGTAGTGTGAAAGCAGCTTAAATTTTCATTCCCAAAACTAACACCTGCATCAAATAAGATCTGCTTGTTAGGCGGCCGTCACACGGTGAGATATCTTTAGCGATATTGTAAGCGATCACGTGCACGCGCAATCGCTTACAATATCGCTCACATCGCTGGTGAGATGTCACACAGACAGACTCACCAGCGATGTGGAGCAGCGATCTCGCTCGTTACTATGGTACACATCGGGTAACTAGGCGCCGCGCGTCGCTTAGTTACCCGACGTGTACCATAGTTACCATCTCCCAGCATAGGCGCGGTCGCTGTGAGATGGATCATCGTGGTGTCATACACCACGATGATGCAGATCGTTGCATCGTTCATCGCTAGATCTGAGAACCGAACCTCAGATCAGCGATGTCACGATCAAGCGATTTACCATCGTAAATCGCTTGATTACATGCAACGATTTCTTGCCCGATATCGCTTAAGCGATCAAAAAGGAGATCGCTTAAACGATATCGGGCAAGATATCGTTCCGTGTGACGGCCCCCTTAGTCTGCATCTAAAAGTGATCACACCTTGGAGAGTTGTTGCACCAAGTGGTCTGACATGATTCATGGCTCCAACACCAGAGATGTCAATTGAAACAAAGGAGAGGATTATCAAACTCTTGGTTGTTCACAGTCAGCTGTGTCTAAAATCTGGTCCAAACAACAAACAACATGAGAAGGTTGTTAAAGGGAAACATACTGGTAGACCAAGGAAGACATCAAAGCGTGAAGACCGGAAACTTAAAGCAATATGTCTCCAAAATAGAAAATGCACAACAAAACAAATGAGGAACGAATGGGAGGAAACTGGAGTCAATGTCTGTGACCGAACTGTAAAGGCCCAGTCACACACAACGACTGCTCCAGCAATCCCGACAGTGATAACGACCTGCTGCGATCACTGGAGCGTCATTACCTGGTCGCTGGGGAGCTGTCAAACAGGCAGATCTCCCCAGCGATCAGTGACCTGGGAGCCACCTCCCACATCGCTGAAGGCGATGTTACCAGCGTCCTCCCTGCTTAGCACTAAGCAGGAAGGATGCTGGTAACTATGATAAACAGCGGGTATCCAGGCAGCGCGCGCCGCCTAGATACCCGCTGTTTATCATAGTTACCAGCGTACTCCCTGCTTAGCGCTGCCTGTAAGCAGGGAGGAAGCTGGTAACTATGATTAACACCGGGTATCCAGGCATCGCGCGCTGCCTAGATACCTGTTGTTTACCATGGTTACCAGCCAGTGAGGTCACTGATCGCTGGTTTCTCACTGTCACACGCAGCGATGCGTGCTGACCAGCGGGAAACCAACGATCAAAAAATGACCCAGAGCACATTGCAGCGATTAGTGACCTCACAGCAGGGGCCTGATCGCTGCTAAGTGTCACACACAGCGACATCACTGGAGAGATCATTGTAACGTCACAGTTACAACAATCTCTCTAACGATATCGTTATGTGTGACTGGGCCTTAAGAAACCACCTTAAGGAAATGGGATTTACATAATGAAAAGCTAAACATAAGCCATCATTAACACCTAAACAGAAAAAAAACATTGTTGCAATGGGCTAAGGAAAAGCAATCGTGGACTGTGGATGACTGGATGAAAGTCATATTCAGTAATGAATCCCGAATCTACATCGGGCAAGGTGATGATGATGGAACTTTTGTTTGGTGTCGTTCCAATGAGATTTATAAAGATAACTGCCTGAAGAGAACATGCAAATTTCCACAGTCATTGATGATATGGGGCTGCACGTCAGGTAAAGGTACTGGGAAGATGGCTGTCATTACATCTTCAATAAATGCCCAAGTTTACATTGATATTTTGGACACTTTTCTTATCCCATCAATTGAAAGGATGTTTGGGGATGATGAAATCATTTATCAAGATGATAATGCATCCGGGCCATAGAGCAAAAAGGGTGAAAAAATTCCTTGAAAGAAGACACATAGGGTCAATGTCATGGCCTGCAAATAGTCCGGGTCTCAATTCAATTGAAAATCTTTGTTGGAAGTTGAAGAAAATGGTCCATGACAAGGCTCCAACCTGCAAAGCTGATCTGGCAACAGCAATCAGAGAAAGT
The DNA here is from genome assembly GCA_033576535.1 of Allobates femoralis. Taxonomy (NCBI): domain Eukaryota; kingdom Metazoa; phylum Chordata; class Amphibia; order Anura; family Aromobatidae; genus Allobates; species Allobates femoralis. The sequence goes on from JARQOC010000001.1 coordinate 315,942,537, forward strand.
TAGAGCCAGATTAATGATGAGTACTGTTTGTCACTCATTAAGTCCATGCCTCAGAGACTGCAAGCTGTTATAAAAGCCAGAGGTGGTGCAACAAAATACTAGTAATGTATTTGAGTGTTGTTTTCTTTGTTTGTTTGTCATGATTCCATAATTTCTTCCTCAGAATTGAGTAATTCCATATTTTTTCCCCCTGCTTGGTCTACAAAACTAAATGTTACTGGCTAGCATTTTTTTTTCAAGACTTCTTTTACTGTTTCTTCAAAGAAGGGAGAGTTGCCATTTGAAATGACTGTAGTTTTGTGCCATGTCTGTGATCTGCTTTTTTTCTATAAAATTAAACTACGAATGGACATCCTCCGAGCCAGGTGATTTCATAATTTTTGCCACGGGTTGTAATAGAAACACATCACCACTTCTGTTTTAATTACCCACTCCTGCTTTTGGCTTACAAATACTGAGGTAAAAAAAACTCACCAAATACTGAGTGTGTGCACATGGCCTTACAGTACAGGAAAACTAGATATGATTTAATGAAACCTCTTGGCCCAGGACATGTAAGGCTATGTGCCCACAGGACGTTTTTTTAAGCAGTCCTGAACGCAGCAAAACCCGAACTGCTTTCAAGGATCCTAGAGTCCTTGCCAGGAGATTTGCTGCATTCAGGTACTGCGTTTTTTAATCACGTTTTTTGTGCGTTTTTACTGCATTTTTGATGCTGCGCTTTTGCCATTGACTGCAGCAAAAACGCATGAAAAATTGAACACGTCAATTCTCTCCCATCTGTACCAAAACCTCAGGGGTTTGACAGTTCTTGACACTTGCAAAACCAATGTGTGGGCACAGTGTTTGTGTGAAACACATTGGTTTTGCTGGGAATCAAAACCGCAGGAACAAATTAGCATAAATTACCATAAAACCAATGGTAAACTGCATGCAGAAACCGCAGGACAAACGCAGCATACCCTAAAGACACGGCTGAACTGTGCAGTTTTGGGATGTTTTCTTTCTCTACAGGATTCTACGGTGATCAAAGGATGAAATCTTTTTTTATTTAAAAAAAAGATAAAAATAAATGTGTTAAACCAGAGGTCCCCAAACACCGGTCCACAGACCGGGACCGGCCCGTCGGGGTCTTTGTGCTGGTCCGCGGCAAGCTGCCGGCTTCCCCGCCCACCGCAACCCTCACCTCCTGAACTACGCCGCTCTGAGCTGAGGCCTCTGCCTCAGATGTGCATAGATGTATGAGGGGAGCTGTCGGCCAATTAGTGCAGCTCGTACAGCTAGCAGCTGAGGCAGAGACATGGGCAGAGTTTCATATCTCGCGCTATTTCCAAGCGCATTAGTGACATGGGCTTCCGCGTCACGTGATGCGCTTGGAAATAGCGCGAGATATGAAAAAACTTCGGCCATGTCTCTTCCTCAGCTGCTTAGATGTACTGCCGGTGAGCATCTGTTGTGAGTGTGTGTTTCAGGGGCAATGTCTGTGTGTGGGAGGTGGATTGTACTGGGGTCAGTATGTCTGTGTGTGTAGGGGCAATATGTGTGTGGGGCATTCAGGGGTCAATCTGTGTGGGTGGTGGATTGTACTGGGCTCAGTATGTCTGTGTGTAGGGGCAAAATGAGTGGGGGACATTCAGGGGTCAGTCTGTGTGGGGGTGGATTGTACTGGGGTCAGTATGTCTGTGTGTGTGTGTAGGGGCAATATGTGTGGGGGGTATTCAGGGATCAGTATGTGTGAGGGGTTATACAAGGGGCAATGTGTGTGTGCGGGGATTATACAGGGGGCAATGTGTGTGTGTGGGGGGAGAATTTATGCTATATGGAGGGATGCGACGCTGCATTATATTATATGGAGGGATATGAGGCTGCATTATATTATATGGAGGGATATGAGGCTGCATTATATTATATGGAAGGATATGAGGTTGCATTATACTTTATGGAGGGTTGTGACGCTGCATTGTACTGTATGGAGAGGGCTGTAATGCTGCATTATACTATATGAAAATAAGATGTAGCGCATCTTTTGAGGAAACATGGTAGTAAACTCCACCCCTTCTCTATAGCCCCGCCCCATAGGTTCAAAGCCCCGCTGGGCCCTGGAAAAACGGTCTTGCATGAAGCCAGTCCCGATGCATAAAGGTTGGGACCCTGTGTTAACTACTGATGGAACATGCAGATAAAAAAAAGAAAAGAAAACCTGACAACATACACTAAGTGTGAACATAGCCTCATGCTAGTGAATTTCCATGTGAATCCGAAGTGTGTGAATATACTCTTACATAAAGGACATTCCAATAAATGGCGTATGGCGGTGGTTGTCCTAGTGATAAGTTCTTCTAGTTTCAGCATAAGAAAATAACATTTATAATTGGCATACTGGTTTCTTAAATTTGCAGTACAATATTTTATTCAATCATCATAAATCATACACACATAGTATATAATTATATATGAACCACTAACCATAACATCAATGTGTCAAAACATATGCATTTCTCCTATAAGAAAAGACAGAACCATGGAAGCATGCACAATTACCAAGTGCCTAGGGGACCATTGTCATCCTCATGCCAATAGTGGAAAAATACATTCGCACTACATTACCACAAGAGATATGGTATTTATTATCTTGTCTAGTTATTTTCTCAAAAAGACTGAAGAATACACTGCTACCTAAATCTAATTCTATAATCTACCACTATCTGGCAAAGGAGAAATGTACGTCATCAGTCTGAGGGTAGAGTCACACTGGCGTGTGACTTGCAGGAATGCAATATGAGGAAAGCTTGCATTGCACTCTGCCTAATTCTAGACAATCAATCAGGCAGCTCAGACCTGCAAGATTTTCTTCGGCCCTATATGAGCTGAAGAAAAACTTGCAGCATACAGCAATTGTCTGTAAATCTTGGATCACATGCACCCATACAAGCCTATGGGTGGAGTGAAACATCGGACTGCACCCAGCACACATCCGAGTGCAGTGTGACATACACCAAGGCCCACAATGGAGGAGATAAAAAGATTAATCTCTCCTTAGCAGCTGTGATCTGATCACAGGATCGGCACACAGTTGCCTGACACTCGTCACACTCACAGCAGAACCTGAGCCGAGTCTCATTAGCATATTGTGTTCACACATCAGATGCCACACGTTAACTCTGACCCCAGATAATGAAATACTGTCTACAGTCCTACCACCATAACATTACATATCACAAGGACCACAACTTGCCTGTACTTTAAATACTTTGCAAATGGGAAAGGATTGTATAAATTATAATACTGAATGTGACTAACCCTTTGCAACACGCACCATCATAATATGCATATATGAGTTATATAGCTTCTAAGTAGGAATACAGCCGACACTCATGGTGGGTTACACGTCACGATATCGCTGCGATATCGGAGGCAACGCCGCGGGAGCACGCATTTTTTCAGCCCCTTTCCCGATATCGCATCGCCGGTTTACACGCTGCGATATCGGGAAACAACGTCCCTCCGATGTGTACGCCCACCAACCCAGTAACGACCATTTAACATGGGAGTTAATGGGTGAGGTGCGAGTACAGATCGGAGTTGGGCTGTCACACGCAGCGATGCTGGTACAACGGCCTTGCGATATCGGGAGTTCAACTCCGATATCGTTTTGGCATCGTTCCAGCATCGCGTTGGATGCTAAAACAGTACAACGCGCACACGATATCGGGTCCAACTCGCGACCCACGTGACTTTTTGTCGGAGTTGGTCGGAGTTGGACGCCGATATCGCGGCGTGTAAACCCACCATCAGGGTGTATCTGCTGCGATCAGAGCTCCCATAGCAATAGTTTAAACATCTTAGATGTGACAGTCAATTATGACAACAGCCTTTAGGAACTTAAAAGAGGAGGTCCAAAGGCCAAAGTACTTTTCATCTAAATCCCTATCCATTTAGTGCTGTAATATAAACTAATTTCTAATATACTTACATAAAAAATCCTTTATAAATCCCCATCTACACAAACTCCTATTGGATCATTCCATATCAAGTGAACCAGTGATTATTACCTCTATATTTTTAATTCTTTTGAGATTTTGTTATTTCATAATAGCATGTTAGACAATGCAAAATGTGAAGAGAAAAAATTCTAAAAATGTTTTTTTTTTTTCAAAGTTTGGACAAAGTGTGAATTTCGGTGTTGCCTGCCTTTACATTTCTCCTCATAACTCAGGCTAGAAATAAGATAGAGAAACAAAATAAACACCGTTCTATTCAGAACTGTACAGGCTTTCACCAGATATGTCACAAGAGTATCTGTGTTAATATTTTACCCATGCAAATGCAACATTTTTAAACGCATTTCCGAAAAATCGGTTTAATTTAAAAATTCCCAAAAATGCCCATGTGCCTGCTATGTACCAAAATTCAAGTTGGGATCGCGATGGGATCATATTTTAAAATATTTAACTATAATAGCGTCAATGGGTCATTCCATATCAAGTGATCCAAATATGAATTTTTTTTTTACCTGACTTCTTTAGAGTTTTTTTATTTTTTTGCTATATGAAGTACAACTTTAGTTACCGTAATTACAAATTAAAAGTTTAAAATTTTTTTCTTTATTAGTTAATTTTTTTTTACAGATTTTTAACATCCAATCTTGTACCGGCCTAAGATTTTTTTCTCGTGTGTCCAGTTTTTTTCAAAAGGATTGCAACAGCATATATGATAAAATATTGTTCCTTGAGAAGTAGCAGCCATTGCTGTGTGAGAAAAATACAGTTAATATTAAGGAAGATGGGTAATAAAAATAAAGATTACCGAACGCTTGAGATAGAACTGTGTTACTATAAAGTGAGTATTAGGGCTAGCACACACAAAGCTTTTTCTGTCTGCAGATAAACGCTGCGGTTTTGGCAGCTTTTTTTTCTACCAAGTTTTTACATCTGCATTAGTTTTTTTAATTGCTAGTGAAAACATAAGCAGCTTTTTAAAATATAAATAGTGATACATGCTGCGTTTATTGCAGCGATCACAAAGTAGTGCAAGCAGTGATTTACTCACTCTGAGTGTTTCAAAAAACACTGCATGTGTTTAACCCCATTGGAATCAATGGGGGGGTGGGGGTGGCGTTTTTCTGAACGATTATCACTCAGAATAGCGCTCTGTGTTTATTAGCCCTTAATAAGAAAAGCATTATACTATTAATATAAATTTACTCAATCTTTAAAGGGATCCTGTCACCTCCAGAACGCCTCCTAAACTACCAGAACATGTCCCTGCAGCATATTATCAGTAATCTCACACTCCTTTTGTCTCCTAAAAGCATCCTGTGAATGTGCATAAAAACATTTTAACACTTACCCATTAGGGATTATAATTAGCAGAGACTATATTCTTTAACCCTTAGGGCGTGTTGTTTTGCAGCCTGAATGATCCAGCCCTCTCTCTGTCTGTGCTGCTGTGATGTGGAGCTGAAGGGAGAACTAATGATTTGCATTCTGTGAGTGACAGAGGGGGGGAGGGCAATGCCTGCACAAGCAGAGCACACAGACAGAGAGAGGGTGGATCCTGGAGCCTGCAAAACAGCCCGCCCTGGTGACTAGGGAATATAGCCCCTGCTAATTATAATCTCTAATGAGTGAGTATTAAAACGTTTTTATGCACTTTCACAGGATGCTTTTAGGAGCCAAAAGGAGTAACAAGTTGCTGGCTTGTTACTGTTGATCTAATCCTACAGCACAGTGCGCCCCGTCATTGTGCAAAACACACAGTGCACATGGCGCAGGGATCAGCCGAACCTCTGAAACGAGTGTCACTAATGACACTTGGTTTCATTGAGGGGGCAGAGGCTACAGCAGCCTCTGCCATCTGATGATGCTTTGTTTGTATGTTCCAGCATACACTGGGATTCTCAAACAAAGCATCATCAGAATTGAAGTATGGAGAAAAAAATACAATAGCAGTTAGATAGTGTAGTTAGGAAAAAATGAAATTATTACAACTGCTCCCTTTATAAAAAAAGTTATTAAAAAAAAAAAAATTGTTTAGTACAGCAATTGCCACGAAAAAAACTAGATTATGAATATACAGTACTGCACTCTTATTCTTAAGAGAGTATTTAACATAGCCCAACATATTGAATGGGTTGTGTTAAGATTGGATGTTATATCCAGTCCATGGGATAGGTGATTACTTCTAGATCAGAGGGGTCTGGCCACTGGGACCCCACTGATTATAAGAACCAGGGCTTTGAAGAGCCGTGAGTAAGGAGGATCTTTGCATGATTGACCACCACTCCATTCACATGGGGCTCTTTGGAGCACTGATTAAGTGGGATAACGGAGGTTCCCAGAGGTCAGGTGTCAGCAATTGTAGTAATTTCCTATCCCAAGGAAACTTGAGATAAGCACTTTAATGGGAACCTGTCAATACATGGCTTTCATGTCCAGCTTCTCCCTGTACTACTCCAAATTGATTGAGAGTCTGATTAAGGGGCCGTCACACGCGTCAATATCGCTGTCAATGTCGCTGCTGCACGTGACGTTGCAGCGATATTGACGCGTGTGACATAGTGAATCATGGTTGATGGTCGCCGAGGTTTTCGGACCTGTTGCCCGGTGGACAGGCAGCATCGCTGCGTGTGACACCGGGAGAAGCGCGATCAGCCAGCTCCCACCGCCTTTCTGCAAGCGCTGGGAGCTGGTATTCATGGTAAACAGTGGGTAACTAAGCACCACGCGGCGCTTAGTTACCCGCTTGTTTCCATGGATACCAGCGTCCTCGCTGATACTGATCGCTGGTGAGTCTGCCTGTATGACAGCTCACCAGCAATCAGCCGTCGATGACGCCAGCGATCAAATCGCTGGCGACACTGACATGTGTGACGGGGCCTTTATGGACACACCCGGACACCTAAGAGACCTGTCAATCAACTGGAGAGGGGAGAAGCCCAAAATGGATGTCGGTGTACTAGTCAAGTGTCCCTGTTTAGTCCCCGATTGGGATTTTTAAACTATGCTTTCTTTGAAACGTGCAGACAGGCTCCAATTCATTCTGTGCATGATTTGGGCACCATGAACGAATGACAGATTCCCCAGAAAGTGATATTCTCAAGTTGTTTCTTGAACATTTGAGAGCTATGCCAACTGCTCAGTTTATTCATATCCTATCAGGTGACAGCTTTGGTGTATATAACTGAAAAGGTAGTAGAACTATAAAGCTTAGTACAAGTTCTGAAATAACACTTTTAACTATCAGTGGTTTGTTCTAAGGCTGCCTTCACAATGCAGGTTTTGTTATCCGTGTGTATCCATTTTAAAGCTGAAAGCCACGGATCAGTTTTGGCCTCACATGTATCGCCATGGACACAGATTGGTCCTAAATGGCCATCCCTGTGTGTCAATTTTGTCACTTTTTTCATGCACCCAGAATCGAAGACTGCCTTGAAAATCACTGGCACAAACGGACAGACAAGGATCCGTAGCCGTCAGTATCAAATAACATGCAGCTCTGTGGAGCACGGATCCGTACGGATCTGTGAAAAAACAGATCCTTAAATAGATTTGTTTGGCTGTACGGCGCATGCTCAGAAGCAAGGTACAGCTCCTCCCACCCCTATCTCTGATAACTGATGACGGATCCCTGAAGAAAACATTCTGTGGACGTCAGATGCCATCCGTTTGAGCAGATCAGTGCCTGTCCATGTGGTCCTTGAAATGCAAGAAACCACATGGATGTGAAAATTATGCAGTGTGAAGGCAACCTTGGTCTACATTGATATCCCTGGACTTACACATAAAGATAATAGAGCATGAACAAGCACATTTGTACAGATAGCTACAGTAGAGCCAAGACTGGTGATTTAGAACTGTATTTCTTCAGAAGATGAAAACAGGAGGAAGGGGGAGGAAGGTGAGAAGATAACTTGTATAGAAATCAAGCTGGAGATGGTGACTAGTTAACCTCTCTTTGGATTGTAACTACTGCACATACTTGGCTGTGGAGACCAGGCTCCATGGAGTTATACACTATAAGGCTGCGTTCACACATGGCTTATTTTGCTGCGCTTTTTTAGCGCGCTTTTCAAAATACGCAATGTGTTTTGTGTCTGCCGGCAAAGTGAATGGGAAATTCACTTTGCCGTGCAGACAGTGCGTAAAAATACGCAGTGCTTTTTCAGGGAGAAAGCGCAGCTGCGTAAAGAATTGAGATGTCAATTCTTTACGCAGCTGCTCCTGCGTTTTCTCCCTGTGATGTGACAGAGGGGAGGAAGAATCCTGCTTCCTCCTCCCCTCTGTGACAGCTGTGACCGCCCATTAGATTTCGCAGTGTAGTAATATACACTGCGAAATCTAAATTAAACAAAGGGAAATGTATGAAAAATAAAAAAGAATGAAATACTTTACCTCTCTGACGCCTTTTCCCAGTGTCCAGTAGTGAGGCCAAGCGAGGTGTCTTCTGCCAGGACCTGCCGTGATGTCAGAGGGGCGTTCCCATGACCACGAGCAGCCAATCAGCGGCGGGAACGCCCCTCTGACGTCACCGCAGGATCTTACAGGACACAGATCTCCTGGCACCGGGAAAAGGCGTCGGACAGGTAAGTATTCATTCTTTTTTATTTTTCATTCATTTGCCTTTGTTTAATTTAGATTTTGCAGTGTATATTAATACACTGCAAAATCTAATGGGGCTGTCACAAAGGGGAGGAGGAAGCAGGATTCTTCCTCCCCTCTGTGACATCACTGCGATTTCTGGGGTAAAGAAAGCACAGTGTGTGAAAGCCCCTGCGTATTTTGTTGCACTTTTTTGCGCGGCTGAAAAACGCAGCAAAAAAGCGTGCAAAAAAGCGCAACAATATACGCAATGTGTGAACGTAGCCTAAAACAAAATCTCATTGCAAGAGAATGAGATTAGATAGAAAACACAAGTCAATTGCATACTTACGGTACTTATTTTCATTTTGTCTATCTAAACAAATTAAGTACCTGAGAATATCTCTTTAAATAAAACCTAACAAAGAGAGTTACATAGAAAGATTGAAAGAAATGATGAGATATGTTGTAGTGATGAGATGGTTAACATTACCTGCTTATTTCAGGGTATTTGTTTTAAGTTTCTGGATACAAGTCCAAGATACTAGTGCCAGGAAGAGAAGATACAGACCAGTATTTATTTCAAGATTCATAGCTAAATATGGAAAGAAGTGAGGGCTGCCCTCAAGTTTCTGATACTAGAAGCTGGCGTACTCAACAGTGCTGAGGAGAAAGCTACTAAAATATTCATCAAAAACATAGAAATACTTATTACTGTGGATCTGAAGCTACATGTATAAAAAGAAGAGAGAAAGCAATATGTGCTTGATGGTGGGCTGCCACATCTATGAACATAGAGAATACATTAAACATTGTCAAAATCCCAGCAAATTCCTACCTAATTTCACCTTCCTGACCAGGCCAATCTTTTCAATTCTGACCAGTGTCACTTTATGAAGTAGAATGTATTACATTTTCTTTGTCATTGGGGTGGCGCTTTGTCTTGTTGCAGTCATGCTTTTATTCCAATTATGCAGACCCCCACCTTGTGATTGATTGCCATGACTAGCCTGAGTCAAGGCAAGCTCACATATAATCCCACGGTTGGGCACTGCCCTACAGCTGCCCGGGCATGTGCAATGAATCTGCCTTCAGTTCATATATGCACATGGTCCGGGGCCTTCTCATGTCTCCTTGGGAGCACCCAAGCTAAGCCTGTCCCTATGTTGCTATTGTCCCTGTTCTCATGCCGCGCTGTGCATCCCTGTGTTCCCACCACTCTGCTCACACAGCAACATGCAGAGCGGTGGGAGCATGAGGACGGTGGTAACACAGATGCGCTTAGTATGGACATTCCCAGGGAGATGCAAGAATACTCGGAGCATGCACACATATCAACTGATGCTGGGGACGTACTCCTCGATTCAGTGCGTCAATCACAATGTGGGGGCCTTCACAATTTGAAGAGGAGTGCGATTGAAACGATACAAAGCACCGCCCCTAGGACTGAAAGGAAAGGTCTATAATCCATTCACATGACAATAAAAGGTGTTTATTTATGATAAATATGGGAAACATTTGTTCGAAAAAAGCATGTTAGTGATGCACATGGCATTACTAACAAGAGATTGGGGGCAGTTTAATATCATAAGGATTGACAGGATCCCTTTAAACCAGAGAGCAATGTCACACAAAATAATTATTAAATAACATTTACCACATGTCTCCCGTACTTTACAGATGCACCATTTTTTAAACTTTTTTTTAGATAGGACATTAGAAGGGTTGAAAATTGAACAGCAATTTCTCTTTTTTTACCAGCAAAATGATCATCTTTTTTTTTTTTAGGGACCATATCACATTTGAAGTGTCTTTAAAAGACCAATGTGACAGAAAATATCACAAAGTGACATTATTCCAAAAACTGCACCCCTAATGGCCACTTTACACGCAGCTACAGGTAACAGGTTTTCCACAGGTAACTTACTGGCTGCAGTGAAATCATGGAGACATAGTTCTATCTTGTTGCTGTATGCAAATGGAACTATGTCTCCATGATTTCACTGCAGCCAGTAAGTTACCTGTGGAAAACCTGTTACCTGTAGCTGCGTGTAAAGTGGCCATCAAAGTGCTCAAAACCTCATCGAAGAAGTTCAAGTTTCAGTTTCTTTCACAGGAACTAAAGCAATGTGGAAGACAAAAAAATATAAAATTTTACTTTTTCCCTCAAAAATGTTACTTTAGCCCCAGGCTTTGCATTTTCCAAGGGTACACCATACCATTTTACAATTTGTTGTGTAATTTCTCCCCAGGATACCGATAGCCCATATGTCGTGGAAAAATATTGTTTGAGTTGCACGACAGGGTTTTGAAGGGAAGGAGCAACATTTGACTTTTGGAGTGCGTGTTTCCTGGGTGGTGGTAGTGGTACACACTCAGTATGTGTAAGTACAACACTAAGCTCATGATTGAAGGGGGTAAGCTGAAAGATATTCAGATTGGCGAGTTGAACCTTGGCAATTACAAATATGTCTGTCTCAAATATTGGCCATGTTCACACACATGCGTTTTTTTGCCCATCCCTGCGTTTTTTTGGGCTGTTAAAAAAAACTCAGGTGCGTTAACGCAGGGTACATTTGAGTGTACATGCGTTTTTCAGCTCCATTTGCGTTTTTGTCCTCCAGTCCAAAAAACGCTGCATGCAGCGTTTTTGGGTGCTGGAAAAAAACGCATGTGCGTTTTCCCAAAAACGCATGCGTTTTTTTTTAACATGGGCCCCTATGGGAAACGCATGCGTTAACGCAAGTGCCTATATGTGCCCTGCATTAACGCATGCGTTTCCCATAGGGCCCATGTTAAAAAAATGCATGCGTTTTTGGGAAAACGCACATGCGTTTCTATAACATGGGGCCCTATGGGAAACGCATGCGTTTTTAAAAGGCACATTTATGCACCCTGCGTTAACGCTTGCGTTTTTGCCTGCGTTTTTGAGGAAAGTCCAAAAAGGCAAAATTTATTTTCAGACACACAAGAGACATTTTTTAGCACTCCTAAAAAAACGCATGTGCTTTTAAGAGTGCTAAAAAAAAACGCAAATTGTGTGTGTGAACAATGCCATTGTTGGAGTTGTTACCTCAATATTTGCAAGAAATGTCCTTCAGGATTGGCTCTCAAAGAAAAAATATTAAGTTATTTTGAAGAGGCTATGGTAGATAATATAACTTATAAACAGTGGATATCTGTTGACAGATGTACTTTTGACACTTTTTAAAAGTGCAGAACATTTTACAGAATGTTTTTGTGAACAACTGATGGTCCTTAAGAAACACTCATTTATAGCTCGCCAACAGTCTGACTACTACAATCACCTCAAAGAAAGCATCAAACTGAATGAGGCAGTAACAAGCTGTGACTTTTCAGAGAACTATTCCTTTGTTGTTCAGGATAAAGCACAGTCATTTCAATGGACCAATGAACAAGCAACTGTGCACTGTTTTGCCATCTATTACAATGATAATGGAGAAATAAATCACAAAAGTGTAGTTATGATATGAGTGCTTACTTCATGATTCAATAGCTGTTTGTTCCCCAAAAAATTGATTTCAGTGATAAAAACTGACATCCTACAAAGTTTGAGCAAGGTCTACTACTTCTCGGATGGCTCTTCTGCACAGTATAAAACAGGAAAATTTGTATAAATGTATGCCATCACAAGAGAGATTTTGGAGTGGACACTGAATGGCACTTTTTTGTCACTGCTCATGGCAAAGGAGTATGTGATGGTTTAGGAGGAACCGTGAAATGCCTCACAGCTCGAGCTAGCCTCCAGAGGCCATATTCAGACCAAATCTTAACACCCATGCAACTTTTCAGAGTGGAATGGTGTGAGAAAAATTTTCTTAACATCCTGTTCATATATTGTACACACCAGGACTACGAAGAGGAGGAGAGTTTGTTAAAACATCGGTTACATTAAGCAGAACCCATCAAAGGGCCAATGATTTTTTCATTCAGCAAAGACAGTGAAGTCCATGAAAATGGTGGAAGTTAGAACAACATTGGCAATGGATGACAAATGGTTATGTGACCTGTGAATAAGATTGGCGCTGGTGGCTGGCTACTGTACTCTCCAAAAATTGTGAAAATGAAGAAGTAGAATTGACTTTATTGGATCCTTCTGGTCCAGCGCCATCCTTTGTGTATCCAAGAAAACCAGACATTTTAAAAGTGAACAAAAATCAGATATTAACTCAGGTGGAGCCGAACATCATAACAGGCCGTACATACTTTTTAACACAAAAGGAAATGGCCATTGCTAGTAAGCGCTTATAGACAAGATTACATTTCACCCACTTAAAGGAACAAATTGATGATAAAAGGCCACTTTAAAAATGTACTATTAATTGTTTGAGTAGTTCATATGTTATAGAACAAGGATTTAAAGAGGACCTGTCACCAAACCAGGCATGGTGATCTAATTACAGCACTGGATGCAGCATGTCTGCAGCATCCAGGCAAGGGGTCCCCCAGCACTTGAGCAGCCCTGTATCCCGAGATAATACACTTAGAAAACTTACATGCTGCAGCCATTAAGGAGGTGGCTAGGGGCAGGAGCCGAAGGGCAGATTCACACCCCCTGCATGTTTAATCTGCCAACTGCTGCCAATCATTCTCTCCCTCTTCAGCAGCATTTAAACAGGTTTTTTTTTTCAGAACTTGCCGTTTGGCCCCACCCCTCTGTTTAATGCTGCTGAAAAGGGAGAGAAGGATTGGCAGCGGTGGGCAGATTAAACATGCAGGGGGTGTGAATCTGCCCTTCGGCTCCTGCCCCTAGCCACCTCCTTAGTGGCTGTAGCATGTAAGTTTTCTAACTGTATTATCTCAGGGTACAGGGCTGCTCAAGTGCTGGGGGACCCCTTGCCTGGATGCTGCAGACATGCTGCATCCAGTGCTGTAATTAGATCACCATGCCTGTGTTGGTGACAGGTCCTCTTTAACTACTGTACTATTCTTCATAAATTACCTGTTTAATAGAAAATAAATTGTTACATGTATAAATAGGTGTTAAAAATATTGGCTCTTTTAATCTTGATTTTAACATATAATTAGGATGACGCTATTTAGAAAGTCACACTTGCGGAAATGATCACCTCTTTTTCTTTTGGTTTGTTCAATGCATTCAGGTTGAAAATGCTGAGCAAGTTGTGTTATGATGATTAAGATATATTTAGCCTGGCACTTACATGATTTGTTTTTTTTTGTGTTTCTTTATTGTTGCATAGAAATGATGAATTCAATAAGTTGTAATTTGAAACGAAAAGAGGAAGAAACTCACACAAACATAACATAAGATGATTCAAGGCTTTAAAAAAAAAAGAAAAAATTTGATAGGTCCTAAATTGAATCCCTGCACAAATATAACCAAGTATACAAGTAACACACAGGCATCTTTTCACAATTTTAAAACATACTTTTTTTCACAATTGCGCATTAAAATTTTTAATTTGAATTCTCCAAAACAAAATCTAAAGAAACATAGTCTTGTGACATATCAAATGAAAGCCGGTACTGTTCTGAGAAAATGATGCCTCTCCCACCTCATTATCTTAATTCTAGCCCGAGATATGATAAAAAATGTGAAGCCATACCTGGCCAAAATTCGCGCTTTCAAAACTTTAAAAATCTGTAAAAAAATTAACTGATGAAGAAAAAAATTAAAAACTTTTAATTTGTAATTACCTAAAGTTGTACTTCATGTAGAAAAATTTTTTTAAAAAAATCTAAAGATGTCAGGTAAAAAAAATTTTCATATTTACATCACTTGATATGGAATGACCCAGTGAAGCTATAATAATTAAAAATTTTAAAGTATGATCACATCGCGATCCCAACTTGAATTTTGGTACAGATGTGGCTAAGGGTACCGTTACACGTCGCAACATTGCATGCAATTTCACTTGCAATTTGCTGGTTGCAGTGAAATCATGGACACATTGTTCTATTTTGTTGCAGTGTACAAATGGAACAATGTGTCCATGACTTCACTGCAACCAGTAAGTTGCAAGTGAAATTGCATGCAATGTTGCGACGTGTAAAGGTACCCTAAGAGAATAGCAGACACATGTGCATTTTTGGGAATTTTTAAATTATACTTTTCTTTTTGGAAATGCGTTTTAAAATTTTGCGTTTGCGTTCACATTGGTAAAATATTACAAAAGATACTCCTGTGACATATCTGGTGAAAACATGTACAGTTCTGATTAGAATGGTGTTTATTTTGTTTCTCCATCTTATTTCTAGCCTGAGATATGAGGACAAATGTAAAGGCAGGCAACCCGGAAATTCCCACTTTTTCCAAACTTTGAAAATCTATTAAAAATTTTAAAAAATTAAAATTTTTGAATTTTTTTCTCTTGACATTTTGCATTGTCTGACATGCAATTATCAAATAACAAAATCTCAAAAGAATTAAAAATATAGAGGTAATAATCATTGGTTCACTTGACACGGAATGACCCGCCTCCCATCATCATGGCCTCCGAGTACAGAGAGCCAAGAGCTGCGGCCGAATAAGCGGAGACACCCAAGGACACAGTTCAAGTAACCATGGTAACCGCTACAATTAGCGGTTACCATAGCTGTCTGCGGGTGACCACAGTGACTCACTGCTCACACAACCGCAGCTCTCAATCTGTGCTCGACAGCAGCGGTGAGAATATGTCACAGAGGATCATGGAGAGTATGTGGAAGAAATAAAGATTGAGTCAAAATATGTGTTTGTGTTTTTAGTTCTAATAAAATGATTTACCTCTGTGTGTTGTGTATTATTTATTAAAGATTCCTACTGGCCTGCTCTAGCATTGGCCCAACATTATGAATCTTGGGCTTTGTGCCAGCTGCCAATATAAAGCTGGCATTAACCCCTTATTACCAAGTTTGCAGCCAGCACCAGGTTAACTGGAATAACCCAAGGAATTGGTGGTTATAATGAATGCACCAATTTCTGGGTTGGATGTGAGCTACTATTCTATAGCGTGGGGGCCCAATAACTATGGGTCCCACCATGCCGTGAATACCAGCCCCCAGCTGCGTATTTTTATCTTGGTTGGCAATTAACGATAGGGTTAAGGCCAAGCATTTTTTTCTTGCCATTCAATGTAAAACTAGACAGCTGAGTGTGGCAGCCCACAACTGTCCAATTTATCTGTGCTGAGAATGAAAAATACAGCGAGGCCCTATACTATTTTTTTCCCATTATTAATTTTAGACACTATGAGGGCAGGTTGGTTGCCATACATTAATGTGTATGACAACCAAGCACAAACACTGGTACATATTTTGGGAACACAGTCTGAGTGCAATTGGCAATCACAGACGCCAGAGTGAGCGTTTGTGATTGGCCGTTACAGGTTAGTGCAACTGCATGCCACTGCATGTGCCGGATTCCCCATTTAAGTCAATGGGGAAGAAACCGAATCCGGTTGCGTATGGTTTCAGCTGGATTCCCCCACCGGAAGAAAAACGGTCGTGTGAAACTAGCCTAACGTGATACAAACAAGTATTTTACCTCATCTACATTGATTGTAGTGCTTTAACTTATACTTTGAGGTTTAAAGGGAACCTGTTACTTCATGTAAGTCCCCCAACATGTCAAACCTGTCCCTGCAGCACCCAAATACTTTCTGAATCATCCCCTTCTGAGCTCTTGGGTGTTTGTAAAAGTGAAATAGTATGTTTTAATAACTTACATGATTTTTGTCAGGTGGGCGTTTCTGACGAAAGGGCAGTGTCCCCAGGGCTGCACTCCCCCCCGTCTCGCTGCTCGAATTACGCCCCAATAGGTGTAATCCTTGCTACATGAGCACGCTGTTTTTTTTCAAATGCCCACACTCCAAATTCTATGATGCGGCATCACGTGATGCCGATGCGCGTCATTTCCGGTGATGCGCAGTTCGCCGGGTGTAAGGCTGCCTTCAGCATGCCTTCTGCGCATGCTCTGAAGGTGGCCTGTGACGTGGAAGCAGAAGATCCAGATATGGCACGCGCTGGATCATATCCGGATCTTCTGCGCCACACGTCACAGGCCACCTTCAGGGCATGCGCAGAAGGCATGCTGAAGGCGGCCTTACACCCGGCGCACTGCGCATCACCTGGAATGACGCGCACCAGCATCACTTGATGCCGCATCATAGAATTCGGAGCAGGGTCATTTGAAAAATGCAAGCGCTCATGCAGCAAGGATTACGCCCATCGGGGCGTAATTGGAGCTGCGAGGCGGGGGAGCGCAGCCCTGGGGACACTGCCCCTCCGCAGAAATGCCCACCCGATCATGTAAGTTATTAAAACATACTATTTCACTTTTATAAACACCCAAGAGCTCAGACAGGGATGATTCAGAAAGTATTTGGGTGCTGCAGGGAGAGGTATTGACAGGTTAGGGGGCTTACATGAGGTGACAGGTTCCCTTTAAAACAGATTTAGGCAACAAAAAAACAAAACACAAACATGCATCCAAGGGGCTCCGTGTGTTTGTTCTTGTTCCCACTAGGCATGTGCTTGCTTTCATTAGTAGAACTCCCAAGGGCACTGTACTGCTTTATTTACAGCACTCTTATAGCTTTTTTGGCATAAAGCCTGGACATTTCCCACTATGGCCTTATCTTCATGTCCGCCTTCACAACTGGAGTTATTACAACAGAGTGGGAGCAGGAGGTGAAGGGAAAGCATACATTATACAGGGCCCTACCTGTTTCTGAGGACTTTGCTTGAGAAGACTGCTGCAGGCACTAATTGTGGAAGCGCATGGCTTGACTGAACCCACAGGGCACTTAATCATTCAAAGAATATGCTATCATTGGCACTCAAACATTCGAGCTGTAAAGACTTCACCACTACATGTGCACTTGTCTGACTATCCACCCAGATGTGTACATATCAATAAGGCCTTGTTCACACACATGTAAAGGCTGGACTGCTTTGGGCAAAAAAGTCTGTCGCGTTTAAATGGGCAAGCAAAGCGGCTAAGATTTCATGAAAACCCATGCCCATCATGCAACTAGAAACAGGTGAAATGTGCATTTCTGTTTTTTCCCTTTAGACTTATGAAAAGCATGCATTTTTAAGTGATGAATTATTATTATTATTTATAGCGCCTTTTATTCAATGGCGCTTTACATGTGAAAAAGGCATACACAGGCACGTACAATATTCCTGAACAATACAAGGCACACACAGGTACAAGATCAAAGCTTTTTTTGAACAAAAGAAAAAAATATGACACATTAAAGAGGACTGATCAACCCCCTCAATCTAAGGCTGGCTTCACATTGGCGTTCCCCTCCGCAGCGTTCTGCGAAGGGGAACCGCCATGTGAGCGCAGCCAACGCAAGCCCCTATGTTTATAATGGGGACGCACAGTGCTGCGCTTGACTGCACATGACTGTGCGCTCCCATTCATTTGCCTGTGTTATTTGTACGCATGCACATGCTTGCGTACAAATCACACTCTCGTCCGCACCAGGAACGCGACATGAAGGTTTTGAAAAGTTGTTTGGGATTGCGGGACAGGGAGGTTATTAGGGATAAGAAGAAGGTTTGTTTGGCGGTAGCAAGTGCAGTCTTGAAGGCGATGAGGGACTGTTTGAACAGCGCAAAGTGCTCAGTGGAACGTGATTTTATCCATCGCCTCTCAGCGACCCTGGATGCCCGTCTCAGGTCTTTAGTGAGGGTGGTGTGCCAGGGTTGCCTGTTAGTGCGTGGAGCGTGGTATGTGAGGGGGGTGGCTAGGTTGAGGGCCTTGGTTAATGTGGTGTTGTAGATGTTGGTGGCAGTGTCTGTGTCATGTATAGATGTTATGTTGGCGAGAGGGAGGAGGGATTCTGAGAGTGAGTGTAGATCAATGTGTTTTAGGTTTTTGCGGGGATGATCAAGTTTGCGGAGAGGAGGTGATGTAGTAGGGGAGGTGAGGGAGGAGAAGGTCAGCAGATTGTGGTCAGACAGGGGGAGGGTTGAGTTTGTGAGGTTAGTAAGGGAGCAAAGATGGGTGAAGATAAGATCCAGCGTGTGGCCATCTTTGTTGGTGGCAGAGGAGGACCATTGAGAGAGCCCGAAGGAGGTGGTCAGGGAAAGAAGTTGAGAGGCGGTTGGGTGGGCAGTGTCAATAGGGATATTGAAATCACCCATAATGATGGTGGGGATGTCAATAGAGAGGAAATGAAGTAGCCAGGTGGTGAAATGGTCGACGAAGGTGGGGATGGATCCAGTGGGGCGGTAGACGATGGCTAGCTGGAGGTTACAGGGGGAGAAGATGCAAACAGAGTGGGCTTTGAAAGATGGGATAGGAGTATGCCGCCACCTCCGCCGTGTCAGAGGGGCGGGGGGTGTGAGAAAGATTGAATCCGCCATAGGATAGTGCAGCAGGGGAGGCCGTGTCGGAGGGTGTGAGCCAGGTCTCTGTGATGCCAAGGAATGAGAGTTTATTAGAAATAAAGAGTTCATGGAAGTCTGAGAGTTTATTACAGACTGAGCAGGCGTTCCAGAGTGCGCCTGGCAGGGAGATTAGAGGAGCAGGGGCTGAGGGGATGGGTCAAAGGTTGGTCATGTTGCGAGTGTGGGTGATGGTGAGGTTATGAGAGTTGGTGATGGGACGTGGGGGTGAGGTGTAGGTGACTGTGGGGATGTGGCGGGGGGAGCCGGGATTAGGGGAAATGTCGCCAGCGAGTAGGAGGAGCAGGGAGAGGGTTAGCAGGTGAGAGCAGGAGAGTTTACGTGGTGGGCGTGCCTGATTGGAGATGGAGGATTGAAAGTGAAGGAATAGTTCAGAGGAGTGGGTGAGGTGGTTAGGTAGGATGGAGGGTGAGAGAAGTACTTTGTTGCGGAGTGGAGGGATGAGCGGGGGTAGCAGGAAGTGGTGAAGGATGGGAGTGAGAGTGCAAAGGAGGGGATACATTGTGGATGGTGATCGGGGGATGGGAGTAGCGTGGGTCATGCAGCGGGAAGGAGAGCCGTCGTGGTGGGCGAGTGGTCAGTAGTGATGAGTAGTCTGGGGTTTACATAGTGAGTACATAATTGCAGCACACGTGTACAAATTACATATCTGTTTGTTTGTCTTGCATGACTTACCCATTTCCTGCCCCGTTTAACTGCATAACACTTGTACAGTCGGCACTTATGCAGTTGGCATGATTGCAAGACCCCGCATGATTGCATCCCTTAGCTGGCTCTAGATATATAGTGAGTTTCTACTTAGATCTGGGTCTATTAAACTTGTTAATCAATCAAAGAAACTCAGGACAGCAGGAGGCAATAAATGCAAGACAAATAAACAGAGTTCCTGGGCATCATGGGTCATCACTTCTGAACCAAAGATGGCCACAGGGAGATCAGCTGGAGCGGCCACTGATCTCCCGCCGTGTCGGCGCGAGAGATTTGAAGAAACACCTGATATGACAGCTGTTTAAATCTCCCGCACCGACACCAAATAGGTGATGTCGGTGCGGGAGATTTAAACAGCTGTCAGATCAGCTGTTTCTTCAAATCTCCCACGCCGACACCGGAGGAGATCTCCACCGCTGATCTCCGCCTCCCGGCTGCCGCCTAAACAGCTGATTGGCTGGCTGGGCTGCATACTAGTGTGAACGCATGCAGAGATTCTCCGCTGCGGTCACATCAGTATGGTTGCGTTTGCACTGTGTTTGCGTCTGCATGACATACGCATGCAGACACAAACGCCAGTGTGAAACCAGCCTAAACAAGTCACTTCAAGTGACTGCAGACATGTGAATCCTCACATCGCGAGGATTCTCCAGTGTCAGTGCCAGCAATGGTGGTCACATGAATGCAAATATGCAATATACATACTCAAAGCCAGAATCTGACTAGACTGTTTCAGCTGTGCTCAATGTAAGTGTGCTACGCAAGACCCAAAACAGTCTAGATGGATGATGACTGGGAGTATGTATATTTGTATATTGCATATCAGTATTCACATGACTGCCGTTCCTGGCACGGATAATGGAGAATCCTCGCAGCGCACAGTGTGCATGCTTTGAGGATTTACAAGTCTGCAGTCACATAGAGTGACTGCAGATTTTTCATTTTAGACTGGACAGCCCCTTTAAAAGAAAATCAAAAGCTTTCCTCCCAGGAATCAAGATGTGAAGGTGATTGTCATTTCACCATGTCAGAGGCAATAGGGAGGTTTTGTGTATAAAGAGGTGTTCTACAGAGAATGGCTGGATGTCATATTAGCCGCTGATTGGGATTTTCTGCGATGAGAGAATCAGATGGAGTGGCTTTATTCAATGCATAGACACAAAAGTTACCACAATTATTATTATGCATTGGTTAGATGGCGCAATCATATTACGCAGCGCTTTACAACAGGGCTGTGGATTTGGTGGAGTTGGAGTCGGTATAAAATAGGCCCATTCTGACTCAAAATATATAATAAATTGGGTCCAGTAGTTCAATGCAGTATGTGCTGACTATTATTATTATGAATTATTATTATGTTCTATCTAAGAATCTCACAATCTAAATTCCCCCATGGAAGCTTTTAAAAGACTATAGATAATACAGTATATTGCAAATGAATGGCCATTTCCTATTGAGAAACTAGCAGTGCATACAACTTTTCAGGAGGAGGTGGTTGGGTGGAGATTGGATTTACAGCCACCATGTAATCTCACATTAGACTAGACAGGAAGGGAAAATAATCTCCAACGTATAGCATGTAAGGACACCAATGACAACACTAAATTTGCATTTACAATTTTGTACTTCATAGAAAAAAAAAGGCCATGGAATTCATTCTCTTCCAGGAAATGAGAGTCATGACCTTAAAAAGAAAAAGGACTGAGAACGCTTTACATGTGGAGGGGCGGACAAGCCTCCAGCCAGCTAACATTCTTGGGCAGGGAGCTTGTGGAGGCCAGGGGAGCGGTGATGAAAGGCTAGAACATGAGGAGATGAAATATTCCTCCTCGATGGTACAAACAAAGGGGATTTCACAACGAGGAAAAGAAATCATGGAGGAAAACCTCAACATACACATCTGACAGACATTCATAAGACGTTGTAGAAAAATATTAACATCTGAAAGTCCTCAGCGGTTGATACCTTTTATGAAATTATAGAAAGATTAAAAAAACGTGTATATCTGACCAGGATTAAAGGAAGGATCATATTTTAGTGCCACCTAAACTTTCTTTGCTCTTCAGTTGATACCTTGTAATGGCTAACTGAAAAGACGGTAATAAATAGCAAGCTTTTGAGACTCTAATGTCTCTTCATCAGCCTCATAATAACACATATACCAGAATAAACCATTACAGTAATGCTTCTATAGTGTTCAAATAGTTTCCATAAACCTGTATTAGACAGACTGTGCTTCCAAGGACAGTACTACCGTAGTTACTTGTGCTGATCTCGCTGCTCGCTAGAGGCCTATATTTGGATTGGCACGTGTTCACATCAAAGCAGATAGAAAACAAGATGAAAACAATAAACCAACGCGTTTCATTAATTCACAATGATGGAACAAGACTGCAGGGTGCGAGCGCCTGCTCCGATTGCAGTCAGCAATTACTGCAGGAGGAGGAGGGGAGAAACAGAAATCTCGCTATTCCTAAAGCGATGAGCAGTGAGGTCTTGACAAACCATCAACTAATTGCAGATGAAATCCAGAAATGTAGATTTTTCTTAAATACTGCCTAGATTCGCATCACCATACAGTTAAAGTGATTTAAATGAGAAGGTTCACCTTTTAGATCATGACCGGTAAGTAAAAAAAATGTTAAAGTGGATTTGTTGTGGTCACCGTTTGTATTTCACACTATAAATTGACATTGTGCACATCTTCAATCCACACCGCAGGTCAATTCTTGTAATGTTTGGGTCAGATTTGAGGCGACTTTAATAAACTTCAGAATCTCCACCTGCAAATCCAGCTGGAATATCTGTAGTTTATGTGATGTGTGGACATCCCTCCTGACTACAATTCTTCGGCACTAAAGCTGGTGCAAACCCAGTTTTTTAGCGCCTTCTACAAATTTTTGGGTATCTCACTATGATCCCTGGTGATTTTATACCTTTTTTTTTCACTTTGACTTTAATGGGAAAACGAAATCACTGGTTAGGAATAATGGAAAACGTGAGTTATGGTGGGTTTACACGCCGCGATATCGTTTCGATATCGCAACACAATGGCGCGGGAGCGCGCAATTAGTGCACGTTCCTCCCGCATCGCATTGAATGTTTACACGCTGCGATATCGTATTACAACGTCCGTGCGATGTCACCGCCTCCCAACCCAGGATCGCATAGTTAACATGGGAGTGAATGGGTGACGTATGAAATCGCATCGTAATTGGGCGTTTACACAGCACGATCCGGCTTCAATCGCTATGCAATATCGGGGCATTGAATAGCACGCTCATTCGATCCCGATATCGCATTGACATCGTTCCTGCATCGTATTGGACGTTCACACCATACAACGCAGGAACGATATCGGGTCCAACGATCGAACCACGTGACTTTTGATTGAAATTGTACTGCGATATCGCAACGTGTAAACCCGCCATTAAAGGCAACACATTTCCATTGAAGAAAAAGTCACTGCCAAAACAGGCCTCATGGCTTTTTCTAAATCTAACAACAGCACTCCCCCACACATACTAAAGGTTCTTGAAAAATAGGGGCCCTGTGACCAACAGGAACCAATCCCAACTCTTACATTTTCAATGAAATTTAAAAAAATAAAAGCCAAATTTTGATTGGCTGCCATGGGCAAGAGCATGCTGTATCATACGAGTCCTACCGCTTTTTAATAGAAATATGAATCATGTAGGTTCTCTTTGAATCTTGCATAGCAAAAAAAAGACTCTTTCTGAACCTTGCTGAGATATCTGACAAACACTTCAAGTCAATTTCTGCCATTGGCTGCATTACAAGAATGCTGCCCCACCTCAGTACTAGGAGCAAATACCACTATTAGTTCTTGGCAGATGAAGAAGGTCCATCTGCTGAGCCGCTAACAGAACTCAGTTTCAGGACTTTTGGTGAAAGCAACAATTACAATTACATCTTCAATAAGCCGACTTTATTGTATTTTGAGACAAACATCTCTGTAGACAACTGGTTTCAGTACAGCAACATGTCAAGGGGCCTGTACAAGAGATACAGCTGGAAGTTAATTAAACAAAAGTACAATTCTAAAACTACCTTTCAATAACATCACTCAAAAGCACAATATAAACCAGCACTCATTCTGCTTGCTATATACATTACATGCCCTATGGCAGTAAGAAGTTCACCACACGAGGTAGATCTTCATGGCCCATGTAAGGGCCGCATGCTTTGTACCGGGCCGCAGGTCTTCTCATGTGAACACAACAGCTTCATGCACGCCCATTATGCTCAGCATGACTAGTCCAGACATTGAGCCCTGTACATGAAAAGTGAAAGTTGAACTTGTAAAACCAGCCACTCTTGCATTGTTACTCTATGGGCCAGTTCCGATCTGCATTTTCTTCTCAGCTTTAATAGGACAAAGGAAAAAAAATGCAGCATGCTGCAATTGGCAGCGTATCTCAGATCACTCACACCCATACAAGTCTATGGGTGCATGTGAAACATCGGAATGCACTCAGATGACATTCCAAGGGCAGTGCAAAATATAACAAAGCCAGCAATGGAGAAGACAGAAATTAGAGAGGACCTGTCACTTCCCCCCTTGGATTTCAATCTAATAGCAGCACTGAATGCAGCATGTATGCTGCATTCAGGCAAGGGGTCCCTCATGTGTGTGTGTGTGCTTTGTACCCAGATATATAGCATTAAGCAAACTCACAGTAAAAAGTCAGGAGGGCATTCCCTGTGGCAGCAGTCAGCTCGCTTCCCCGGGGCCATTTCCGCCGCCTGCATCTCTGTTCCACCTCCTTCCATTGTCCTTGCCGCCTCCTTTATGTTTTCTCCTCCATCCTCTCCGGCGCCTCCTTGTGCTACTTGATGCAGGCGCAGAGTGAGGTCTTTTCTGTGTCGGTCCCGCGCACCTGTCCCGCCTCCTGCCCCGAAGTCAGCGCCTTTGCCCGCCCTGCTCCATGTTATGCTGTATACATAGAGCAGGGCGGGAATCTGGCGCTTGCTTATGGGCAAAGACGAGATTCACGCCCTGCTCTATGTATACAGCATAACATGGAGCAGTGCGGGCAAAGGCGCTGACTTCGGGGCAGGAGGCGGGACAGGTGCACGGGACCGACACAGAAAAGACCTCACTCTGCGCCTGCATCAAGTAGCACAAGGAGGCGCAGGCGCAGGAGAGGATGGAGGAGAAAACATAAAGGGGGTCCCCGGGAAGCGAGCTGACTGCTGCCACAGGGAATGCCCTCCTGACATTTTACTGTGAGTTTGCATAAGGCTGCTTTCACATTGCGATCCTATATACACACACACACACACATTGCGGGAGTGAACCAAGGGTTAAGTAAAAAAATAAAAAGATCCTCACCTCTCCGGCATGTGTCCGCACCGTCTAGCTCCCGGGGCTTAAAGACCTGGTGTTGCGTGGCAACCTGATCAGCTCATGCGGTCACATGACCGCATCAGCTGAGCGGTTTAAATCATGCGCCCGCCAAAATTGATCGGTGGGAGGGAGAATAAACCGCGCGGTCATGTGACAACCCGATCAACTGATCGGTCATATGACCGCAACAGCTGATAGGGTTGCCACGCAACGCTAGATCCTTAAACCCCGGGAGCTAGATGGCGCGGGACAGACGTCGGAGAGGTGAGGTTGTGTTTTTTTTTTAACCCTTTGTTAGTTGTTTTAACTTCAACAATGTATGAATATACCGTACATTGCGGAAGGGAAATTAAAGGGGAACAGAGCAGATTTAGTGTACTGAGCATGCTCAGTACACTAAAACCGGGTCCGGGAAATGATCCGATGTTTTCCCGGACTCGTGCGCCATAGGCCCTCATGTTATTTGCCGAGAATCGTGTCGGATCCGATTCGGTCTGATCTGGTCCGCTGTGCCCAAAATCGGAGCAGTCTCCGATTTTGGGTACAGCAAAAAAAAAAAAAATCTGACCCAAATCGGATCCAACACAAATCGGATGTCATTAAGGTCAAATCCGATCCGTAGCCCATAGAGATACATGGGGGCCAAAGCGTATCCGTGGCTGTCCGTTTTACAGCGGACAGCCACGGATCCCCAAAAATCGCAATGTGAAAGCAGCCTAAGGCTATATATCAGGGTACAAAGCACACACACGGGGGGACCCCTTGCCTGAATGCAGCATTGAAATCCAAAAGGGGGGTGACAGTTCCTCTTTAATCTTTCCTTCCCTCACCTGTGCTTTAATTTGCGCATGCGAGAGAATCAGAGCACAGTGAATGACACTCCGCTCACACACGCAGCAGAGTTTGAGCCAAATGTCATTAGCATATCACATCTAATGCCAGCGTGTCTCCGGCCTAGTTCTCTGAGTTTGCTTTCACTAGGCCAGGAACATCCCTGCACATCTGGAGGTACAACAAAGATGCAGTGCAGGTTATGTACAAAGTCAGATTGTGCCAGTTCTAGTGTGCCAGTCTGGGTTACTGAAAGTTGATCTTCTGCCACAGCCTGACAAGCCTATATGCAATGGGACCTTGTAAATGCTATGCCATTATCTATCAAGGAAGCACAAGAACTTACTGCTACAAGTGCTACAGATCCACAATCTACATCTCAATAGAAAAGTGGAGTCCATACTACTTAACTTGCCACTACAATAACAGCAGTACACCTACCACAGTCCACACTGCCCAAGTAATGGCTTCTTCAGTCGTCTACCAGACTCTCTTTACAGTCTCGTCCGCACCTTCCATTTGGAAGCCACACACAACACTAAATCTGCCCCCATCGTTTCTTGGTACTGTGTGGCAGAGTCTGGAGCTGCTGCCTACTGTGCCTACGAGCCCATTACAAGAGCTAAAAGATGAACAAAAGTGTGAGGCAACATAAAGCTCACTATATGAGCATACACAATTTAACGTAAGGGGACAATGACAATGTCTCATGTGGTTTCCAATAGTTTTCCCAAACTGACTTCAAAAGGGAAAACAGCTGCACCACAGAGCTCATCTAAAAGACATGGGTAACAAACACTAAAATCTAGGAGATTGTTTTTAATATACTCTTTTTTTTTTTTTACTTTTTAGTAAAAGTGTGTATATACCTTATGCAGAAAAGTATACCACCTCCTTTTCCCAGGCATCAAGAAAAATGAGAAAAATTGCGGTGATTGCAAAGTGGTTATAGTATATTTAAAAAAAAAGTGTATAGTGTATATATAAAAAAAAGTAATTAAACATTTAAAAAAAAAAATTCCAGATTTTACTGTCACAATTACAAGCAGATCAATGATGGTCTGGGTCTGGAGACTCCCACTGACCTGCTCAAAACTAACTGCAGGCTTCAGGCCGAATTGCCGGGAAGACCAGAAATAATAAATGGCCTGAAAAAAGCTTTAGGCTGCGTTCACACATTGCGTATTTTGCCGCTTTTTTTTACGCGCGCTTTTCAAAATACGCAATGTGCCTTTTGTCTGCCTGCAAAGTGAATGGGAAATTCACTTTGCAGTGCAGACATTGCGTAAAAATACGCAGTGCGTTTTCCGGGAGAAAACGCAGCTGCGTAAACAATTGATATGTCAATTGTTTACGCAGCTACTTCTGCGTATTCTCCCAGAGGGGAGGAAGAATCCTCCTTCCTCCTCCCCTCTGTGACAGCTGTGGCCGCCCCATTAGATTTCACAGTGTATTAATCTACACTGTGAAATCTAAATTAAACAAAAGCAAGTGTGTGAAAAATAAAAAAGAATCAATACTTACCTTCCGACGCCTTCTGCCGCTGTGCGATCCCCGGTTCTAAGTCAGATCTCTTCTGACAAGACCTGTGGTGACGTCAGAGGGGGGGCGTTCCCGGGCACTCGCGGTCATGTGATATCACATGACCGCGAGCAGCCAATCAGCGATGGGACCGCCACGGGAACGCCCCCCTCTGACGTCATCACAGGTCCTGTCAGAAGAGATCTCACTTGGAATCGGAGATCGCACAGCGGCAGAAGGCGTCGGAGAGGTGAAGTATTGATTCTTTTTTATTTTTCATTAACTTGCTTTTGTTTCATTTAGATTTCACAGTGTATATTAATACACTGTGAAGTCTAATAGGGCGGTCACACATGTCACAGAGGGGAGGAGGAAGCAGGATTCTTCCTCCCCTATGTGACATCACTGCGCTTTCTGGGGAAAGAAAGCGCAGTGTGTGAAAGCCCCTGCGTATTTTGCTGCGCTTTTTTTGCGCGCCGAAAAACGCGGCAAAAAGCGCACGCAAAAAAAGCGCAGCAAAATACGCAAATGTGTGAACGTAGCCTTAGAAACAGATAAAAGGGAAGTGCTTAGAGATAAAGAAAACATGACAAAAGCATTTATGAGCAAATGGAGAAATTTCATAGAGTCTCTATTGTCAGACGAGGAGATAAAACAGGTGATGGGACCACTGAAGGGGACGTCTTGGTATCTGTTGGAGGAGATAGGTAATACCCTAGGAAAATTGGGTTTGTAGACAACTAGAGGCCTAACATTAATATTAAATTCGTTATTAATGCAAATTGAGTGAGAAACGTGACACGTTTATGAATAGGGAAGATATCAGTAGCATATTTTGTGTAAAATTGTATTAACCAAAGTTTAACAACTATTGTGAAGCACATTGTACAAAACATGTATGCAAAAATTTGTTTTTTTTCCTTTGAAAATCTTTAATAAAAATGATGTTTTAAAAAAAAAAAAAACTAACTGCAAGGCGTGCGCAGCTCAGCCAACTGACTTGTGCACACAGAGTGGAGAATTTATACAATAGAAAACATAGGTTTCAATCGACTCCAAACCCTGCTCTGTGCGCGTGCTGAGACACCTCCCCCCCTACCCCGACTGCTCATCTGCACACCACTCCCGAATGCACAGCAGCACACCACCCCTGACTGCTCAGCTGCAAACCACGCCCCTAACTGCTCAGCTGCATACCCCCCCCCTCGACTGCTCAGCTGCACACACACCCCCACCTCAACTGCTCAGCTGCACACACCGCCCCCCTCGACTGTTCAGCTGTGCACCAATGACTGCTCAGCTGTCCACATCTCAAGGATGGTTTTGAGTGATCATTGGAGGTTTGAAGCCCCAGATCCACCAATCGTTTGGTCATTATAAGGGCACTGACATATGAAAACATCTTATACTCTTTAAATGTTGTACCAATGCACTTCTTTATTGATGTCTCTTTTAAAATACGGTAATCATTTTGAACATTACTGCCTCATGTGCAAAACTTCTGAAATAAGGCCACAACATTACTTCTAAGAGATTCCAAGCAGCTGGCTTCCATGTTCTTGGTTATTATCAAGAGCGTGACATAACAAGGCCTTTCCTGTACTTGGCATTCCTTTCTATTTTTTCCAGCTTGCATTAGTTCCCGCTGTTTGCTTTTGTGTAGAATAATTTTAACTCTGTCCCTACTAAAACTAGCTCACAGCTCTCCTGATGTCAGCAGAAGTTGTATCTACTGTCTGCAGCAGTCTATTCACAGCTAACAATATTTCTGTCATCCAACCGCTGAGGAGAATTGTGCCAGGATATCAGACATTCAGGTTCAACAGCAAGTGCATTCGCCACCACAATGTCAGGGAATCCATGAGATTCAGACATGTATTGTGAGCTGTGCACATGGCAAAAAAATGAATGCGCACAAGCCTTCTGAGATATAATTGACTTGAACAGGTTCATTTGCTTTTTGCACCTGAAAATACCACAATAAACACAGTTTAAAGAGGACCTGTGTCACCAACCATACATGGTGATCTAATTACAGCACTGAATGCAGCATGTCTGCTGCATTCAGGCAAGGGGTCCCCCAGCCCTTGAGCCCCCCTGTACCCCGAGATAATACACTTTGAAAACTTACATTGTGGAGCCAAATAGGAGGTGGCTTGTAGCTGGAGCCAAAGGGCAGTTTCACACCCCCTGTATGTTTAATCCGCCCACAGCCGCCTCCCTGATGCCAATCATTGTCTCCCTCGCCTGCTGCATAGTACATATTTGTACAATGTGTCCATGATTTCACTGCAATGAGAGATCTGCAAACAATCTCTGCACAATTAATTGTGTGTGTAACTGGGCCTTTAAAGATCTGTTTTTTTTTAACGGATCTGTGCCTGATTGCAAAAAACGCTGATGTGAAATCAGCCTCAGATAGCAATTGCATTTTAAAGAGCTAAACCGCAGCATTTCTGCATGAAAAAAAATAAAAAAAACTGCACCAAAACATGCACGTAAGAAAGGCAATATAACAGAACAGATGGCTATTATCTATTTTGGTGCTGAAACCATGTGGGAAAGAAACCTGAAGTATTCTACACGTAGAAACATGGCCTTGCTGTATATCCCAGCAATCTCTAAGAAGAACAAAGGAATTTTCTGCTCTACTGCCCCCTTGGGGTACTACTTTTAGAAATGGATGCCAACAACCTCCGATTCTGTTGTACTGCATAGTAATGCATATCATAAACCTGAAATATAACATGAACAGAGGAACTAAAAATAGAAACAAAAAGGTTTTAAAAAAACAATAAAATAGTACTCAACCAAAGGGTTGATGCTTAATAATAATAATAATAATAAATAATAATAATAATAATAAAACTCCATTTATAACTAGGCGACTTGTAGATAAATGAACGCAAGCGAAAGTCGGTGATAGCACACAAAGCTGCATACTGCTCTGAATCCATATGGGTGATGGTACCATAGAGGATCAGGTTTTCTATTCACATTCCATACACCCTCCTCAATAGAAAAGGCACGTATCAGTAATATGAGGTGGAGCGCCGCTCACAACCGCTCGCATAATTGCTTTGTTGACATGGAAACAATTACAGAAGGAAATAAAATTTTATCCTGCAGACTGCTTTGCTGGAGGATCGTCTGACATCAATAGCCGGGGGCCTGCATCAATGTAAAGAGCAAACGACACAAGGATGGCCTTTCGATAGAAAAAAAAGAAGCCTGTAAACATTTGCAAACATATAAAAAGGAATCTAGTCACCCCAACTTTCATCGTGCCCAATGCAAAGCCCCAGGAAGCCAAAGTATAGTAAAGGGAGATAGCGGCTAAGGCATGTACATACATATACATCAGCTATTGTCAAAATTCAGGACTTGGATTTCAACATCATGCACATGGACATATAGGGGCTTAGCTTTGTGCAGAGCTTCAAAAGTCCATCCCAGTCACTGGCCCCTTACAGTACCATATAAATCTGACAGAACAGAAAGGTGGCTTTTTCCATTGTATTCTAGAGAAGAGTTTCATGCATACAGGACCTGACAGAACCTCCATCACAGGACATGGGTATGTACAGACATTTTTTCAGCTGTGCCCACTCCAAAACCTGCCTGACAAAGCTGAAAGAATGAACATATGCATTTCTTTGCAAAAACAACTTGCTGTTATTCTCTTCAGTCTTTGAACACCTGAAGCAGTTAACAGATGATCAAAACACACCAAGTGGTTGAAGGAATTGACCTGACCATTGTCCAGTACCCTACGCTCCAAAGATGCCCTTTACAATTCAATGAGAATCTCAAAAGATGCCCAAGCAACCTTCAGTCCAGAAATTCAGGACAGTGCATAAAAATAGGGTGCTTTTTAGCCTGGTACATAAAAATGTAAGGTGTTTGTGATTCTTTTTTAAAGGTAACCTGTCACTCCCTTTGGGCATTTAAAACTGTACCCATCAGCTTTAACATGATGTAATTGGGGTTCCTGTCACCTGAGAAATGTACTTTTATTATCTCCCGCGCTGTAAGGTAATCACATCTTAAAAAATCCGGGAGGTCTGCTCTCTGGCTTCGTGTATTGGGTCCTCGCCGCCCACTGCCTGCAAAACCCGCCCCGCTGTTGTGAAATTGCCACCCCTCCTGTGTACGGCCGCTGACTGACAGGCACTACTGGCGCCTGTGCAGTGGAGTGGGTCACCATGCTCATTGAAGACACACAGTGTCCGAAGTCTCGTGAGATTTGTGAAGTGTCGCGCATGTGCAGTAGAATGCGGGGCCAAACGGCAAGTTATGAAAAAAAAAAACCCTCTGTTTAATGCTGCAGAAGAGAGAGAGAATGATTGGCAGCGGTGGGTAGATTAAACATGCAGGGGGTGTGAATCTGCCCTTCGGCTCCAGCCCCTAGCCACCTCCTTTCCGGCTGCAGGATGTAAGTTTTCTAAGTGTATTTACTCGGGGTACAGGGCAGCTCAAGTGCTGGGGGACCCCTTGCCTGGATGCAGCAGAACATGCTGCATCCAGTGCTGTAATTAGATCACCATGCCTGGTTTGGTGACAGGTCCTCTTTAATGCGCCACCAACAGAAATATATGCCAGCTAGAAGTCACCACCGTAAGTACACGTGACCATTTTGTAGAGTAAGTTATGATGGTTTTATAGGGTACACTTGAACATGGCCTGTTCGAGCCCTGTGCACTTTTCAAAAAGTTGATGAACTGGCCAGGATAGGGATTTCGCCAAAAGTCACAATATATTTCAAGCAGTTTAACGCCACAGTGAAAAATGTATTTATCCTTTATGTAGAACACTGCCTACCCTAGAGAAGAATTTAGAAACTATCAAAAGTTACGTACATTAATTCACACAGCAGAATCTGTTCCAAAATCCACTTCAAACAGAGTATGTTCAGAAGACTTTTTCAGGCATTTTTGAGCTCATCTGCACTCAGAAAATCCCATTAAACCATTAAAGAAAACCTGTCACCCCCCTGGTGCTTTCCAAAGTGAAAGCACCACTGAATGCAGCATGTATACTTCATTCAGTGAAGGTGTGTACAATGTCGCTAGCCCCCCTGTACCCTGAAAAAAAAACACTTCCTAAAGTTCATGGTTAAGAGGTCCGATGGGTCTGCTCACTGTGTACTGAGATTGCCGCCGGCAGTGTCCTCCTCGCCTCCCTTATGCTTGTTCCGCTTCATCTTCTTTGTGCCTCCCCTCCTCTTCGGCGTCTGCGCCTAGTGTGTGAATTCACGCAGCGTGCACACCGAGGCTTGGTGTGAGTGGGACCCAGCTGCTGTAACAGCGCATGCGTGTGACGCAAGCACCAGAGCCCGCCCTGTTAAATGTTATACTGTATGCAGGGTGGGCTTTGGTGCTTGCGGCGGGATTGTGCCGAGGGACCACAGCAATGCTGAAATAGGTGAAAGCACTGGAGGGTGAGTATATATATTACTAGGGGCAGGGAACTTAGGTTATAAGCACAACTCCAGCAGTCGGGGAAAAAAGCTGGCAAATTCTGAAGTTTTCGCTTTAAGAGCACATTGTTTTTGCCCTCCTGAAAAAAATATTATGTGAACATACACTTTAACCCTCCTAATAGTTTCAACTGAAAAAACATTACTGTAGTTGTGCTGTTTTTTTCCATTAGGAAAAGGAAGTTACAGGTCAACTATTAGGGAGTTTCTACTTGGAACAAAAAAACATTTCAAATTTGATTACTGATTCAACTGAGGAAGAAAAACGCTATACATTTATTTTTTAAATACGGTAAGAATCTTACAGCCAGAAAGATCCACATTAAAAACACCATGTGAATATACTTTTCGTAGCCCTTTAAGGGTATGTGCCCACAGGTTGTTTTTTAAGCAGTCCTGAACGCAGCAAAACCTGAGGATCCTAGAGTCCTTGACAGCAGATTAGCTATGATCTTGTCTGGTTATCTATATTTTTTTTGTGCGTTTTTGCTGCTGCGTTTTTCTATTGACTGCAGCAAAAACGCAGGAATAATTAACATGTCAATTCTCTCATCCGCACCAAAAACGCAGGTATTTGACAGTTCTTGACACTTGCAAAACTAATGTGTGGGCACAGCGTTTCTGTGAAACACATTGGTTTTGCTGGGAATCAAAACCGCAGGAACAAATTAGCATAAATTACCATAAAACCAATGGTAAACTGCATGCAGAAACCGCAGCAAAAACGTCCTGTGGGCACTCACCCTAAAGGTGAAGATACATTTGTAAAGACAAGGGTGATGGGTGAAGGGTATTTCTGGAACACAATCATGAGTGCGCACTGCGCATGCTCTTAAGCCCTAAATCTGGAGGCACGCAGATGGAGGGCTTCAGAGTATGTGAGGTGCCCACTGCGAAGCCACTCAGTACACCACATAGATAACAAGAATGTGCATGACCGGAAATTGCGAGGCCATCATATCATACCCTTAAGAAGTGCACAGATTATGAACGCAGGGTGTGCACATAGAAAGCAGGATATCACGCCCAAAATAGAAAAAAAAAAAAAAATTCTTTCCAAATCAGACAATAAATTTTCAAGATTTGTTTTCTCATTAAGTCTCTCATAGCTGAGGTCTACCCATGATGTCAATTACAGGCTTCTATCATTTTTTTAAGTGAGAGAACTTGCACAATGGGCTGACTAAATACTTTTTTTCCCCACTGTAGATCAGACAGGGATGGTTAGGGGATGTCTTAAGGTACCGTTACACAGCTCAATATTGAAACGATCTCACTAACGATCTCGTGGGCGCGCGGTCGTTAGGACATCGTTTTGACATCATTGGTGAGATGTCACACATCTAGATCTCATGGAAAAGCACCTACAATGTAGCGAGCAGGTATCGTTCGCACAACCCAGCGAAAGATACTTGTTCATTGCTATGAATGGGCGAAGTCGTTAACGACATCGTTATCGCAGTGTCACACTGACCAATGCAGCAGGTTGGTTGATCGTGGATCGTCTGATTTGAGAACATGTTCTCAAATCTGCAATCAGCGATCCAACGATTAATCGTAACCATATCTCAGAGTCACACGCAACGAGGTAGTAACGATGTCGCTTGAACGATTCCAAGCCCGTGATGTTTAAGCGATATTGTTCACGATCGTGTACCATGTAACGGTACCTTTAGGAAGCTGCAGGGACAGGTAGTGACAGGCCATAAACTAATTGCAGGTTCTCTTTAAAAGGCCCTACTTTTACAATAAAACATCACAGTAGCGTGAACTTTTTAAATCTCCCATAAATTTCAGCTGAAAGACATATATACTTAACATTTTGTAATTATATATACCGTATATACTCGAGTATAAGTCGAGTTTTTCAGCACAATTTTTGTGCTGAAAACTACCCCCCTTTTTGTGCTGAAAATTACCCCCATCGGCTTATACTAGACTCAGTATGGGGGGGGGGGGGAGGCTTGCAGAGC
Organism: Allobates femoralis; assembly: GCA_033576535.1. Taxonomy (NCBI): domain Eukaryota; kingdom Metazoa; phylum Chordata; class Amphibia; order Anura; family Aromobatidae; genus Allobates; species Allobates femoralis. Next base: position 315,977,385 of record JARQOC010000001.1, read on the forward strand.
AAGCAGGAGGTCACGTGACCCCGCTCATTAGTGTATTGTAATATGCACTGCATCCCCTGTCCATCACCGACAGGGGGAGCAGCGGACATTACACTACACTACACTAAGTATACTCACCCCCCCCAATCACTGTATACAGGCCCCTGTGCTGCCGCACTTGAAATAATAAACCATGAACTCACCCTCTGATGTCCTCGTTGCTGTGACAGTCACAGCAATAGAAGCCGGGTACAAGCAGGAAGACAGGAGGGAGGACGCACGGTGCCTGCAGGACATCAGAGGAGTTCATGGTTTATTATTTATGTGCGGCAACGGGGGCCTGTAACCAGTGATGGGGGGCTGTATACCACTGATGGGTGCCTGTAACCACTCATGGGTGACTGTAACCACTGATGAGGGGCCTGTATACCACTGATGGAGGGCTGTATACTAGTGATGAAGGGGCTCTATACCAGTGATGGGGACTGTAACCAGTGATGGGGGGCCTGTATACCAGTGATGGGGGAAATGAGGGAACCTGTATACCAGTGATGAGGGGGCCTGTATACCCGTGAAGGGGTGCTAAAACCAGTGATGGAGGCATTGTACCAGGATGGGGGGCTATATACCAGTAATGGGGGGCCATTTACCATGATGAGAGGGGCTGTATACCGTGATGAGAGTCTGCTGCATTTCTCACCCTAGGCTTATACTTGAGTCAATATGTTTACCTAGTTTTGGAGGGTAAAATTAGGGGCCTCGGCTTACACTCTAGTATATACAGTTATCACACACACACACACACACACACAATGAAATTCTGGTTCTGGAATATAGAGAAATGTGACAATCTTAGATTTTTGATCTCTTTTGAGATCGCTTGTTTCCTTGCTCCTAGTAGATGCCTGTTTTGTCAGTGTCATACACCTACATATAGTTATAACATGCTTTTCTTATCACAATAATAGGCTTGTGTAAATGAGCCACAAATATCTAACATCTTAGGGTGCGTTCACACGCTGTGCATTTGCTGCGTATTTTTATGCGAGTGCTCTTGCAGTTTTTGTAGCCAAAACCAGGAGTGGTTGATTAAAACAAGCAGTGGTTGATTAAATACAGAAGTGGAGCACTTGTTTCTATTAGGCTATGTTCACACACAGCGTTTTTTTGTGCACTTTTTTGCGCTGGCGCTATTTTCAGCATTTTGCACCCGCGAAAAAGCGTAAAAAAGCCCCGTAAAAAAAGCAGTGCATTCATACACCATGTTTTTTTACGGGGCTACTTCTTCAGTGATGTCACAGAGGGGAGGACGAATCCTGTTCCTCCTCCCCTGTGTGACATGTCTGCCAGCCCCTTTGGGTTTCGTAGTATATTAATATACACTACGAAACCCAAATTATATTAAAGCAAATAATTAAAAAATAATAACGAATGAATACTTACCCTCCGCCGGGTGTTCAGGAGCCGGGAGCTGGGAGCAGCTGCAGGTATTGACCTGCAAAGACCTTCCATGACCGCTGATAGGCCGCTCATGGTCATGTGATATGTACATCATAGGACGTCACATATCACATGACCGCAAGGGGGCCAATCAGTGTTCACGGGCCCTGGAAGGTCGATACCTCAGCAGGATCTCCCGGCTCCCGAACACCTGGCGGAGAGGAAAGTATTCATTCTTTATTATTTTTGACACATTTCGCTTACTTTAATTTGGGTTTCGTAGTGTATATTAATAGTCGTCTCAAAAGCTCGCCTTATAACATCATTTATTTAATTTTTGATAGCCATTAAAAGGTATCACAACCACAAGATTTTTATCTTGTTTCTCACACTGAGAGCAATCAACATTCCAGGGGGAATCATAGGCAAAATATGGGCGAAAGCGCAGACGCAGCTGCTTAAAGAATTGACATGTCAATTCTTTTTACGCCCGCGCTTTCTCCCATAAAAGCACTGCATATTTTTATGCCGTGTCTGTACGGCAAAGTGAATTTCATATTCACTTTGCCGGTAGACGCAGAGACACATTGCGCATTTTTTGGAAAACGCGCACAAAAAAGCGCAATGTGTGAATGTATCCTTAGACTTTTCCTCTGATTGTTCCACTCCTGGTTTTGCCTAAAAAAACTGCAACAGCACTCGCGTAAAAATACGTAGCAAATACGCAACGTGTGAAGGCACCCTTATTGCAATATTAGAGCAAATGTAATAAGTCGTAACAAAAAAGGGGTCAGTCCTGCTGACACTTCCTTAAAGAGAACCAACCACCTAAAAATCGCTATCTAAGCTATAAATATCTGTCCCTGGAGCCTAAAATTACTATTCTAACCATCCCTGACAGACTAAATCTAACTAACTAGAGGCACACTAAATCACTTTTTATACTTACCAAATTCTTGTCGGATGGGAGTTCCTCCAGGCTCTTTGTCAGTGAGGCGGGTCTCCTTGCTGCTGTCCATCTTCTTCCCAGCATTCAAATTACCCGCCCATCGCGTCCTCGCAATGAGCGGGTCACGTGCTGCAGGCCCCGCGTCACTTCCGCCCGCCGCGTTGCTGGGTCTATGACGCGCCCAGGCCAGCTTTAGCATGCCATCTGCGCATGCTCAGAAGCCGGCCTGGGTGTACCAGTGACGCGGCGGGCGGAAGTGACGCGGGGCCTGCAGCACGTGACCCGCTCATTGCGAGGACGCGATGGGTGGGTAATTTGAATCCTGGGAAGAAGATGGACAGCAGCAAGGAGACCCGCCTCGCTGACAAAGAGCCTGGAGGAACGCCCATCCGACAAGAATTTGGTAAGTATAAAAAGTGATTTAGTGTACCTCTAGTTAGTTAGATTTAGTCTGTCAGGGATGGTTAGAATAGTAATTTCAGGCTCCAGGGACAGATATTTATAGCTTAGATAGCGATTTTTAGGTGGTTGGTTCCCTTTAACAATGTACGTATATGGGCAACTGGTGTAAACAAACTACACAGCTATCAAGCAGTCATCAGGCGAACACTATACATAGTGCTGTGCACAGTATATATAGCTGGTTTAGTTTCAGATGCACTAGAGAATTTTGTGAAAGTAACCTAAGTGATTGTCACACAGCATTACATTTTTTTTTTTTTTTAAATCAGAATTATGTCTTATTGTATTAGGATCCCGGTTAATCTGATACTGATAGTCCACTTTAAGGCTAGATTTTCACCATCATCTGCCCAGAGAACCACAAGCTATTCCACAATATGGTATTTTCGTTACAATATATACAAATGACGGCATGCAGATTATTTCTCTGCAGTGAAATCATGTGGCTAATTCTGCTAATGCTCTGCAGAAGGCTGGTATGATTTTGTGGAGCTGTTCTTTTAATATGTAAAAGGAGTTTTCAGAAAAGATATTGGGAACTTTTCTGTAGAGTCATTCCGAAATACAGTAAATAATAAAATAGAAATAAAACAATTCAGTGCCATAGAACCGTAAAAAGCAGCTTTAGAAAAATAGACCCCCTTTAACCCCTTAACGACCTAGGACGTTGTGCAACGTCCTGTGTTTCTGCCTGTTAAGGACCCAGGACGTTGCACAATGTCCTGGCAGATTTGAGCTCCTGCACCCCCTGTGAGCCGGGTCGCTCAGGTGTCACAGATGCTGCTGCTCTGTGACAACCTGTAGATGACCCCACAGGGGGTGGATTAACCCCCCCATGCCCAGGACCCCCTCCGATCGGCAGTGTAAAAGTGAAACTGCCGATCGGAGGAAATCATAGGGATTCACCCCTCCAGATCTGATTGGAGCTCTCCAATCAGATCTGGAGGGGCGGATCGGCAAGTGCCCACCCCCTCTCAGCCCCCTCCAGCTCCAGGACTGTCCAGGGGGCCCCCCCCCGTTCCCCCCAGCCCGCCCGCCCCCCTCTATTATAATGTATCTGCCGGCGGGCTGCACCCACGTGCGCCCGCCGGCGACACTGCCTGCTCCCCTGCTCCAGTGCTCCCCCCCAGGCTGCCCCCACCTCCGGGCCCTGTGCCTGGCCCCCCCTCACCTCCTGCGGCGGGCTGCACACTTCGGTGCACCCGCCGCTGTGGCCGCCCTGCCGCCGCCGCCGCTGCTGCAGCTCCTCCTTCTCTGCCCGGCCCGCCGGTCTGTGGCCCCGCCTCCTCTCCCGGCCTCCTCCTGCTCATCGGTGGAACGAGGGAGGTAAGTATGTATGTATGTATGTGTATGTATGCATGTATGTATCTATGCATGTATGTATGTATGCATGTATGTATCTATGCATGTATGTATGTATGTGTGTGTATGTATCTATGTATGTATGTGTGTATGTATGTGTATGTATCTATGTATGTATGTGTCTATGTATGTATCTATGTATGTGTATGTATCTATGTATGTATCTATGTATGTATGTGTATGTATCTGTATGTATGTATGTATGTGTGTGTATGTATGTATGTATGTATGTGTATGTATCTATGTATGTATGTATGTATGTGTATGTTTGTATGTGTATGTATGTATGTATGTGTATGTATGTATCTATGTATGTATGTATGAATGAATTGATGGTGGGTGAATGGATAGGGGGTGCATGCGTGGACGTGAGCGTACATGAGCGTGCGTGGAAGTGAGTGTGCGTAGACGTGTGCGTGCGTAGACGTGTGCGTGTGTGGACGTGTGTGGACGTGTGCGTGCATAGATGTGTGTGTGCATAGACGTGTGCGTGCGTGGATGTGTGCATAGATGGATGTGTGCGTAGACGTGTGCGTGTGTGGACATGTGTGTGGACGTGTGCGTGCATAGATGTGTGTGTGCATAGACGTGTGTGTGGCATAGACGTGTGCGTGGATGATGGGTGCATAGGTGGATGGATGGGTGCAACAAGGGATCAGGTGTCCTCTTGTTGTAGTCTCTGGGATCATAGTCATGGTGCACTGTATGACAGGTCATTGTCATACAGTGCACCATAACTCTGACCCCAGAGACTGTAGGAAGAGGACACTTCATCCCTTGCTGCAGTCTCTGGATTGACCAGAGGCGATCGAGCGTCGTGGGACCTTCGTTGTGGACTACGTCGGAGGCGATCGAGCGTCGTGGGACCTTCGTTGTGGACTACGTCGGATCTTTATAATAAAGATGGAGTCCGAATTTTGTTTGTGTTTTTTTTTCAAATAAAAAGATTTTTCTCTGTGTGTATTTATTGACTATTTACCAGAGATTCCTAATGGCGGGTCTAACATTGGCCCTATATTATGAATCTCGGGCTTAGTGCCAGCTGACAATAAAAAGCTGGCATTAACCCCTTTATTACCCAGTTTGCCACCGGCACCAGGGCAACTGGAAGAGCATGGGTACAGCGCCAGAAAATGGCGCTTCAATGAATTCGCCATTTTCTGGGGCGGCTGCGGGCTGCAATTCGCAGCATGGGGGGCCCAGAACGCTTGGGCCTTTCCATGCTGAGGATTTCAGCCCCCAGCTGCCTAGTTGTACCTGGCTGGACCAAAAATATGGCGGAGCCCCATGTCATTTTTTTTTTCTAGAATTAGTTCTAGAAGAAAAAAAAAGTGCTTTGCTGTATTTTTGGTGGCTAGCCAGGTACAACGAGGCAGCTGGGGGTTGGTGGCAGTCTGTAGCTGCCAAGTTGTACCTGGCTGGACCAAAAATATGGCGGAGCCCCACGCCATTTTTTTCTAGAATTAGTCCTAGAAAAAAAAATAAAAATGGGCTTTGCTCTATTTTTGGTTGCCAGCCAGGTACAATGAGGCAGCTGGGGGTTGCTGGCAGTCCGTAGCTGCCAAGTTGTACCTGGCTGGACCAAAAATATAGCGGAGCCCTACGCCATTTTTTTTCTGGAATTAGTCCTAGAAAAAAAATAAAAATGGGCGTCGCTGTATTTAGATGCATAGTGAACACTTTGAACCCCAGGTGCTTCACAAATTGATCCGTAAAAATGAAAAAAGAACACTTGTGTGAAAACAAATGTACTTTTTCCTTCTTACGGATCAATTTGTGAAGCACCTGGGGGTTCAAAGTGCTCACTATGCATCTAGATGCATTCCTTGGGGGGTCTAGTTTCCAAAATGGGGTCACTTGTGGGGGAGCTCCAATGTTTAGGCACACAGGGGCTCTCCATACACGACATGGTGTCCGCTAACGATTCCAATAGTTAGCGGACACCATGTTGCGTATGGAGAGCCCCTGTGTGCCTAAATATTGGAGCTCCCCCACAAGTGACCCCATTTTGGAAACTAGACCCCCCAAGGAACATATCTAGATGCATAGTGAGCACTTTGAACCCCCAGGTGCTTCACAAATTGATCCGTAATAATGAAAAAAGAAAATTTGTGTGAAAACAAATGTACTTTTTCCTTCTTACGGATCAATTTGTGAAGCACCTGGGGGTTCAAAGTGCTCACTATGCATCTAGATGCATTCCTTGGGGGTCTAGTTTCCAAAATGGGGTCACTTGTGGGGGAGCTCCAATGTTTAGGCACACAGGGGCTCTCCATACACGACATGGTGTCCGCTAACAATTGAAGCTAATTTTTCAAATTGTTAGCGGACACCATGTCGCGTTTGGAGAGCCCCTGTGTGCCTAAACATTGGAGCGCCCTCACAAGTGACCCCATTTTGGAAACTACACCCCCCAGGGAACTTATCTAGATAGGTGGTGAGCATTTTGAACCCCCAGGTACTTGACAAATTCATCCATAAAAATGAAAAAACACTTTTTTTTCCATAAAAATTTTCTTTTTTCATTTTTACAGATTAATTTGTGAAGCACTGGGGCATTCAAAATGCTCACCACCCATCTAGATAAGTTCCCTGGGGGGTCTAGTTTCCAAAATGGGGTGACTTGTGGGGGAGCTCCAATGTTTAGGCACACAGGGGCTCTCCAAGCGCAACAAGGTGTCCGCTAACAATTTGACTGAAAAATCAGCTCAAATTGTTAGCGGACACCATGTCGCGTTTGGAGAGCCCCTGTGTGCCTACACATTGGAGCTCCCCCACACGTGACCCCATTTTGGAAACTAGACCCCCCAGGGAATTTATCTAGATGGGTGGTGAGCATTTTGAACCCCCAGGTGCTTCACAAATTCATCCGTAAAAATGAAAAAGTACTTTTTTTTCTACAAAAATTTTCTTTTAGCCTACATTTTTTCATTTTCACATGGGGAACAGGATAAAATGAATCCTAAAAATTGTTGGGCAATTTCTCCTGAGTACATCGATATCTCTTATGTGGTCATAAACCACTCTTTGGGCGCACGGCAGGGCTCAGAAGGGAAGGAGTGCCATTTCACTTTTTGAATGGAAAATTAGCTCCAAAAGTCAAATTGCGCTCCCTCCCTTCTGAGCCCTGCCGTGCGCCCAAAGAGTGGCTTATGACGACATATGAGATATCGATGTACTCAGGAGAAATTGCCCAACAATTTTTAGGATCCATTTTATCCTGTTCCCCATGTGAAAATGAAAGAATTGAGGCTAAAAGAACATTTTTGTTGGAAAAATTAAAATGACCATTTTTTCCTTCCACTTTGCTTTAGTTCCCGTGAAGCACCTGAAGGGTTAATAATCTTCTTGAAGGTAGTTTTGAGTAGCTTGAGGGGTGCAGTTTTTGGAATGGTGTCACTTTTGGGTGTTTTCTGTCATGTACACCCCTCAAAGGGACTTCAAATGTGATGTGGTCACTAAAAAAAATGGCTTTGTAAATTTTGCTGGAAAAATGAAAAATTGTTGATGAATTTTGAACCCTTATAACGTCCGAACAAAAATTTTTTTTTTCTCCAAAATTGTGCTGATGTAAAGTAGACATGTGGGAAATGTTATTTATTAACTATTTTGTGTCACATACCTCTCTGGTTTAGCAGAATAAAAATTCATAATTTGAAAATTGCTAAATTTTCAAAAATTTTGCCAAATTTTTAATTTTTTCACAAATAATCGCAAAAATTATCAACCTAAATTTAATACTAACATGAAGCCCAATATGTCACGAAAAAACAATCTCAGAATCGCTAGGATCGGTTGAAGCGTTCCAGAGATATTACCTCATAAAGGGACACTGGTCAGAATTGACAAAAATGGCCTGGTCATTAAGGTCAAAATAGGCCGGGGGCTGAAGGGGTTAATAGACGGGAGGTCAATATTAGGAGAACAAATACAGAAAAATGAGGCGTTATATAAAACTTCACTTTTAATCGATATTGCTTAAAAAAAAGAAAAAGAAAAATAGGAATGCCTTAAAATAAACATCAGAAAGTCCACGCTACACACGCATAATGTTTCCGGCTTGTCTGATGGAATGGTCTGGGAAAAATAGCCTTATATTGTATGTGCCCACTTAGCAGATTGGTGCAAGAAATTCAGCAACCAAAACTGCATCTTCTAGAAGGAAATACACTGTGGCAATGATTTGGTGTGGTTTTTGATGCGTTTTTCCTTGCTTTTTTTATTTTTTTATTTTAATGACGTCTATAGATGGGCAGATGCAGCAGATGTTTGGGGTGACAGATCCAGCCGGACTTTAAAAATAGAAAAACGGGATCAGGACAGACTTGACCTGCACCCCAAACCCAATAGAAGTCTATCGTGACCTTAACGAAAGTGGTGGCTAGGGGCTAGCAAAAAAGACTCAAAATGGGGAATTAAGTGTTAAATCATACTTACCATTCTCCGCACTGCTCTTTCACTACCTCTGGGTCTGCTCACTAAACCTCATGAATATGCACTGCATCCCTCGTCCACCTTCTGTGACAACTTCTGTGATAGTCACTGTGAGACTGGGCAGCCTGTCTGTGGGGTTCCCCCAATTTTGATACTCAACCAAGATAAAGCACACAGCTGGGGATTGGTATTCTCACCTGGGGAGGCCCATATCTATTGCCCCCCAGGCTAAGAATAGCAAGCCTCAGCCACCCCAGAAATGGGGCATCCATTAGATGAATCATTCCTGGCACTTTAACTGGCTCTTCCAGATTGCCCTGGTGCAGTGGCAATTTATTTACATAATTGTCCTGTCCCAACTATCATCAACTTCCAGTGTCAGGATGCCTTCTCCTGAAATCCCACTAGCAGTACTTGCACATTGCACTGTACCGCCAGTGGTGCCGCATGGTCCTTTCGTGCAGATGCCGCCAGGAACTGTGCACCTACTCATGTGGCTACCAGCTTTGAATACCCAAGTATCCAAGGAGACTTGGGTATAAACAGATAGTGGCGTGATGTATCACATAGCCCTAGAATGCGCACAGGGAGGGCTGGTGAGAGACAGCGTGCGCACAGAGGGGGGGGAGACCGGCAGCACTTGCACGGGGTGGAGGAAGACAGACAGCGCATGCACAGGGGGCAGAGAGAAAGCATGCAGGGGGCAGAGAAATGGCCACCACCGCCACTGCCACAGAGCCTGTCCCCATTGTGACGTCACTTTGCCTGATGCGATAGAATCGGGCACCCATCCAGTAATAATATAAGGGGTTAATGACAGCTGTCATCAAGTCCTGGATCGGTGATGTCCGGGTCTCTATGAAACCCCCACATTACCAAGAATGTAAATAGTTAAGAAAAACACAGAGAAAAATCTTTTATTTTAAATAAAAAAAACAGACATCCCTTGCTGCTTCCACGGTAATCCACAACTGGACCTCACGCCTTTTGTTAAAGGGATCGCGTCACTTCCAGAACCCCTCCTAAGCTACCAAAACATGTCCCTGCAGCATCCTATCACTAATCTCACACTCCTTTTGTCTCCTAAAAGCATCCTGTGAAAGTGGAAAAAACATTTTAATACTCACTCATTAGTGATTATAATTAGCAGGGGCTATATTCTTTAGCCCTTAGGGCGTGTTGTTTTGCAGGCTCCAGGATCCACCCTCTTATCTGTCTGAACTGCTTTGCTTGCGCAGGCATTGCCCTCCACCCTCTCTGTCACTCACAGAATGCAAATCATTAGTCCTGCCTTCAGCTCCACATCACAGCAGCACAGACAGAGAGAGGGTGGATCATTCAGGCTGCAAAACAACACGCCCTAAGGGCTAAATCAGGGGTCTCAAACTTGGCTGGGTTGGTGGGCCGCACATAGAAATAAAATTATATCGGGGGGCCGCATCCCTTGTAGGACTAAGTGATATTTTTAGTAATACCATAATTTTTTGCTCAATGTAGTAAAGTACAAATCCTGATCCCCCTTCTTGTAGCAATATCCCCATCCTGTAGTAATGTCTGGTCCCAATATTGTAGTAATGTCCCCATCCTGGTCCTCTTCATGTAGTAATGTCCCCATCCTGGTCCTCATCATGTAGTACTGTCACCATTCTGCTCCCCTTTTGTAGTGATGTCCCCATTCTGATCCCCTTTTATAGTGATGTCCCTCATCCTGATCTACTTTTATAGTGATGCCCCCGTCCTAGTTTACCTTCTTTTTACACCCTCTCACTCACACACACACACACACACACACACACACACACACACTTTCTTACACACTCATCCTCCCACACTCCCACACACTACATACACCACACCCTCTCACACACACTCCCACTTTTTTCGCTTTAAAGATGGATCGCTTCAGTACAGGGTGCTGCCGTGGTCCCAACTGTGCCGATTTCCAGCCTCCGCTGTGCTATGACTTCCTCCAGCCACCGCTCAGACAAGCTCTGTTGCTCAGCAAGATCAACGCAATCGGTCAGCCAGAGGCCAGCAGGTGACGTCATACGCCGCTGTCAGCTGCGGACCTCTCATTGGCTGGCGGCTTGTATTGATCTTGCTGTTGGTGTCGCGACCCGGAAGTCATAACACAGTGGGGACAGCAGCGGCCCACTGCACTGGGGCAATGCATCATTAAGTTGTCCAATGTGCCGCTGGCCGCACAGTGAAGCCCCGGGGGCCGCATGCGGCCCTCGGGCCGCATGTTTGAGGCCCCTGGGCTAAAGAATATAGCCCCTGCTAATTATAATCACTAATGAGTGAGTATTAAAAGTTTTTATGCACTTTCACAGGATGCTTTTAGGAGACAAAAGGAGTGTGAAATTAGTGATAATATGCTGCAGGGACATGTTTTGGTAGCTTAGGGTGCCTTCACATTTGCGTTTGGAACGCAGCGCACCAAACACAGCAAAATGCTTGCGCACATGCGTTCCTATGTTTAACATGGGAACGCATGTGCCTGCGTATGGCTGCGTTTGGATGCGCACAATTTGTGCACCCTCCGAGCGCACTCCAAACGCATCATGTTGCATTTTTTGTGTGTTCGTGGGCGCTTGTTTTATCTGCAAGCGCTGCAAGCGCACAAACCATGCATTGAAGTCAATGGATCCGCAGTGTCCTCCGCATGACAGCGCAGGAGAATGCTGCAGATCTCATTAAAATCTCTCCCGGCGGCCACCGGGAGATCAGCTTCAGCCGCCGCTGCTCTCCCGCCGGTGTCAACGCGGGAGATTTGAAGCAGCGATCAGCTGTTTCTTATCTCCTGCACCGATATCACCCTATTCGGTGTCGGCGCAGGAGATTTAAACAGCTGTCAGATCAGCTGTATCTTCAGATCTCCTGCGCTGACACCGGCGGGAGATCAGCTGTGGCCGGGAGGAGGAGATCTCTGCCGCTGATCTCCTCCTCCTGGCCGCCCCTGAGACAGCTGATTGGCTGGCCACCATGACAGCCCTCAGACGTTCAAGGACATCGAGAGAGGGCCCGGATCAGAGTACCCCACGGCCCCCACATTTTCACTTGCAGATGTGAGAAAATCTGCAAAGAAAAGCGCATTAAAAAAAGGCACAAAAAGCACATAGTCTTCGGCTACATTCACACATAGCGCTTTTTTTGCGCGTCCGCTTCTTGCCGCGCATTGTGGCCACGCCAAAAAAGCGCTGTAAAAAACGCGGTGCATTCACACACCACGTTTTTTTTTACGGGTGAACTTCTCCCCCAAAGGCACAGGGGAGAAGTGATGTCACAGGGGAGGAGGAATCCTGTGTTCCTCCCATATGTGACATTTGTGACAGCCCCTTTTGGGTTTCGCGTGTATTGATATACACTGCGAAACCTAAACAAAAGTAATCCATATGTTTTAAAAATAACAAAAATTGAATGCTTTACCTCCGCCAGGTTACCGGGAGCCGAGACATCCACATGTACTGACCTTCCAGGACCTGCCAAGATCTGTGATTGGCCACTCGCAGTCATGTGATATGTAACATGCATATCACATGATCGCGAGCGGCCAATCACAGATCTTGTCAGGCCCTGGATGGAAAGAAGATGTGGATGTCTCGTCACAGGATAACCTGAACAACCGGCGGAGGGTAAGTATTCAATTTTTATTATTTTTAAGACATTTGGATTATTTTATTTAGGTTTTGCAGTGTATATTACCGTAATACACTGCGAAACCCAACAGGGGCTGTCACACATGTCACACAGGGGAGGAACACAGGATTCTTCCTCCCTGTGTGACATCACATCCTGCAGCGCCGAAATTATATGCGCTAGAATTGTGTATTGTCTGAACGGCGATGCATAATTCTAGCGGGTATGACGACTCCTATGGGAGAAAGCGCGAGCGTACATGCGTCAAGAATTAACATCTTGATTCTTTTTACGCGCACGCTTTCTCCCATAAAAGCGCAGTGTATATTTATGCAGCGTCTGCACGGCAAAAATGAAAGTCCTTTCACTTTGACGGCAGACGCAGGAGTACTTTTATGAAAAGCGCGCGCAAAAAGGGCACACAAAAAAACCGCACAGTGTGAACGTGGCCTAACTCAGCAATTCTGACATACATACATACAGTAGATACAGAACGGTGCACCACTGGAGCAGTGGAAAAATGCTCACTGGACATTGTGGACAACATGAGTGGGAGATCCATCAAGACAAGGATCAAGGGGATAGGCAGCAGATCCTTACTTCATGCCTCTATTATGCTCCATAGCTCCAGACCTAATAAGGTCAGTAACCAGACATATGCCAATAGGAAACAATTTCTCTATGCTATCTGCTACCTTTTACCATGAGGTTACAGTTGGTAATGCTATATCTAGGAACAGGCCTGGCCTCATGCCTTCCTTCTAAGGGTGCTTTCACATTACGTTTTTTTGAGGATCCGTGGCTGTCCGTTGTAAAACGGACAGCCACAGATCCGATTTGGCCCCCATGTTATCATATGGGGATCAGATCGGACCGGATTTGGCCTAATTGCCTAATCTGTCGGATCAGATTTGTGTCCGATTTTCTGCTGTGCCCAAAATCGGACACTGCTCCGATTTTGGCCACAGCAAAAAATCGGACACAAATCGGATCCCACAAAATCGGATGGCAATTAGGCCAAATCCGAACCGGTCATCGGCCTTTAACATGGGGGCCTATGGAGCACAGGTCCAAGGAAACTGCTGATTGTTCCTCGGACCTGATTTTAGTGTACCGAGCATGCTTAGTACACTAAAATTGCTCCTAACCGTCTAATTTCACTTCTGCAATGTATATTCATACATTGCAGAAGTGAAATTAAGTAAAAGAAAGGCTTAAAAATAAAAAAAATCTCTATGCTCACCTGTGTGGCGATCCACCGACGCATCCAGCACCTCCTGATGCCTGTAGGACCTGCAGTAATGTCACAACCCGATGATTGTGATCGGGTCACATGACCGGTTACCGCAGTAACTGCGGTCATGTGACCCGATGACACTGCCGGGTTGTGACATCACGGCAGGTCCTACAGGCATCAGGAGGTGCTGGATGCGCCGGTGGATCGCCGGACAGGTGACCATAGAGATTTTTTTTTATTTTTAACCATTTCTTTTACAACATTTCACTTCCGCAATGTATATTACACATTGCGGAAGTGAAAGTGCCCTGCGGTGTCCGGATCCGTGATAATCACGGCCCGGACACAGAATAGGTCACCTACTGTGGTGTCCTTTCCTGTCCGTGGGGTCCTACAAAAAGTAGTATCCCATGGACAGAAAAAAAAACGTTATCTGAAAGCAGCCTTAGAGGTTTAAAGGGAACCTGTCACTGTCAATGAACAGTGCAGGCCCCGATGACATCAGGTGGCAGAGAGGAAGCGCGGCTGGAGCCCAGAGGAGGGCTGATGGACAGCAGGAAGGCAGTTGAGTCCCGGGGTGGGAACACACCTCTAGGTCTCAGTAGAGATATGGAGGTAAATTTATAAAACACAGTATTTCAGTGCCCTTAGGGATAATAAGCATAAGAGCCACCTTCATGCAGGCTTAGTGCTGCTAAAGGTGGCTCTCTTATCTTATACTAGGTCCTGGGAGGAGGTGACAGGTTCCCTTTAAAGCGAACTGGTCATCAGGATTTTATATCCCTAACTAATGGCATGTGTGTAAAGACGCGTTGATTCTGATTAAATCCTTAACTTGCTTGTAAAAGTCTGTTTTGAAGTTTAATGGTGGGGTTACACGTAGCGATATCGTCCCGATATCGTATACAACGCCGCGGGAGCGCGCATTTTGAAAGCACTTTTCCCGATATCGCATCGCCGGTTTACACGCTGCGATATCGGGAAACAACGTCCCTCCTATGTGTACGCCCACCAACCCAGTAACGACCATTTAACATGGGAGTTAATGGGTGAGGTGCGAGTACACATCAGAGTTGGGCTGTCACACGCTGCGATGCTGGTACAACGGCCTTGCGATATCGGAGAGTTGAATAGCTCTGCTATTCAACTCCGATATCGTTTTGGCATCGTTCCAGCATCGCGTTGTATGCTAAAACAGTACAACGCGCACACGATATCGGGTCCAACTCGCGACCCACGTGACTTTTTGTCGGAGTTGGGTCGGAGTTGGACGCCGATATCGCGGCGTGTAAACCCACCATTAGAGAAATGTTATGCTAATAAGCTGCAAGTGCAGTGAGGAGGGACATCGTGCCCTCTCTCCTTACTTTACATCCTTCGTCTGCTGACTAATAGGCCACACTCATCTACGTGATCTGCTTCCCCAGCCAGAGATTTTGCTCAAGCGCAGTTATTACAGCATTCTCAGGAGCTTACTGTGCATGCACCACACCAGGCAATGATGACGTTTGGGCAAAAACGTGGGAATGCAGTTTATTGACTAACCTGTCCATTAGAGCTCAAACGCTGGCAGAGAGGTGAGAAATAAGGAGAGAGGAAGCAAAGCTGTGTGAATCTGACCTACTGCATTTGTGACTCATTGACATAAAACATAAATGCTGGATTTCTCTAAAAAAGAAATTCGACAAGATAAGGATTTAAACAGCATTAAAGGGTCTTTACACGCACCATTAGTTAGGGGTATAATACCCTGATAACAGGTTTTCTAAAAGCAAATTCCTACATGACATTTCTTGAAGTAATTTTTTTTTAACTCAGTAAGAAAACCCTGCACGTAAGTTTACATAACATTTCCCATTTAATTAGATTCTGGAGACCGTTCAGCCCTCCCCCCACACACCCCATTTAATCAATAGGAGAACACAGGAAGGGCATTGTCCTCTCCTGGCACGCACACTTTCACTGGCAGCACCAGCTCTCACATCGCTCACAACAGGATATGCAGGAGCCAGAAGAAAAGACTTACAGGTGTCACCATTGTCTAAAGGAAGGCCTTGTCCCATTTTTCCTCACAAATAGGCAATACATGCTTGTAATGTACGGTTTATGACTGCCAGTTTCACTCAGTGTGTGTCCTGGAAAACCTATTACACCCACATATAATGGCCATAATGTTATTAATGTAATTTTCACAATTTCCAACCTTTGTAAAATACTGAAATCAAAAATTGAGAAAATTCTAGACAATCAGAACATTTCCAAAGGCTAAATTGCCACTTAATTAAAAAATGTAAGACACTACTCAGATACCTCAAGATTCCTAGACCACCCCATTACCATATCCTGCATGACAATCATGCCAAGCCAATACTTCCATTTGTGTCCTCTCCCCAGTGCACGGTTCATGCCAGAAAGGGAGGCCGATGCGTGCGTGTGCGATTTATAGGGCAGAAGGAATTAAGGATGTCACCAAGCATGGAGGAGTAAAGGTGATTACAGCATATAAGGCAGGCCGCTCTGAGTGAACAATTGCCCCACTGCACTAGTGAAAGGACTTTGCATGTGCCATGGTGTACAAGGAGATTTATTTTTTCTTCTTACACAAAATAGAAAGTATTATCTGGGCTATCTGAGAAAAGATTGGGATGCTGAGGATGTAACAGATTCACAGAAAGATGAGGTCATAACTAAAGAGCGTGACTGCTGCAGTCAATCACCTGGATCAGTGGCTTGTGCAGTGTTCTGATCCCAGTAATTGGCTACGTGTGCTGCAGTCATGATGTTACCACTGCAACTTGTCAAAGACTTGAGTAGCAGTGAAGATAAAAAGCAGGTCCTTGGGAAAGTGACTAAAGATCTACTTGTTACTTTTTACAGCCGCAACCCAATGGGATAAAAAAAAAAAAAAAAATGAATCCAGAAACATACCTTTGATATAAGGTCCAATATTTCTCAATATTTTTATTGAAATTTCTTTAGGAAAAGGGTAGGGTGGGAAATATATAGGGTAGTATGTAGGAGATAAATTACATATTACAGACATACAGGCACAGGAATACAGGAACATTGGGGTAGTCATACAGTTGGGTAATATAAGTATATGAGTATATCGATACAAAAGCAAAATACAAAAAAAAAAGAAAACAAATAACCAATATAAGCTATTCTTATTTAACGGCAGTTAAGATATTAACTGTGGTTCGGCTAGATTTATTCGAACCTGAACACAAAATTGGATTGTTATGTTAGATCTGCATTCATACTTAAAGGGAGAAAATCAGATGCAATTTCCGAGAGACATCTATAAATTGATGAAGTGGAGATGTTAGGTTGTGAGGTTAACGTCAATGGACCTAGTGAGATGATTTAAAGATTGTGATGAGATCCAGGGCTCCCAATTTGAAAAATATTTGTTATATGAATTATTTCTAACCGCATAATTGAATTCGTATGTGCAGTGGGAGGACATTCGGTCAATTAGTTCCAGGATTGTAGGAGACGTTGTAGTCTTCCATCTAGCAGCTAGAAGGACCTTAGCGGTTAATAAAATTTGGTTGATGATAAATCTAAGGTTATGAGGTATGTTTGAAATTCCTAATGAGAGGAGGGCCATTTGAGGGGTAAGTGTGATCTTCATATTGGTGGTTTTAAATATTAAATCATGAATCTCGGTCCAGAACCCCAGAATCTTCGGACATTTCCAAAAAATATGGGAAAGTGTCCCAGTATGAGTACACTCTCTCCAACAAGTCGGGGATATAGTATTATCCATGCGATTCAATTTTGATGGGGTCCAATACCATCTGGCCAAGAGCTTGAAGTAGGATTCTTGTATTGAGGCACAAAAAGTGTGTGAATACGAGAGGTTAATTGCCAAAGACAATTCATCAAGATCTATAGTGGAGTTTAATTCACTCTCCCATGCATTAATATATGATAATTTTTGGAGAGCTAAGTCTTCGTTCAGAAGTCTATAAATATAGTTAGTTGACCACAATGAAATTTTGTTTGGGTTATCAAATAATTCAGATATGGGTTTGGATAAGGAAAAGTGGGAGAGTGAGAAGGACGAGGAGGAATTTATTAACCTCCAGACTGTTCTATCCTTCCAAGTTAGTTTGAATTGCTCCTCTAGAGATCTGAAATCGGTCAGTCTATCATCAGTACATAAGTTATCAACATAATGTATTCCTCTTTCAATCCAGGGGGTTATGTCTATTCCAGGGATAATGAGATTTAAAGTTTCGAGAGGGATACGTTTAGGCGTTGAGCATGTGGATGTAGAAATAGTTTTTTGATGTAGGTATTTCCATGCAGAAATGGTGGCATGGATAGTTAGTGGGAGAGTAGAAATTTTTGTTGGCTTATGAAGGTAAGCCGCTATTAAGGCTGGAAGTGAGGAGGTGTTGGACAAGTCTCTTTCAATAGATGTCCATAGGATAGAGCCACTGGTATCTCTGAACCAACTCTGAGATAGTTTTATGATTGAAGCAAGGTAGTAATTGTAGAGGTTTGGTATTCCCAAGCCTCCTCTTTTCTTATGTCTTTCTAAGGTGAAAGCTGAGATCCTGGATCGTCCATTGCTCCAGATGTATTTCCTAAGTAGTTTTTGGAGTTTATTGAACCAGAATTTAGGAATCCGGAGGGGAATAGCTCTGGTTAAGTATATGAATTTAGGGAAAGTTTTCATCTTAAAGGCTACCACTTTACCTGTCCAAGATAGCTGAAGTTTAGATAGGTCAGATAAATCTTCTTGAAAGGAATTGAGTAAATTGGTGAAGTTAGTTTTGATTAGGTCGGAGAATGGTTTTGTCAGGCAGATACCCAAAATAAGAAATTTTATCTTCTCTCCATAAAAATGGAAAGAGTTTTTTCAGGTATTTTAAAAAGGTTGTGTCCATATTATAGTGAAGAGCTTGTGATTTTTTGGAGTTTATTTTATAATGGGATATTTTTGCAAACGTTTCTATGGTGGAAGAGGTGTGGTGAAGAGATTTAAGTGGAGTAGTGAGTGATAGTAAGATATCGTCTGCGAATAAAGTGATTTTGTGATCTTGTGATTTCATGTGGATACCTCTAATTTCTTTATTTTGCCTAATTGCTGCGGCTAGGGGTTCAATTGAAAGTGCGAATAGGAGAGGGGAAAGGGGGCATCCCTGTCTGGTACCGTTGGATAGTATTATCTTTCTAGATAAAGTGTTGTTTGAATAGATCTTAGCTGATGGATTAAGGTACATGGAAGAGATAAAATTAAATATATTACCTTTTATGCCAAATTTATTAAGAGTGTGTAGAAGAAAATTCCAATTAAGCCTGTCAAATGCCTTCTCGGCATCCAGCGCCAAGAAGACAGTCGGGTCTTTTGTGAGTTCTGTGTGGGACATTAAATTAATAACTCTTCTAGTGGCATCGGATGAATTTCTATTAGGAATGAATCCTACTTGATCAGTATTAACAAGTTTATTGATATATTTTTGTAATCTGGTGGCAATCAGTTTAGCTAAGATTTTTGTGTCACTGTTCAATAAGGAAATAGGTCTATAATTTTTTGTGTCTGAATTATCACCCTTGCCTTTTGGAATGACAGCTATTGTAGCTTCTAGCATTTCTAAGGGTAAATGGCCATGAGCTGCTGTATGATTTGCCAGTCGGGCTAGATAAGGGGAAATTAGATTCGAGTATATCTTGTATAGTTCATTTTGAAGTCCATCAGGTCCAGGAGATTTCCCATTTTTTAACTTCGGGAGGAGCGTTGAGATTTCAAGGAGAGAGTAGGGTGTGTTCAATTCGTCAATTTCCGAATCGGAAAGTTTGGGTAGGTCTAATGGGTCTAGAAATTGGTTAATATCTTGTAGGGATGGTATATATGTATTAGGGTCGTCTTTGAGGTTATATAAGGATTCGTAATATTTAGCGAAAGTGTTAACTATCTCTTTGGGATGGAATTTCATCTGACCTGATGCATCTTTGATTTGACAAATCCTGTTTTTCAATCTCAGTTTTTTGATTCTAGATGCAAAAAATTTTGTGGGTTTATTATCGGATTGGTAATAATTAGATTTAGATCTTTGAATCATTTTGTCAAAGTCTGAGGTTAAAACAGTTCTAAGTTCAGATCTAAGTTTAAATAGGTCTTCTAGGTTATGTTTGTTGGGATTGTTAATCTGAATTTTCTCTAATGTTTGTATTTTATCTAGTAATTTTTGTGTTCTTTCCCGTTTTTGCTTGTTTAAACGTGAATTGAGTTGGATTAGTTTCCCTCTTAAGACAGCTTTGAAGGCTGACCATAGGTAGGTGATGGGCATATCTTTTGTATCATTTTCTGAGAAATAATTTTGAATGGTATTTGCAATTTCAGTTTTGTAGTGGGGATGAGAGTATAAAAAACTATTGTTCCTCCACAACTTCTCCGAATAGTTTGTTGGGGAAGAAGAAAACTCAAAGAAGATGGGAGAATGGTCTGACCACGACCTTGGGCCTATAGAAATCTTTGTAAATTTATGGAGGGAGAAGAGGTTTGAAAGTATTAGGTCAATCCTAGCGAACGAATTGTATCTGCCTGAAAAGTGAGTAAACTCGATGGAGTTGGCATGGTGACACCTAAATACATCATATAATTCTGCTTTTTTTAACCATGGATTGAGAGGTTGAGTAAAGAAGCGAGATTTGGTGGAGGAGTCTAATATGGGATCCGGGACGATGTTAAAGTCCCCTACTATGATAAGTTCACCTTTTTTGTGTTTATTTATTAGTTTCATGGTTCTATTTAGAAAAGTGATGTTACTCTTATTCGGGAGGTATAAGTTGACCAGAGTGAATACTACATTGTTAATTTTACAGACTAAAATTAGGTATCTGCCATTAGGGTCTTCGAGTAACAATAGTTCTTCAAAGGTAACCGAGTTCTTGATTAAAATGGCTACACCAGCTTTTTTCTTGGGATTGGAGGAGTAGTAAAAACATTGAAAGTTTTTGTTGACAAGTCTGATGGAATTAGATGAAGAGAATCTTGTCTCTTGTAAACAAACTATCTCAGAGTTTGATTCTTTGATCTGCTTCCATAGAAGATATCTGCGTTTGGGGGAATTGAGTCCATTGACGTTGTATGACATTATTTTAAGTGACATGGTTTGTCCCTTTTTGAGTATGTATGAGTCTCGGAATTGTATGGCATCTGATGTATTTTCTAATCATCATCTTATTGAGCGGAAAGTTTGAGTAGAAACTCAATGAAAACATAACAATGGTAAACAAAATGTTATGAGTAAATATACAATACTTCGGTAACAGCCTTATAAAAGAAAGTTTATACAAGACTAATTTGATCAACTATAACAAAAATAGCTTGTAGAAAGTTAGAATATTTAACAAATTCTAAAATTATGAAAGTATCAAGCAGGACCGTCCCAAAACGGAGGGTTCGATAGAACAACAGACCTCCTACGTGGGCTACAGGTACGGTCTATCAAGCCATAAAACACAAAGTATTTTTTCAAGACATGGATTATGAAATAGTGATATTTAGCTGGCGTAGGGTATTCATACCCTCTTTGCAATTATCGATTGAGATGGAGTTATCTTTGTAAGTAAAGATAACCTTAGCCGGATTGAAACCCCATCTGTACAGGATTCCATTTTTACGAAGGGCCTCAGTGACTTCGGCAAGATTTTTCCTTTGATTTAATGTCTCTTTTGAAAGATCTATAAGAATTTTAAGTTTTTCGAAAGGTTTGGGGAGGTTCCTGTGGGTTTTCAAGTAATTCAGGAAGCGTTCCTTGGTATGGTAAAAATGGAACCTGACTATTATGTCTCTAGGAACATCAGCTTTAATAGATGGAGGTTTAATAAGTCTATGGGCTCTCACAATAGTTAGATCCAATTCAGATACATCAGGAAGTGCAGACCTGATGATTTTTTTTATATGTGTTTGAATCTGCTCAGATTTGATGTTTTCAGATATACCTCTGAATTTTAGATTCATTCTCCTATCTCTATCCTCTAGTTCAGTAAGTTTTGCTCTTAGTGTTGAGGTTTTTGCATCAGAGACTTTCTGTTCTTTGGAGCATTGTTTGACTGAGGTATAGAGAGATTTGATGTCGTTCTCATTTTTCTCTGTTCTTATCGCTATCGATGATAGTGCTCCTTCTAGAAGATCAAACCGTCTATTCATGTCTGATCTGAATTTACCAAAGATTTCTAAAAAGAAGTCTTTATTGGGAGGTTTGTCCCTATCAGGGTCTTGTCTTAATTCAGGGTTGGAGTCTGCCCGTGCACGTTGTCTCATTGGGCTAGCCGTTGGTGTTTTAGAGTCAAAGTGCTCTGACAGTGACCCCGGGTCTGAGGGACCATGTTGGGGATAAGAATATGGCTCTATTTCTTTCCGTTTTCTACCCCCTTGAGGATTGTCAGCGAATGAGGAATCTTCCATGTAGTTTTCAGCATCCTCTGACCATTGGTCTGATTTTTCAAGGGTATTGGGGGATCTCGATCTATCTCTCCTATATGTTTTTTCGGAGTTTTTACCAGGATCAGAGGGCGTAGTATTTATTTTTTCCTTTGTATTTTTTATCTTTGGATTAGGCATCGTGTTTAGTTGGTAGTTGTGAATTTTACAATGAAGGGGGTAATAGGTGTGTCTTATTTTAGGTTAGTAAACCTAAGAGGTATAAATTATGGGAGAAGGAGTGGAGGGGCAATCCCAAAAGAGTACGGTATTACCAAAATTTAGCCTATGAATAAGAAGTTAGTTCAAATAGTGCATAAGTAACAATAAGAGTCAACAAGAATTCTAGAGTTTGAGTATTGTAGAAGGGGTTAATAGTAGTAGGAATAAGAGGAATTAGAATCAGGTAGAAATTGTTTGGTTTTATAGATTGGAATATAAGGAGTAGAGAGAGTAGAGGGGAGGTCAGTTAGGAAGTAGGGGTAAAAAGATGATTGGATTGAAGAGGTGTGGGGTAGATAGGGTAAGAGAAAAATGGAGGCGAGGAAGAAACTATTAGTAGACTAAGGGGAGTTGTTCTAACAAGAGGGTTAAATAGTAGGTAGATGGGAAAAGTAGGAAAAGGAGGGAAGAATTTAGAGCCGGGTTAGTAGTACAGGTTAATATAGATTATTTAGTACATAAATCTTATGATCCAGGATAAACAAAAACAAGAAAAAAAAAAGCTGGGTCAATAACTCTGTCCCAAACACAATGAGTTCAGTAACGAACCTGGACAAATAGGGTGACAAGAATATTATAGTCTGATGACTGTGGATGAGACCAAAATCGGATGTATATAGTTTCTCGTGTAGAAACAGGTAGTTGTAAGGCAGTTGAGATGATCTTCCAGAGAGCACCACTAGAGGGGGATAAAGTTCCAAGTAGGAGAAAAAATCTTTAAGAGTTTGTAGTCTTAAGTTCTTGCAGTCAGGTATATATCTGATTTATAGGTTATGAAAGAGGAGCAGAGTTTTTCAGCTTTTTATAGTAGATTAGATATATCTTTGTCTGGAGTGTTCCTAAAGAATCTGTAGATGAATAAGTCTTTTTACTAATAAAACAATGGGTGTATTTATTAGATTCCTGGGATAGTGAAAGGTATATGCTGTATAATGGTAGTCTTTCCTCCTTTCTAACAGTTCAGAGGGGTCTCAATATAGACAGTAGAGGAAAAGATAAAGTCTCCTCCTAATGTAAAGCACTGATGTAGTGCTTCCCTGTATAGGGAAGATTTAAGATTATGGAGTTCTGTGTAAGACCCTGTGTAATTTATTAGCCTGGAAGTGAATCAATGAGCAGAAAGGATTTCATACCCTAAACTAGTTACATATACATGTAGCTCTTTCAAAGACAAATCCAGCAATACCTTTAGGCTGCCTTCACATTTGCGTATGGGAACGCAGCGTATGCTGCGTTCCCATACGCAGTCAAGCGCATGCGCACTGCGTTCCTATGTTTAACATAGGAACGCATAGTGCCTGCGTTTGCTGCATTCGGGTGGGATGCGGAAGATATCTGCTCTCTCCAGGGTCCCCCGTCCGCACCCGGGACGCAGCATGTTGCATTTTTTGGTGCGCTCGGGGACCTTGGAAAATCAGCAAGCTTCCCCAAGAGCACAAACCATGCATTGGTGTCAATGGGTCCGAGTGTTCGCGCTTGACAGCGCAGGAGAACTCTGCGGACCCATTGAAATCTCTCCCAGTGGCCGCCGGTGAAGTCACAGGAGATCACCGACGGCCACCGGGAGATCAGCTGAGCCTCTGATGATCTCCTCCTCCACGCCGCCAGTAATCTCATAGCGGTGTCGGCGGGGAGAAACAGCTGATGTGACAGCGTTTGAATCTTCACGCGCTGACATCTCCTCTCGGTGTCGGCGCGGGAGATTCAAACAGCTGTCAAATCAGCTGTTTAACCCCGCTGACATGTCCCGGAGCTTACCGGCGGCCGGGAGGAGGAGATCTCCTGGCGCTGATCTCCGCCTCCGGCCCGCCCCCGGACACCGCCGATTGGCTGCCCGGGTTGCACAGTGATGTGTCTGCAGGCAGGACATTCTCCGCTGCGGACACATCAAAAGGACCCTGCTTTCACTGCGTTTGCATGCCATCAGCATGCAGACACAAACGCAAATGTGAAGGTAGCCTTACATGGTCAGTCCTTTCCTCTATTACTGATAAATCAGCCTTTGAATTGATATGCAAATGAGGCTGAAAAGCTATTGCGGATCTAAAACCTCTGTCACTCCAGCTCTATTCCCTACATAGTGCCACCTGCTCATGTAAAGGTATTGATGGACTCGTCTTTCAAACAGCTTGTCTTTCAAATAGTGTGTGATGTGAAGTCCTGATGACAAATTCCCTTTAACCCATTACAAGCCAAATTAGCCATTTTCCTTTTTCGAATAATAGGTGTCTGAAAGCTCTCTGGGTGGAAGAATATTCAATTAAAAATGACAATGACATGATTTCCTGTTTTGAAAACATTCATTTTACAAACACAACACAAAAAATTGGACCTAATTATAAAATCTTAGTTGTTAGAAGCAAAAGATTAGGCGTCCCAAAAAATAGGACGTTGGTAGATAATGGGTTAACAGGATTATCAGGAAAAACAGTATCAAATCCACTCTGCTGCCAAATAATCCAGTTCAAAGCTATCGATGTAGCATACAGTGGTTTATTCTACATGTTTTGAAGTTTCACCAGGAAATGTACACTGGTGTATATTTCCTGATGAAGAAGCAGGACGCTTCGAAACGCGTAGAATAAACCACCGTATGCTACATCGATAGCTTTGAACTGGATTATTTGGCAGCAGAGTGGATTTGATACTGTTTTACCCGATATCCTGCATACTCTACTTGCCTTGGTGCATGTGGTTTCTGCGGCAGCTGTATTTAATGCTTTCATGTGGTTGTTGGTCATAAGCTTACAAGGTGAGCACTATATTGCATCCTTGCTAATCCTTCCTCTCCCTGGGTAAGACCATATTGCACGTTTCCACAGTTTATTGCTGCCAGATTCCCTTTGACGCATCATAGAAAAATAGCCCACATTTATGTAGCAGTTTACAACAGTTTTTGATATAAACAAGCCTCAAAAAATTGCAAATTGCACCAAACAAATTTGTAAATTGATGCAAACTGGGAAAGACTTTAGATTTGTACACTCTCATCATCAAAAATTGAAGATGTGGGTGAGAAGTACCTGGAATGGGGAGGGCCAGAAACTTTCAGACAGATCTATTAAGCTTCACACCTTAAATGCTGTATATCTTGGCGCAATTCTCCACCTACTCTAGTTATTTTTTTCTTTTTTTAAAACTCTTTTTATTTGGTATTTCATTTAATATATATTACAGAAAAGATAACATTATTGTTATTTAGTACAAGTATTAAATTTTGGATAATGTAATCTGCAAATCAATTTTACAGTGTGGTGTTTAAAAGTGTACATAACATATCACAGTTCACTTGCCTCGCAAAGTCAAGTTGTAAATCCTACTTTAAGTTACACTTTCAGAACCTGTTTCAAGACATCTTACATTTAAATTGACCAAGGTTCCCTAAATTTCCAATAGGTACCACGATGCGTCCCTCTGAGTGGGTTAGTATTGACGAATACATTCAGTTGACATTTGGGATTCCTGTAAGCCCCTCCCTTTCCATGAAGCGTGATACACTTTCCTTGTCCGAAAACATGTCCTCCTGTCTATCCATCGCTTTTCTTTAACTGTCATCACTCCCTTTTTTCCAAGGCATCTCCTGGTTAAATCCATATTAGTAGCAATCGTTTTTAGTAATATTAAGTGAGCTTATATTCAGCCACCCCCTATCTTGTGTTGCTCTATAGTTGGAATACCTATTTTGCGGTCCTAATTCAAAGGTGATCTTCATACTTGTGAGCTATGTCTCCAATCAATTTCCAATTTTGTCACTCGACAATTCCAAATGCATGTATATGTCCGTCCTTTCATGGTCACATTAGGACAACTAATTTTCTGTCAGGGTTGGTTGTTGATGATGAATGTAAAACCAAGACTAGCCCTGAATTATTCAAGAAGTGAACTCGCCCCTGCTCATTTAGTACTAATGTGTACGTATTGTTCAACCTCTAAGTTTTTCCTCACATTTCATCCAGGTATTAGCCACTGTTGAAAGTGTGTTTTCAAATGGGTAATAAAATTCTCAGTGTCCATAAATCTCAGAATTGTGGTTGGTATAAGTCTTAGTGTAGTAGTCTGTCCAGACATACTTTAGCTTCTTTTGATTAGGTCTTTAAATTGGACATAATATGTGCCTAGCTGCAGGAAACTGTAAATTTGCGCCTCCCAAATTATAGTCTCTATCACTTCATGTTGTCACACTGGTCTGGGCATATTTTCATTTTATTTTATGTATCCCTTTTTGTTTCAAATTGCCAAAAGAGCATTTTTTCTCCCTTCTGGAAAGTCCGAAGGCCCAAGGGTTAGGTACTTGGACACTCCAGACAGACCACACTTTTTCCTAACTGCCTTCCATGACAAAATAGTGTCTCTGAAGACTGCTGACAATTTTATATGAGTTGGTAGACCCTTCATTGACGTATGGAGTAGTGATCCCCTATCCCAAGGCGCACAATATGCCTTCTCTAATTTTTTATCTGAATACCTTTCTGTGTCTTTAATCCACTCAGTTACATGTCTAAGGAGACAAGCCAAGTTGTATCCTCTGATGTCGGGGAAATTTGTACCCCCTCTCTCCTTCCCTCGAGTCATGATTCCCAGTCTCAGTCTTGATCTTTTGCCCTTCCACAGAAAATTAGTGAATGCTCTATTTAACCTGGCTATATCCACCCTTTTCAAGAGTAGAGGTAGAGTCTGAAGAGGATATAGGAGTCGAGCAAAGCTGATCATTTTCACTAAATGGCTGCGTCCCAACAAAGATATTGGTAGCTCCATCCATTTTTTTAGCTCTTTCTCAATTTTTTCAATGAGTGGGCCGTAATTAAGGGTATATATTTGCTCCGACGTCCTTCCCAGTCTCAGTCCCAGGTACTTGACAAAAGCTGGCGCTATTGGTATGCCTATTTTTCCCAAGACACCTCCTTTGTCTTCCCCTCCTCTGATTTTTAAAAGTTCACATTTTTTTTTGTTCAACCTGAAGCCCGAGAATCCACCGTAACACTCTATTGTATTTAGAAGTGTAGGGAGATCCCGAATTGGATTGTTCATGAATAGTACTATGTCATCCGCAAATAGAGCAGATCTCAATGTTTGTTCTCCCACTGATATGCCTTCAAAAGGGTTACCATTATTTATGTATCGTGCCAGTGGTTCTATAGCCAGGTCGAACAAAAGTGGAGATAACGGACACCCCTGTCTTGTGCCCTTCTGCAGTGGAAATGTGGGGGATAGAAAGCCCGGCGTATGAACTCGGGCTGTTGGATTGGATTATTTTTTTCTTATTTTAGAACATTTTAAAACACAAGTTTTTTGAGTGGCACGAGCCTTTTAATATATTTGGCACAATTTACTCCAATGATCATTTTCTGTTAGATTGTTGTATCAAGTGGCAGTCTAGAAATCTGCCATAATGAAAGCAGAGTGCCAATCTTTACAGTGAAGTGGGTGGTGCTGTAGTGGGTACAAGTGACAGACCCCTCACAGCTAGCATGCCCACGCAGCTCTACATCATGTGACTAACCCAAGCCGCAGCACCCACTTACTTGATTGCAAGGGGCAGCTCTTTCAGGAGTCATTTTACTTTATCATACTAAAACTAAAATTGAACCAAGGGCATGTATACAACTAGAATAACAAACAGCATGGCGGCACGCTCCTGGTTTAGTCATGTAGATAAAACAGACAGCTTACTTTATTAAAGGGATCCTGTCACCTCCAGAACGCCTCCTAAGCTACCAAAACATGTCCCTGCACCATCCTATCACTAATCTCACACTCCTTTAGTCTCCTAAAAGCATCCTGTGAAAGTGCATAAAAACGTTTTTATACTTACTCATTAGTGATTATAATTAGCAGGGGCTATATTCTTTAGCCCTTAGGTTGTGTTGTTTTGCAGGCTCCTCTCTCTGTCTGTGTTGCTTTGCTTGTGCAGGCTCTGCCCTCCACCTCTCTGTCACTCACAGAATGCAAATCATTAGTCCTGCCTTCAGCTCCACATCCCAGCAGAAGCTGCACAGAGAGAGGGTGGATCATTCAGGCTGCAAAACAACACGCCCTAAGGGCTAAAGAATATAGCCCCTGCTAATTATAATCCCTAATGAGTAAGTATTAAAACGTTTTTTATGCACTTTCACAGGATGCTTTTAGGAGACAAAAGGAGTGTGAGATTAGTGATAATATGCTGCAGGGACATGTTTTGGTAGCTTAGGAGGCGTTCTGGAGTGCAATCACACCTTTACTTCAATGATTACATGTAGGATTGCAGAGAAAACTTATTAAACATCGGAAATCTGTGCAACATATTTGAATAAGTTCCACAGAACGTCACTATGAGGGGCTGTTTTTTTTTTTTTTTTATTACTCCCCTGTTTGCTCTAAGTCAAACCGCTTTCCCTCCCTTTCCTGTCACTATGTACCAGGCACATCACATCTGATATTGTACACACAGATCGCACAATGTCAGGCGTCCTATGTGTCCCAGATCACCACTCTGTCCCTCCCGTGTCTACGGCTTCTAGTTCTCACTGAATCTTCTCTGGCTGCGTGTGATTGGGCAGTCACAGGCCTGTGAGGGAGCCGAGCTCGGGACTCAGTCTGGAGGGGGCGGGGCCTTCTCCTGCACTGTGACACTGGGATCAAACAGCCAGAAAGGAAGCAGTGAGAACTAGAAGCCAAAGACACAGGAAGGGAGGGAGTGATAATGTGGGGCACATAGGATGCCTGACATAGTGATATCTCCATGCACAATGTCAAATTATCCTTGCTCGGACTACATTGCCTTGTGCCTGGTAGTCAGATATGCTCCCTTCTGTGATCAGCAGCCCACTGTCTATAGACATTGTACATTGAGAGCATAGTGTGGGTGGTGGTGACCTTTTCAACACTGCTGCATGCTAAATATAAAAACTCAGATAGTTTACTGGGTGCTGTGGTTCTGACACAAAGTGATAAAATTGTTGGATTCAGTGTCCCTTTGCCTACATCATGCTGCTCTTAGATGGGGTAGCAAAAACCTGGTGACAGATTCCCTTTAAGGCAAAAAGGCCCACAAACAAGCAACAAATGAAGTCAACTGAGTTAAAGGCCTGGCAAAACATCACATGACTTTCAGACTCCAGACAGCAACTACTGTTGAGCCCCTGAAATGAGGAGGCTTTGGCTATGTGCTAACTACAACATAATGATGCAATTTTTTTTCTTCCAGATATCTACACCTGCAGAAAAAACTGTAGCTGAAAAATGGCTGTGCCAATGGTGCATTTTTGCTAGTTTTTGCCATGACTTTTCATGCGGATTTTGCTGCATTTTTCTGAGCAATTGCTCATTGTTATGACTGTAAATAAAGCTAGGTTGGGTTTGAATAAAACAAAAAGAGATTCAAGATATGAATTTGATGTGGGGCTCCGCTGTATTTTTGCTCAGCAGCCCTGGTACAGCAGGTAGGTATGAGCTGCCACCCACCCCCACCTGCTTAGTTTTACATGGCTGGAAATCAAAAATACATTTTTTTATTAAAACATGTGACTTCGCTGTATTTTGAAATGCCAGCCAAGTACAGTAGGCAGATTTATTTATTATTATTATTATTTATATAGCGCCATTAAGTTCCATGGCGCTTTACATGAGGATGAGGGAGACAAGAATAAGTACACTAAATCTAGTCGATCAGGACGTACAGGTACAGAAGGTGCAGGGACCCTGTCCACGAGGGCTCACAGTCTAAGAGGGGCGGGTTAGGATACAGTAGGATGGGGGAATGTCAGGTATGGGGCGGTCGCCTGGGTCTCATGGCAGGTTGTAGGCTTGACGGAACAAGTAAGTCATCAGGTGACACTTGAAGCTACTCAGGGTAGGAGAGTGTCTGACGTGTTCGGGCAGGGAGTTCCAGAGTAAGGCAGATGCCCGGGAGAAGTCCTGGACTCGGTTGTGCGAAGAGGTGATGAGGAGGGAGCAGAGGAGGAGTTCTTGGGAGGAGCGGAGGTTGCGTGAGGGTAGGTATCGGGAGACCAGGTCGGAGATGTATGGTGGGGACAGGTTGTGTATGGCTTTGTACGCCATGGTTAGTGTTTTGAATTGGGATCTCTTGGAGACGGGGAGCCAGTGAAGGGCTTGGCAGAGGGGGGAGACAGGGGAGTAGCGGGAGGACAGGTAGATGAGTCGGGCAGCGGAGTTGAGGATAGACTGGAGAGGTGTGAGGGAGTTAGCCGGGAGGCCATTGAGAAGGAGGTTGCAATAGTCAAGGCGGGAGATGATAAGAGCATGGATGAGTGTTTTAGCGGTGTCGTGGGTGAGGAAGGAGCGGATCCGTGAGATGTTCTTGAGCTGGAGCCGGAGGGATGTGGTGAGGGCCTCGATGTAGGGCTTGAAGGATAGGGAGGAGTCAAGGATTACCCGAGGCACTTGGCTTGGGGGACTGGGGAGAGGGCGCAGTCGTTGATGCAGATGGATAGGTTGGGAGGTGGGGTGGAATTCTTTGGGGGAAGACTATGAATTCAGTTTTGTCCATGTTGAGTTTAAGGAAGCGAGCAGAGAAGAAAGGATGAGATGGCGGAAAGGCATTGTGGGATTTCGAGAGTAGGGAGGTGATATCAGGGCCGGACAGGTAGATTTGGGTGTCGTCGGTGTAGAGGTGGTACTGGAGGCCATGGGACTCAATGAGTTGCCCTAGGCCGAGAGTGTCAATGGAGAAAAGTAGGGGTCCCAGGACCGAACCTTGGGGGACTCCGACAGAAAGGGGGTAGGGTGAGGAGGAGGTGTGGGAGTGCGAGACGCTGAAGGTCCGGTCCGCTAGGTATGAGGAGATCCAGGAGAGGGCAAGGTGGGTGATGCCAAGGGATTCCAGGATCCGGAGAAGAAGGGAGTGGTCAACCGTGTCGAAGGCGGCAGACAGGTCAAGGAGTAGCAGGATGGAGTAGTGGTGTTTGTTCTTGGAGGTCAGTAGGTCGTTGGTGACTTTGGTCAGAGCTGTTTCGGTGGAATGGAGGGGTCGGATGCTGGACTGTAGGCGGTCGAAGTGGGAGCACGAGGAGAGGTGAGAGGACAGTTCGGAGTGGACGTGCTGTTCAAGTAGCTTAGAGGCGAATGGGAGAAGAGATATGGGGCGATAGAGACAGAGGTAGGGTCAAGTGAGGTTTTTTTTAGGATAGGCGTGATTAGGGCGTGTTTGAAGGCCGAGGGGAAGGTACCAGTGCTATGTGAAAGGTTAAAGAGGTGGGTGAGGGCTGGGATGAAAATGGTGGTGTGGTTCGGAATGAGGTGGGATGGGAGTGGGTCTTGGGCGCTGGTGGTGAGGTGTGATTCTGACAGGAGGGAGGAGAGTTGGTCTTCAGTTATGGGGGGGAAGTGACTGATGGAGGAGGAGGGCAGTGTAGGTGGGAAGGGGAGTTGTGGGGATAGTGGACCGAAGCTGCTTCTGATCTTGTCGATCTTCTCCTTGAAGAAGGTCGCAAAGTCTTCAGCAGAGATGAGGGGAGAAGGGGGAGGAGCAGGCGGGCGAAGTAAGGAGTTGAATGTTTTGAAGAGCTGTTTGGGGTTGCGGGACAGAGAGGTTATTAGGGATGAGAAGAACACTTGCTTGGCGGTAGCAAGTGCCGTCTTGAAGTCAGTAATGGATTGCTTGAACAGAGCAAAGTGCTCGGGGGTGTGAGACTTTTTCCATCTCCTCTCGGCGACTCTGGACGCCCGTCTCAGGTTTTTAGTGAGGGTGGTGTGCCAGGGTTGCCTGTTAATGCGTGGAGCATGGAGAGTGAGGGGGGCGGCTAGGTCGAGAGCGTTCGTTATGGTGGTGTTGTACAGGGTGGTGGAAATGTCAATGTCGTCAGCGCAGGGTATGTCGGTGAGAGGGAGGAGTGATTCAGAGAATAAAGGAAGATCAAGATCTTTTAGGTTTCGGCGAAGGTGATCAAGTTTGCGGAGAGGGGTTAGTGTGGCAGGGGAGGAGAGGGCGGAGAAGGTCAAGAGATGGTGGTCGGACAGTGTGAGTTCCGAGGTTGTGAGGTTAGAGAGGGAGCAAAGGCGGGTAAAGATGAGGTCAAGCGTGTGGCCTTGTTCGTGGGTGGGAGAGGAGGACCATTGGGAGAGCCCTAGAGAAGTGGTCAAGGAAAGAAGGTTGGAGGTGGCTGAGGAGGGAGTGTCAACGGGGATATTGAAGTCGCCCATGATGATGGAGGGGATGTCAGTGGAGAGGAAGTGAAGTAGCCAGGTGGTGAAGTGGTCAAGGAAGGAGGCGGTGGGTCCGGGGGGGGCGGTAGATGATGGCTATTTGGAGGTTAAAGGGGGAGAAGATTTGGACTGAGTGGGCTTCGAAGGAGGGGACAGTGACGGATGGGGGCTGGGGTATAGGGCTGAAGGTGCAGGAGTTGGACAGCAGTATGCCGACTCCACCGCTGTGTTTGCCAGAGGGACGGGGGGGTGTGGGACAGGCTGAGGCCGCCGTAGGATAGTGCAGCAGGGGAGGCCGTGTCGGAGGGGGTGAGCCAGGTCTCGGTGAGGCCAAGTGTCACGCTGGGAGCGGGAGAGGCACTCAGCGTAGGACCACGACGGGGGGGGGGGGAATAAGGAGTCCCTAAAGCTATGGGCACAAGAGGGAGAGGGTGACCCCTAGTCTTACTAGGGCTGACCCTGTCTGCCCTAACGTCCCTATACAGTTTCCTCAACTGTCGCCGACCACGAACCTCGTCCCTCTCTGATCCTTGCACTACCTTATCTAAGGATCAGATGGAGAGGTTCACTAGACCCCTCCACTAACAACTAAAGACAAACACAAGGAAAAAACAGACAATGGGGAAAGAAAACACTTATCTTGCAGCAGAGCACAGCAACCTCCACAACCTCAGCTTCTGCTGGAGCAAGGATAATGAGTCCACAAGGAAATATCACCTGCACCGAGGGAGGGCAATGAAACTCCTTATAAAGGTGGGAAGAACCTGCTGGGTCCTAGAGACCCAGAATACTGGTGTAGAAACCAGACCGAGCACAAGACCTTCCCAGCCGTCTCCCCATGATAGGGAGATCTTATCATACCTTCTCTTTATCTACACAGAAGGTAAATGCCCCTGAAAGACGGACCGTCCTCAAACCTTATGGCTGATTGGCCAAACGCTGGGACCGTCTGCGCGTGGCCTCTACCCTGTCATCCGTGCCACCCGTGACACCAAGGAATGACAGTTTCCTGGAGATAAAGAGATCATGGATGTCGGGGAGTTTGTTGCACACTGAGCGGGCATTCCAGAGTGCGCCGGGTAGAGCAGTAGGTGGGGCATGGGTTGGGGGGATGGGTCTGATGTTGGTGGGGTTGCGAGGGCTAGTGGTGGTGAGGTTGCGAGGGTTGGCAGTGGGTCGCGGGCTGAAGGTTGTTGTGGGGATGTTGCGGGGGGGGGGCCAGGATTGGGGGAGATGTCACCGGCGAGGAGGAGGAGTAGGCAGAGGGTTAGCAGGTGGGAGCATGAGAGCTTGCGAGGCGGGCGTGCTTGTTTGGTGATTGAGGATTGAAAGTGAATGAAAAGGTTGGTGAAGTGGGTGAGGCGGCAGGATGGAGGGTGAGAGCAGTATTTTGTTGCTGGGAGGGGGGATAAGTGGGGGTAGTAGGAAGTGGAGAAGGATGGGCGTGAGAGTGAGGAGTAGCGGGAACATTGCATTCGGAGAAACAGGGAGTGAGTGTGGCAGCAGGGGTCAGACGCAGAGTGGGGAAAGTTGTGGTAGTGGGTGAATGGTCATCAGTGGGGAGTGGTCACGGGATGAGGTGATGACCGGGGATGAGATGCAAGGTGGGGGGTCGGATGGATGGGTCAGATGGGGAAGTTGGGGGATCAGTCGAGGCGGTCGGGGTTGACAGAGGCGATTGCTGGGTTGGCTGATGGAGCAGCCGTGGGACAGGTGAGGCATCCAGGGTTCAGTCCGGGGTGGAATGCCATCAAGGTATGAGCTACAGTCCAGGGGAGATGTGGCTGGGGACGAGATCTAGCAGTCCGAGACAGGACGGTGGAGCTGAGTACAAGGTGATGCAGCCAGTATGGGGAGAAATAGTAGTCAAGAGGAGGTAAGATGGCTTGGGAGGAAGGGTGGACTGATGACTAGTTCCTTATTTGTGGAAGGAATTGAAAGGCCCGGTCAGACGTAACGACCGCAGTAGCGATCCAATAACGACATGGCTCCCGGGATCGCTGATGAGTCATTATCGGTATCGCTACTTGGTATTCAAACACGCCGATCTATACAACGATATGTCCACCTAGCGATTTCTTCAACGATATTGTTCAGTCGTTGTATTCCTTCTCACATGCGTGCACGCCTACGTATCTCATTATGTGCTGCCAACGATATCGTCGGTAAGGTGTCAAACACAGCGATACAGCGTTCCCATGGGAGCGCAACGACCAAAAAATGAACCAGGAGGCTGTGTAACGATTGCCGATCTCGCAGCAGGGACCAGATCGTTACACCCTGTCGCACGTAGCGATGTCGTTGCTGAGATCGCTATTGCGTCACAAAAGTAACGATCTCGTTAGTGATCTCGGTATGTGAGACATACCCTGAAGGAGTTAATATGAAGTGAAGTAGTAAGGGTGGTAGAGATTAGAATGGAAACATTGTGGGGATTTATATTCCTTTACCTGCAGTCTTTTCCAGTCCATTTCTAGTCTATTTCTAAGTATTGTACTTAGAAAATGTACTTTGAAAGATACATGATCAGACTTGTGGTTCAGAGTATATCTGTAGCTGAAGAGGTTTCAGGTGTTGATTAGTGGCTGGGTGTGGAAGATGCGGGCTGCCCAGCTCCAGCTGCCTAGTTTTACCTAGCTGGAAACCAAAAAATTATTTTTTACCTTAAATTATTTTATTAAATAATTAAAAAAAAAATAAAAACGATGTTGGGCTTCGCTGTATTTTTGGTTTCCAGTCAGGTACAACAAGGCAGCTGGGGGCTGGAATCCTCAGCGTAGGGAGGTCCAAGCTTTCTGCCACCCCCGTTGCAAATTGCAGCCCGCAGCTGCCCCAGAAAATGATGCATTCATAGTACCGCCATTTTATGATGCTGTACCTGGCTCTTCCAGCTGCCCTGTGGCAGTGGCAGACTGGGTAATGGGGGGTTAATACCAGCTTTCTATTGGTAGCTGGCACTAAGCCTGAGATTCCAAATGTCGAGTAAATGTAAGACACGGCCATTAGGAATCTCTAGTAAATAGTAAAGAAGACACAACATCGAGAAAAATCTTTCACAGAAGGGGAGCAGAATGCTAGAGCTACCCACGCCGAGGATTCCAGCCCCCAGCTGCCTAGTTGTACCTAGCAGGCAACCAAAAATATGGCAAAGCCCCACACCATAATTTTTGGTTTGAAGCCACAT
This sequence comes from Allobates femoralis, assembly GCA_033576535.1. Lineage (NCBI taxonomy): Eukaryota > Metazoa > Chordata > Amphibia > Anura > Aromobatidae > Allobates > Allobates femoralis. Next base: position 316,012,876 of record JARQOC010000001.1, read on the forward strand.
ACAACTAGGCAGCTAGGGTGGGTTGCATCCTGCACCTGCCTAGTTTTACCTGGCTGGAAACAAAAAATACGGTGAAGCCCCACAATTTTTTTTAAATTATTAATAAAAAATAATAATATACGGTAATAAAAATGCAGGGGAGCCCTCTTTTTTATCAGCCAGGTACAAATAGGTAGTGAGGGGGAGGGGCCATACCTGCCTGCTGTACATGGATGGTGACCAAAAATACAGCAGATCCTCTTCACAAAATATACTAAATACACAACAAATACTCACTGTGTGAACACTGCTGCACAGTAGGTCTATGAGAGAAAATCATGGCAAAACCCACAGCAAGAATTGACATGTTTCAGATTTTCCCACACTAAAAATCGCGGCATTTCCTCCACGGGAAAACCCGCAACATGGGCACAGGTCTCCTGTGTTCACAAACACTTTGATTACAACAAACACTGCTGCAGATTTGGGACGGATCTGCAGAGTAACTACACTAAAATCGCGGCAAAACCCGCAATATATATGCAGCATGGGCACATATCCTTTGAAGGAAAATAGTTGCAATTACTAAACTCTGATATTTTTACTCAATCACTTCAATTAAACTTGACATACATACATACATGCACAGAGGACTCAGACAGACACACACACTAATGTGTAATTTTCTGATGACACATTCGTTTACATTAGTGTATCCAGGGTCCATTGACCTTCTTATCAGCTGAGCCAAAGGCAGTAATTAATACCATCTGGGGGAAGGAAGGATACATTTAAATTTCTCCATATCTTAGGAATGTTTCCTTTTTCACCAGTCTTTTATTTCGCCAGTGTGATTAATGGAAACATTTGCACAATGCCAGCCTTGACTGTCCATTTGAGGGCACATTGTCACCTCCCTACTGTATGATGTATTATGCCAGGGTCCCTTGCATGGCATAATGTGGTCTGATGTACACAATATATTCTGCTATGTTATTTCGATCAAATCTTGGAATCCAAATGCTGCAGTTTCCTTCCTACACCTAGAAATGTTCACGGGTAAAGCAAATATTGAAGCAGGGTGAAATAAGGACACTTGTCTGGAAGGGATAATTATATTCCAAATCATGAATAAGGGTGTGGCTACAATTCTTCCTGGCTGCATTGTGCTCATGCAGAACGCAGCATTTCTATGCTGGATCTAGATGAAAAGAAGAATCTCTTTCTTAGTAACAATTGTAGATTTCTATTTTTATAGCTGTAGGCTATTCGTGAACAGATGCCATATGACGTTTTATATTTTTATTCTACAACCCCAGTAATAAAGTTGGGACACTGAAAAACATTACAAACACAAGAATGCTGTGCAGCACATATATGTTTGATCCTGAAACACTGTGGCAATTAAAAAAAAGAAAAGCATACTTTAGCAGCTAGCCTGGGACCCAGCTGCATAGGAGACTATTCAGACAGGCAAGACCCTCCCCATCCACTTTGCTGGACTGATACATATTCCACAATACAGGCAGGAAGGGACCTGTCAGTCCAGGGGAGCAGGTAGGAAGAAGCCCTAGGGACCCAACTGAACCGACTTGGCAGCTTGTTCACATATCGGCTATTAGAGTATTTTTCTTTATATTAGCTGTCCATTTCCCTTAAAAAAGTATTTATCACAAGTCTGGCACACTGAGCAGCCTCATACGAGTGACAAAAGAGCTCCCAAGAGTCCCCAATATCCACGTAATAGTATGTATGTGCATATGTTTAGCATTTGGTGCAGAAATTTCGGAAACATTTTTGCACTATATTGGCAGGAAAAATCGAAGTGTTTAAGTATATACCGTGTTTCCCCGAAAATAGGGCACCCCCAAAAGTAAGGCATGCCAGGGGGTTTAATGTGCCTGCAAATATAAGGCACCCCCCAAAAATAAGGCATGTCTCTACTTTATTATAATCAGTATGCCACCGATCTGAAGATTGGGGCATACAGCTGCGACTCCTCCAGCCGCCCCCGCTCGTGTCCCGATGCCCGTTGCTGTGAGTGGTGCCGTAGATGCATGTAGACCGGCACCGCTCTATTTTTCAAGCCCCCCGCCACTGTACCGGCCAATCACAGGCCAGAAACTGACCACCGGCCAATCACAGGCCAGTCGCGGCATGACGTCAGCTTCTGGCCTGTGATTGGCTGCCCGGGCGGCTCCTGGCCTGTGATTGGTTGGGACAGTGGCACAGTACACCTACAGCACCAAGGAAATGAGAGCGGTGCCGTCCTCCTTGCAGCGGTGAGCACCGAGACAGTGGCGGGCAACAGGACAGCAGCGGGCAGCTCAGAGCGTCTCCGGAATGCAGCAGGAAACAGTGAGAAGTGTCCCTGTCTGTGTGTATGCGCCCCTGTGTGTGTCCCTGTGTGTTTGTGGGGGTTAGTGCCCCTTTGTGGTTTTATGTGCCCCTGTGTGTGTGTGTCCCAGATACCATATTTGGGGATGATGCGGTTTCTTTATTGGGGGCTGCAAGGGGATGATAAAGTAAGACACCCCCCGAAAATAAGACAGTGGAGCATCTTTCGGACCAAAAATTAATATAAGACGCTGTTTTATTTTCGGGGAAACACGGTAGTAAAAATCAGTCTCTTCTGAATGGCAGCCACAGGTTGGTCTTCACCTGAGCACCGTAATGTCAGACATGGAGGCCTTCAACAACAAAATGATTTTAACAATTCAGTTCAATATGTTCTTTAATTGATCTATAGCAATATTGTGCATATTTCTCACAAACATAGGAAAATTAAAATGGGTTGTTTCATGTATCTTATGGGTAAAATTCCAAGTACAAGCAAGCAATTAAAACGCCTGTCTGTTCTCAATAAGGCTAGGGTCATTGTTTAATGCTGTCATTAAAACGGAAACGTTAACCGTGACCGTTGTAACAGCAACAGTGACATTTTGATTGCATACAGTTTTGTTATCTCAAAAACGTATGCGCTACATTGGATGGGATACAAAGAATAGGTAGAAAGATAGATTGATGCTAGTATAGCTAGTTTACCAGTGTCCCCCTGCTCTCTCTGCTGCTGCTTCTGGGTCGCTGGGTGAATATTCATGAGCTTAATGAGCGGCACCAGAAGCAACAGAGAGAGCAGGGAGACACTGGTAAACTAGCTATACTAGCTTCAATCTATCTTTCTATCTATTCTTTCTATCCCATCCAATGTCTTTCTATCATCTACCAATATACTCTTATCTTTTGCAAACGCAATGCTGCAGATTTGTACAAATGACATGACATAAGATTGCATTTGTTTCTCAACCTGACAGAAAAACGTGGTAATTCACACTTGCAAGTGCATTTTAAAAAACGCATACTGTACTTGCAAACAAATGCCTATTTTGGCATGCGTTAGAATGCGTTTGCGGAATGGCAGGCTAAGGATGCGTTACACTGTCCATTACATTGTGTTTGTGCTGCTGTCAAACATATCCGACAAATGGAAAGCATAAACGCAATGAGAACCTGGCCTAACAGCGGGATTGTTAACTTTACAGTTTACTGCATGTTGCCTGGGTTACCAGCCGCCTCTACAGTCTATCAGCCAAGGCTATTCTCATAGGCAAAGAGTGCAGTGGAAAGAAAGCCGGTGTACTTCCCTTTAGATCTTGCAAGAATAGCTCTAAAGTTGTCGGAATGGCTGGATATAGCCCACTGCAGTTCCTCTATGCTCCACTGATACTGCGGAGGCAAATATGCCTCCGTTTGTAGCATTGAGAGCAGGCAGTTCACATCTGCTGGAGTGTAATGGACCCCTGGACAAGCAAGAAGCCGGGAAACAGGAAACCTCAATTCATGACATGCGAAAACACATTTAAAAGTTCTAAATTAACTTGATCACTGTTACATGAACATTCAATGGCCATATTTGTAAACAAAGGACAACCAAGACCAAGTCATGACGGAATGTGAGTGGAAGGAAGAGAATTTTTAGATCTAGCACATTACCATACAGTTGTGGCCAAAAGTATTGACACCCCTGCAATTCTGTCAGATAATACTCAGTTTCTTCCCGAAAATGATTGCAATCACAAATTCTTTGGTATTATTATCTTCATTTAGTTTGTCTTAAATGAAAAAACATAAAAGAGAATGAAGCAAAAAGCAAAACATTGATCATTTCACACAAAACTCCAAAAATGGCCCAGACAAAAGTATTGGCACCCTCAGCCTAATACTTGGTTGCACAACCTTTAGCCTTCAACCGCTTCCGGTAACCATCAATGAGTTTCTTCCAATGCTCTGCTGGAATTTTAGACCATTCTTCTTTGGCAAACTGCTCCAGGTCCCTGATATTTGATGGGTGCCTTCTCCAAACTGCCATTTTTAGATCTCTCCACAGGTGTTCTATGGGATTCAGGTCTGGACTCATTGCTGGCCACCTTAGAAGTCTTCAGTGCTTTCTCTCAAACCATTTTCTAGTGCTTTTTGAAGTGTGTTTTGGGTCATTGTTCTGCTGGAAGACCCATGACCTCTGAGGGAGACCCAGCTTCTCACACTGGGCCCTACATTATGCTGCAAAACTTGTTGGTAGTCTTCAGACTTCATAATACCATGCACACGTCAAGCAGTCCAGTGCCAGAGGCAGCAAAGCAACCCCAAAACATCAGGGAACCTCCGCCATGTTTGACTGTAGGGACCGTGTTCTTTTCCTTGATTGCCTCTTTTTCTTTTTCTCTCCTGTAAACTCTATGTTGATGCTTTTGCCCAAAAGCTCTACTTTTGTCTTATCTTACCAGAGAACATTCTTCCAAAACGTTTTAGGCTTTCTCAGGTAAGTTTTGGCAAACTCCAGCCTGGCTTTTTTGTGTCTCGGGGTAAGAAGTGGGGTCTTCCTGGGTATCCTACCATACAGTCCCTTTTCATTCAGACGCCGACGGATAGTACGAGTTGACACTGTTGTACCCTCGGACTGCAGGGCAGCTTGAACTTGTTTGGATGTTAGTCAAGGTTCTTTATCCACCATCCGCACAATTTTGCGTTGAAATCTCTCGTCAATTTTTCTTTTCCGTCCACATCTAGGGAGGTTAGCCACAGTGCCATGGGCTTTAAACTTCTTGATGACACTGTGCACGGTAGACACAGGAACATTCAGGTCTTTGGAGATAGACTTGTAGCCTTGAGATTGCTCATGCTTCCTCACAATTTGGTTTCTCAAGTCCTCAGACAGTTCTTTGGTCTTCTTTCTTTTCTCCATGCTCAATGTGGTACACACAAGGACACAGGGCAGAGGTTGAGTCAACTTTAATCCATGTTAACTGGCTGCAAGAATGATTTAGTTATTGCCAACACCTGTTAGGTGCCACAGGTAAGTTACAGGTGCTGTTAATTACACAAATTAGAGAAGCATCACATGATTTTTCTAACAGTGCCAATACTTTGGTGTGGAATTATATCCAATTTGGCTTTAGGACAATTCTTTTTGTGTTTTTTCATTTAAGACAAATTAAATGAAGATAATAATACCAAAGAATTTGTGATTGCAATCATTTTCAGGAAGAAACTGAGTATTATCTGACAGAATTGCAGGGGTGTCAATACTTTTGGCCACAACTGTAATGAGTATCGTCAGACTAATTGCTCCAAATAAGCACAATGAAGGAAAGTGCAAGAAGCCAGTATGAGACTTGCCAAGAATTCATAACACAGTGGGGCCTGAGCTAAATACAGTATGTGTGCCCAGCAAACACTAGGTCAGCAAAAGGTCTCAACCAACAGCAGAGATGGAATAGATTGCGCTGATTAAACAAAGTTGAACTCAGCATATGATCGGCACTTTTACTATACATATACAGAGGCCCCTAATAGATTTGTTCATTTCAGTCTCATGGTGCACAGGGGTGCATCAAGCCCCCCTGCCACCTGAGCCGTTTTGAAGACGGGGGGGGGGGGGTTACGGTGGTGTCAGACTTCAGCCCCGCCGTCCCTGTAGCCTTAGGTGAGGTGCTGGGGGAGGGTGGGGGTGGACTGATGCAGGCTGATGCAGCGCCGCCGCCCTCTCACCGGGTGACACAGGAAGCCGGTCTCTGGTGCTGGCGCCGCCCCCTTCTCCAATACCGCTCCCCCTGGCTGCTGCCGCTTGGTACTCAGGGCTCACACTGTCCAATGGACGGTGCGGCCCTGATGGTGCAGTACCAGGTCTGTGCAGCAGAATAACGCAAAATAAATTGATATGCTCTTTCTTTTTATGGATCCGCTCTGGAGCCTAAAGGCCCAGTTGCACACACAGATAATTGTGCAGAGATTGTTCGCAGATCTCTGGTTGCAGTGACGCTAATACTTTGCTAGTGTATTGTTTTGTACAGATCCGCTATTGCAGTGGAATGCAGTGGAATACAGTGACGTTTGCTGTCCCAACCAAGTCAGTGCATTTCACAAGTTTTCACACTGCAGTTTTTATGGATCTGTTCTTAAAGGGAACCAACCACCTCAGATCACCCTAATACACAGTTAGTACATGTCCCTGCACCCTAAGGATACCTTTCCAGCACTGTTTTTGTGTAAAATCTTGCATTAGTATAACTCATATAAAGAGTTTATAAACTTACTAGCCTGGTGACTTCTGGGCGTATCCCTCCTTCTGTTATACTTCAGGGCTGTGCATTCATTGCATGGCTGTGCTCCCCCTCCCTCTGTGCAGAGGAGATAACGATCACGCCCATCAGGGCAGGGCAGCAGGCACGGAGGGAGGGGGAGCACAGACATGCAATGCACAGCCCTGAAGTATAACAGAAGGAGGGATACGCCCAGAAGTCACCAGGCTAGTAAGTTTATAAACTCTTTATATGAGTTATACTAATGCAAGATTTTACACAAAAACAGTGCTGGAAAGGTATCCTTAGGGTGCAGGGACATGTACTAATTGTGTATTAGGGTGATCTGAGGTGGTTGGTTCCCTTTAAGGCCCAGTTACACACAGGTAATTGTGCAGAGATTGTTCGCAGATCTCTGGTTGCAGTGAAATCATGGACACATTGTTACATTTGTACACGGCCACAAAATGGAACAATGTGTCCATGATTTCACTGCAACCAGAGATCTGCGAACAATCTCTGCACAGTTACCTGTGTGTAACTGGGCCTTAAGAACAGATCCATAAAAACTGCAGTGTGAAAACTTGTGAAATGCACTGACTTGGTTGGGACAGCAAACGTCACTGTATTCCACTGCAATAGCGGATCTGTACAAAACAATACACTAGCAGAGTATTAGCGTCCTGTGTGGACCGTGTGAATGTAGCCTTAGGGTATGTGCATACAGTGCCTTAGGTTTTTTGTTTATCATAAAAAACGTTTTCACTTTTTTTTTATCATTTGCGAGGTGCGGTTGGGCCCCATCCAGTGGTGCAAAGACATCATACTGGGCGGCCCATTTGGTCAGGTGGCAGGACTGGCAGGTAGCTATCAGACACTCCGCAACATATGTATCAGTGTGAATGGCGTCCTATGCAGGCCCAATATGTGCATGGCAAATCACCTCCCACATATCTTTGTAGGTAGAGGTGATTTTATCTGCCTGCATGTGGGCTTGCTCTACATAATGGGGTCTGACTGCATCCTGCCAAGTGCAGTGTTGGTTTTGTATCTGGCTGCTGATGGTAATTTTTTTCTGATCCTGCCTTAGGAGTAGTTTTTTGGCTTCACACCACGGCTTTGAGCTGTCAGGCTGTGTTCGGTGTTTTGTCGGATGCACCAGACACAGCCTAACAGCTCCGGACAGAACAGAGGTCCTGTTTTCTGCCGGAATCGGCAGCCTGCAGCTGCAGGAGCTGTCCCGTGCTGAAATTTCAAAATCACGGCTAGCAGAAGTTCTGAAATCTGAGCCGGGAGCTCTCCAGGTGTTGAAGTTCAGCGCTGGGCGCCGCTGAACTTCAACACCCGGCATCTGGCAGCCGGATCCGATTTTCTGTCTCCCATGTTAGGGGGCACCAGATCGCACCAGATCCGGGAGGATCTGGCAGGATCAAGTTTGTTCAGATTTTTGCCCCAGACACAAAAACGTTGTAAGCTGCGATTTTGTGTTGGGGAAAAAAAAAAAAAATTCTGCCAGATCCACCTGGACAGATGGAAACCGGACGGCAAAACACTGCCATCCGGCCCCATAGGAATAGGTTCACACCGGACAGCCCTGGATCACACACACTGTGGTGTGAAACCAGCCGTATAGACACCGGTGTACCTAGCGATTTTAAGAAGAGACGCTTTAAGAAAATAACAATAGTGTTATTCCTGAAGTATCTTTGGTGTCTGTCATTTTCTCAGTTAATTTTTTTTTTATTAGCTGCAATAAATATTATACCTATATCATGTAATATATTATATATATGTGTAGTAATACCCTAACAGAGCACCAACTTACAAATTTTTCAAGACACAAGCTGTTGCGCTGTATCTTTTTTTATGATGCGAGCACAAATGTGAGTTATGAGCAACTGAGCAGCTGCTAGTGATCACGTGTATCCAATCATTAAGAAACTGAATATTCCTTGCAGTCTCCCACCCATCATCACGGGTGTGGAGAACAGCCGTACAGTACCCCCACAGCTGACCACGTGAGGGAGCGGGCACTCTCACATGCTGATCAGTTGTCTGCATCACACCACACACTTAACGAAAACTGCAGTCCTCTGCAGCACAGCGTCCTCATCTCATAATGCGGGCAGCTGATCGCGTGTGAGCGTGGGTCAGCTGATCAGCATGGTATGACCGGCTTCACATTGGCATTCGTGACGCTTGCGTCTGAACATATTTGCGCAAACTCAGGCACGAATGCATACATGCGGTGGCATACGCAGCGTGCATTGGCAGGCTGCGTACTGAGTGAAAACTCCATAGGAATGTATTAAACTGATTGTCCGTACCATGGGACACCATTATAGCAAGAGAAAAAAAATGCTGCGTTTTGTTGCGCTGCCATCTGGATGGCACTGTGGATCTATAGAGCTATACGTATTCTTTGTGCGCTTGCGGATGCTTGCATATAAAGTTTGCATCTTCAAATGCACAAAAAATGCAACTAGATGCGTTTTCAGGTCACACAAAAAATGCGCATGCAAATGCATGCATCTGCAGCCACACGCAAATACCATGTGTCCCCATGTTAAACATATGGACACAGGACGCATGCGTTTACTCACACACTGTGCCGCCTGCCTAAGCAAGCGTCACAAACGCAAATGTGAAATCGGCCTTAGGCTGGTTTCACATTGCGATTTAGTTCAATCCGATGATGTCCGATGAAAATCTGACAGCATCGGATCCGAATCAGCCCCCATGTTATCCAGTGGGGATCGGATCGGATTTGGCATAATTGCCATCCAATTTGCCTCCGATCCGATTCTGTCCAATTTTTTGCAGGAGCAAAAATCGTAGACTGCTACGATTTTGGCTTCTGAAAAAAATCGGAGAGAATCGGATTGGAGGCAAATCGGATGGCAATTATGCCAAATCCGATCCGATGCCTTTAACATGGGGCCCTATGGAGCAGGGTCCGAGGAAACATCTGATGTCTCCTCGGACCCGATTTTAGTGTACGGAGCATGCTCAGTAAACCAAAACTATTGTGTGCCGCCTAATTTCACTTACGCAATGTACTGTATATATCGAGTATAAGCTGAGTTTTTCAGCACAAAAATTGTGCTGAAAAGTGCCCCCCTCGGCTTATACTCGAGTCAGTGATGGCTCAGAGGGTGGGGGGAAGGCGGTGTCCGGGGGCTGGAGCAGGCTGGGGGAGGCTGTAGTATGAGCGGCCGGTCACGTGGGGCCGCTCATTAGTGCAATGCAATATGCACTTCATCCCCCTGTCCATCAGCGGCAGGGGGAGCGGTGCATATTACATTGCACTGTCAGCGCTCCCCCCATTAGTGGTATATACAGGCGCCCCCCCCAGTGGTATATACAGGCCCCCCATTGCTGCCGCACACCTGTAAAAGAATAGCTTTCATACTTAACCTCCTCGCTGTCACCCGCGCTCCTCCGGTCTCCTTGCTTCTACCTGGTCGGCGCAGCCGCAATGACGACATTGGTTCTGCGCGGTCACATGACGCCGGGTAGGAGCAGGAAGAAGATTGGAGGAAGCGCAGTGACAGCGAGGAGGATAAGTATGGTCCTATATACCAGTGATGGGGGGATTGTATATACCAGTGATGGGGGGGCCTGTATATACCACTAATGGGAGGCCTGTATATACAACTAATGGGGGCCTGTATATACCACTGATGGAGGGGCCTGTATATATCACTGATGGGGGGCCAGTATATACCACTAATGGGAGGCCTGTATATACCACTAATGGAGGCTGTAACCTATGATGGGGGGCCTGTATATACCACTGATGGGAGGCCTGTATATACCACTGAGGAGGGCCTGTATATACCACTGATGGGGGCTGTAACCTCTGATGGGGGGCCTGTATATACTACTAATTGCGGGCCTGTATATACCACTGAGGGGGGCCTGTATTCCACTGATGGGGGTTGTAACCTCTGATGGGGGAACTGTATACCAGTGATGGAGGTCCTATATACCAGAGATGGTGGATTATATACCAGTAATGGGGGGCCATTCATCATGATGAGAGGGGCTGTATACCGTGATGAGAGTCTGCTTCATTTCCCCCCTAGGCTTATACTCGAGTCAATAAGTTTCCCTAGTTTTGGAGGGTAAAATTAGGGGCCTCGGCTTATACTCGGGTCGGCTTATACTCGAGTATATACGGTATATACATATATTGCGGAAGTGAAATATAACTAAAATTAAGTGTTTAACATAAAAAATCTTTATTCTCACCTGCCAGCGCTCTCCCGGCGTCTCCATCAGATCCCCCGCTCGGTAACGGGACCTGGGATGATGTCACAACCCGATCAGCTGATCGGGTCACATGAGCGGTTACAGCTTCTGACATCATCGCAGGTCCTGTAAAACCGATCGGGAGCTCTATGGACACGCTGGGGGAGTGCTGGCAGGTGAGAATAAAGATTTTTTGAGGAGAGGACAGAGGAGAACAGGGGGACAGCAGTGGGAAAACAGGGGGACAGTAGGGAACAACAGTGGAACAGCAGGAGACACCAGGGGAACAACGAGATGACAGGAGGCAGAGAGGAGGGGGAGCGAGGCGACAGGAGACCAAACTGATCCTGCAAAATATCAGAATCGGATGCCTATTTGGCATCCAATTGCAGAGATCAGTTTGGATCCGATGATGTGCGATTTTTATCGGACAGCATCAGATTTAACTAAATCGCAATGTGAAACCAGCCTTAGCACTGTGCTCCCACACACTGTCAGCTGCCTGCAAAAAATGAGGACACCAGGCTGCGGGAGACTAGAAGAGTTATAATAGTTTTTTTTTTAAGTGTGTAGAGTGATTGGACCATGTTCCAGGTTGGGGGGGCCCATTTACCAGGATGCAGGACATATATTCCAGAAATGGGGGCCTTAAATAGTGGCTGGAATGGATTAATAACATTTAAGTTAATTGTAATGGAGAAGTTTAACTTGACATGAGTAAATTCAGTTAAGAGCTTAGTCACGGAACAAATTAAACTCTGTATGTCAAGGTATTACCACATGTATACATACACATATGCACTGAACAAAAATATAAATGCAAAACGTGGGTTTTGTGTCACAACAGTTTGCAACAGAGATACAGAGAGATTGGAAGGCCTTGTACCCACACTGCATTTTTTGTAGTGTTCTTGCTGCATTTTGTCACCTTTTGTCACAAAAACGCATGTTTATCCTTCTCCCAGCAAAGGCCCCTTTACATCACGTTTTCTTGTGGATCCATGTCAATCTGTTGTAAAACAGCCACATCTGATTTAGCCTCCATGTATCCCTATGGGCACGGATGTGCACGACTTGGTACTTATTGGCATCGATTGTGTCAGTTTTGTGATGGATCTGTTTGTGTCAGCTTTTTTCCCATCCCCAAAATAGGAGCCTGCTCCGATTCTGGCCTGCCTTCAAAAAAAAACAGGACAGAAACTGACAGAAATGGATTTGTTGCTGTCCATTTCAAATAACATGGAGTTCTATGGTGACGAATCAAAACGGATCCGACAAAAAATTTGATCTGGAAAACGGATCCAATTTGCTGTACTGCGCATGCTCAGAAGCAAGGTACAGCCCTATTTCTGCTAACTGATGACGGGTCTGTGGAAAACACGCATCTGTTGGCACAGATTTGTGCCTTTCCGTGTGATCCTTGAAATTCAAGGATCACCATGGATGTGCAAAAAACGTGATGTGAAGGGGACCAAAGTCTATGAGAATTCTGAACTGCTGTGCTAATGATGCTTTTTTTGTTCCTTGCAGATTTGCAGTGTTTTTTGGTCCACAGAAAAAAATTATCAAGTCAATTCTTGGTGTGTATTAGCAGCGTTTTTCTGCCTCAGGTCCTTACAGTGTAGCTTTGCTTTACGGCGTTCCCGGCCGTAAAGCAAAATCCTCTCAGCGGTGTACCGACGTCACTATTACCGGATGTGACGCAAATAGCGTCACACCGGCTATTACGCCCCTAGAGCAGGGCGAGGAGGACTAGCATTACTAATCACGCCCACCGGGGCGTGATAATGAGCACCTAGAGAGGGCTTAGAGTCTCACAGGGGACACCCTGTGAGACTTATTCAGGGACAAGAAGTCTCAGGTTTGTAAGTGTATATTGTTGATTATTCCAATGTTACAGAGCGCTTTTTTTTATAGAAAAGGAGCACTAATACTGATATGTTAGGGTGCAGGGACAGTAGGGTTGGGGGTGATTTGAAGGGGTCAGGTTCCCTTTAATGGGCTGTTTGCGTTCCACAGTGGAACGCACTCAGCACTGCCTACAGTTTGCAGTCTGAACTTGCTTAATTCAGCTCAGACTGAGTTTATAGTAACTATGAGAATGAATGATGATCTCTCTCTCTTTGATCACTTCTTTACACTTCGTTAACATCATCATTCTAAGCTGCAGCTGCTTGAAGCCAGTGGTCGGTCCAAATCGTAGTTTTGTTGTACCTCAATGACTGTGGGCAGGCCGCGGGCATCATGGCTGTCACCCCATGATTGGAGCAGCTGCTGACTGAGACAGAACCCATGACCATCCATCCATGATCCATTAATGAGGAAAGATATACATCCTGTTTGTTCCACAAAAAACATAAGTACCGTATTTAACCACGAGCATGAGTTGTTACTAGTTTGTTTGAAAGGCCTATCACATGTCTGTACAAAAAAATTTACGTGTGCGAGGGTGCGTTTTATCCGCCTCTATGTGTGTTATCTCATGTGTATGTCATTTGTGTGCTGTACGTATGCTATATTTGTGACATCCAGATAGTACATGTACAGCATTAATTTTTTTATACTTACTAGTCTCTGGCAATGCTGCCTATCTCACTTGCTTCCGGTTCTGCTTTTGGAGTCACTGCAGTGCATCACCAAAGACTGGCAAGTATAAAAAATTAATTTATTTCGGTGACTTGACTTTCGTCCTGGACGTGTCACACAGATAACATCAGTGTGTTGTCCGTGACATCCGTGCTGCTGGCCAGAAGAATAAAATACTGACTGAGAACTGAGGGAGGGGTGGGGGTAGGTCACATTAAAGGCCTGGTTACACCTAACGATGTCCCAGCGATCCAACCAACGATGTGGATCGCTGGGACATCGCTAGCTGATTGCTGGTGAGCTGTCAAACAGGCAGACTCACCAGCGGTCAGGACCAGTGAGAATGCTGGTAACCAAGGTAAACATCGGGTAACTAAGCGCAGCGCTGCGCTTAGTTACCCGACATTTACCCTGGATACCAGCTCCCAGCGCTTGCTGTGCGGCACTGGGAGGTCGTTCATCGTTGGTCTCCCGCTGGGCGGCCAGCAAAGGCAGGTGTGACAGCAGGAGACCAACGATAAATTTATGGCCCAGGTCATTTACCAACGACAAACGATGAACGACCTCATCATTGGTATGAAATGTCACACGCAACATGTCGGTTAGACATCGCTGCAACGTCACCAAACTGGTGACGCTGCAACAATATCGTTAACGATATCGTAGTGTGTGATGGGGCCTTAAGGCATGTAATGGGTTGACTTACAAAAATCCCCTCTACTGTATGGTATTGTAGAAATTACAATAGATATCACTCATGTAATGTAAGACATGAAACCTGTCCTTTGGCATTGTACTATACCAACATTTCTCTGCCATTTCAGTGTGTCATGAATCATGGTATGTGTTTAAGGGGCCACTGAGACTCTTTTGCCCAGGGCCCACAAAAACCTGGAGCTGGCCCTGTTGCAGGCTTTTTAAGTCTCCTAATGCTGGCATACCAGACCTGACATGTCACACTCCACAAGGAGAAAACTTACCCCTTACACACAATTCCAGGCATATTTAACCCCTTCATGACCCAGGAATTTTTCGTTTTTCATTTTCGTTTTTTGCTCCCCTGCTTCCAAGAGCCATAACTTGTTTATTTTTCCGTCAATTTTATAGCAATGTTGCGGCGACCAAAAAAAACGGAATTTTGGCGTTTGGATAATTTTTTCCGTTACAGAGTTTACGGCTCTCATTAACAGATTTAATACGATGATAGATCGGGCGATTCTGAATGCGGCAATACCAAACGTGTATTTTTTTTTTTTTTTTTAATACTTTTATCGTGATTGGGGGTAAAGAGGGGGGGGGGGATTTGAACACAAACACACACACACACACACACACATTATATATATATATATTTATTTATTTACAGGTTTTTAAAAACTTTATTTTTTCATTCATTCCTATTTTTACACTGCCTCTTTACGAGGCACCTTGCTGCACGGTCCGATTGCTTCAGGGAGATACAAATGGGCTGCAGCTCATCTGCATCTCCCAGAATCGCGGACCTGTTGTGGTCGGCAGCGCCTGCCAACCACAACATGGAACTGTGTCTGAAAGCATTCGGGGTCTAGCCAGGACCCCGGGCTGTCACGTGAGCGCCAGAGATCTCGCAATACTATCGCGGGATCTCCAAAGCAGGCGAGGAACAGCGCGTTCCCCGCCATGGCCGCCTTGGATCCCGCTGTCAGTGATTGACAGCGGGATCCAAGGGGTCAACAGCGCTGATCGGATCCCGGATCCGATCGGCGCTGTTACCCTGACATCTCAGCTGATGAGATCAGCTGAGATGTCGGGGCTTTGATGTGAGCTCCGAGCCGGAGCTCACATCAAACCCCCCCTTAACGGCCCATGACGTCCTCCTACGTCATAGGTCGGGAAGGGGTTAAGAGAGGTAAGAGGCACCCAAGTGTAACACCAGAGAATGTTACTCTCACCCCAACACACACATCCTGGACCCTCAGAACACTGTAAAACTGTAGAGTCGTCTTTTATTATAGCTAGTCAAAAGGCACACCTGTGCAAAACACATGCTGTCTAATCAACATCCTGATATACCACTTCTGTGACGTAGATGGATTATTTCAGCAAAGTAGAAGTGTTCACAATTAGAGATGAGCGGACCTCAAATTTAAAGGGAACCTGTCAGGTAGTTTATGCTCCCCCAGCTATCACTGTCTGTACCTGCAACTTCATAATACTATTCTAATCATCCCTGTCTGAGCTCATAGTGTAATGTCATAGTGTAATGACAGAGAGCCACTCAAACAACGTCTAAAACTCTATTCTTTACTAATCATAACCATTAGGGATAAGCAAGTATGCTCGACGCTACTCATTACTCGCACGAGTATCCAGGTACTCCAAAAAATAAGAGAGTGGGGGACAAGAGGCGCAATAGCGCCCTATCACTAGTGACACTAGAAAGAGTGATGCTGAGGAGCCACTCACCTGATTCAGTTGTGGGCCCCACAACTGGTTTGAAGGCGTTTTGAGAAGAATCTCTCAGCTGCTGCAGGACCTCCACCAACTACTGACCAGTAGTGAAATTCAAGGAGATAATGGGAGTACAGGTGTGACACGGTCCGCGCTGCTCCAATGTAAAAACTCACCAAAAGAGTCACAAAGTCATCAGTAGGTTTTATCTTTTCAATTGGAGGAAGGAGGATTAAAAAGATAAAACCTACTGATGACTTTGTGACTCTTTTGGTGAGTTTTTACATTGGAGCAGCGCGGACCGTGTCACACCTGTACTCCCATCATCTCCTATCCAGGTACTCGGGATGCTCGCCGAGCACTGAGTACCGCCAAGATGCTCGGACTCCTCGCTAATTATCGATTTGACACAAATACACAGCTCCCTTCAGTGCACACAGTGAGCTGGCACCTCACAGAGAGCAGATTGATTGTTAGGATCCCTCTGGGGGGCACAGCGAGGTGTTGTATGGTGCAGCGATTTGAAAAAGCCCACCCTCTCGCCCTTTCCCAGAAACACTCGTTTTATAACTGAAAGTCTGTGGGCGAAGCCTGTCACTAATTGACTTACATTGGGCTCAGTGCTCTGGCCGAGTACACAAGTATCTTGGGATGCTCGGCCAGAGCATCGAGCACCCGAGCATTTTAGTAGTCGCTCATCTCTAATAACCATGTCTTTAACTTCACCGTTTGTGTTTCTATGTGCCATCACCACAAACTTATATCACCCTATCCCCCTCCAACACTACTCATCCACATCAGCCCCTCTCTCCTGCCCTACCCTATGTACAGCTCCCATGCCATCTTCAGTATACTGAGGATTCTCAGCCCATCATTTTCCAAAGTTTGTCATAATAAACAAAGTCCTAAATCTAAAAACTATCTGCTCTTCTTCTTTTTGCTGCTGCTCCTGTCAGGTGATATCTCCCCCAACCCTGGTCCGCCCTCTAACTTCAACCCCTCTCCTACCACATATAGAAACCCCACTAACCTTATTACCATCACTTGCACTCCTTCATCTCCCTCTTAACTGCGCTCTCTGGAATCCACGATCTGTATGCAACAAACTTCCCTTCATTCGCAATTACTTCCTTACCAACTCTCTTAACCTGCTGGCCCTCACAGAAACCAGGCTTCCCCTGCTGCTATTTCTCACGGCGGCCTACATTTCTCTCATTCCCCTAGACCTGGGAACAGACATGGTGGTGGAGTTGGCCTCCTCCTGTCCCCACAATGTACTTTCCAGGTCATTCCTCCAGCCCCATCACGCTCATTACCTTCTTTTGAGGTCCCCACCATTAGGCTATTCCATACACTCCCCCTCAAAGTAGCAGTGGTATACCGCCCCCCAGGGTCACCCACCCAGTTCCTCGACCATTTCTCTGCGTGGGTGCCGCATTTCATGTCCTCAGAATTACCAATCGTTATTCTGGGAGACTTTAACATTCACATACACAGCCCCATCTCCCCATCTGCATCCCAGCTCCTATCTCTAACCACCTCTCTTGGCCTCTCACAGCTATCAACCTCTGAGATGCACAAAGACGGTAACATCCTTGACCTGGTCTTTACCCGACTCTGCTCATTCTCCTCAGATAACTCACCTCTTCTCTCCGACCACAACATTCTCTCCGTCTCACTCACTAACCCTTGACCACCACAGCCCAATCCTACCCATCACATATCCAGAAATCTACAGGTCATTAACCCTCATGCACTCACAGATTCCCTCATCTCATCATGGTCCCCAATGTCTTGTCCAGATCAGGCAGTAAACCACTACAATGACACTCTCAGAAGCTCCCTGGACCAAGTAGCGCCCCTCACCTTCAGAACCTCCAAACATAGAACAAAACAGCCTTGGCTCACATCACAAACTCGATTCCTCCAGTGATGCTCTAGGAGTGCTGAACGTCTATGGAGGAAAACTCGCTCACCAGGGGACTTTGTCCATTATAAATTCATGCTCTGCCCTTCACCTTGCCAAACAGACCTACTTCATCACCCTGGTCTCCTCACTATCCAACAATCCAAAAAAACTCTTTGGCACCTTTCACTCTCTCCTCAGTCCTAAAGTGCAGGCCCCCATCACTGACCTCTGTGCTGATGACCTGGCTTCTTACTTTATGGAGAAAATAGACAACATACGCCAGGAAATCAGCTCCCAGCCTCCAAGAGCTGCAACTCTCATTCTTCCCCACATACCCTCTGGTTCACTCTCCACATTTGACCCAGTCACAGAAGAAGAAGTCTCCAGGCTCTTCTCTTCCTCTCGTCCCACCACATGCACTACTGACTCCAATCCCTCTCTCCAGTCGTCACCACTCATCTAACCAAAATCTCCAATCTCTCCTTCTCTTCTGGCATCTTCCCCTCCTCCTTCAAACATTCGAACATTGCTCCATTATTAAAGTAAACCTCTCTTCGACCCATCCTGCACAAATAACTACAGACCAGTCTCCAATCTCCCCTTCATCTTCAAACTCCTGGAGCACCTGGTCTACTCCCGCCTCACCTATTACCTTTCCGCTCACTCTCTTCTAGATCCATTACAGTCTGGTTTCCGCCCCCTTCACTCTACAGAAACTGCCCTTATCAAAGTGACCAGTGACCTTCTGATGGCAAAACGTAATGGTGACCACACTCTGCTTATTCTCCTTGACCTCTCTGCAGCTTTTGACACTGTTGACCACCATCTCCTACTCTCCATGCTGCATTCCATTGGCATAAAGGACACTGCTCTCTCCTGGCTCTCTTCCTATTTCTCTGACCACTCTTTCAGTGTATCATTCGCTGGCTCCACTTCCTCCCCTCTTCCTCTCACTATTGGGGTCCCTCAGGGCTCAGTCCTCAATCCTCTTCTTTTCTCTCTCTACACAGCCCTGATTGGACACACCATCGCGGATTTGGCTTCCAGTTCCATCTTTATGCTGATGACACACAATTATAACTTCAGCCCCTGACCTTACCCCTGTGGTATTAAAGAACATCAATGACTGTCTAGCTGCAGTTTCCAACATCATGTCCGCTCTTAATTTGAAACTAAACCTTTCCAAAACTGAACTCCTTCTGCTCCCACCCTCCACTAACCTCCCTAAATCAGACATCTCTCTCTCAAGTTTGCGGCACCACGATAACGCCTAGGCAGCAGACTCTCTGTCTGGGTGTTATGTTTGACACTGATCTCTCCTTCTCCTCCCACACACAATCTCTCGTCATCTCTGTCTATCACCCCACCCGTTCTCTACATTCTTCAAATGACCTTCGACTAACATCTGCACTAATCCAATCCTCCCACTCCTGGCTCCAAGACTTCTCCCGTGCTGCACCAATCCTCTTGAATGCTTCTAACCCAAGAAATCAGGACTATCCACAACTTGCATGGCTTCAGACGATCCCTAAAAACACATCTTTTTAACCCCTTCACGACCCTTGGCCCACCGTTTGGGCCATGAAAACAAGTTCGTTCCCGACCTTTGGCCCAAACGGTGGGCCATGGAATGATCGCGCTCCTGCGGCGCGTGTGAGGGGGGTGACTCAGGTGTCACTGTACATAATGCACAGTGACAACCTGTAGTACACCCCACGGGGGTGGATTAACCCCTTCGTGCCCAGGGCCCCTCCGATCTGCAGTTTAAAAGTGAAACTGCAGATCTGAGAAATCACAGCGATTCCCCCCTCCCAGATCTGATTGGAGCTCTCCAATCAGATCTGGACGGGCGGATCGGCTGGTGCCCTCCCCCTACTCAGCCCCCCCAGCTCCAGGAAGCATTAGGGCCCCCCCTTGCCGCCTATCGGCACCCCCCCCCCGCCCCTCCGATCAGCTTCTTCTGCGGCGGCTGCACGCGGCTGCACTCCTGATGCAGCCGCCGTCATTCCTCTGTGTGCCCCTGCCCCCTTCCTCCTCCAGCCCCTCCTGTGTCTTGTCCCCCTACCTCCAGCCCCCCTTGTGTCCGGCCTGCCCCCCCCCGCGTCCCCGCGATCCACCCGCCCTCCTCCTTCTGTAATGCAGTGCCGGCGGGCTCAGGCGCCCGCCGGTCAGCCTGCACAGCCTCCTCTCCCCCTGCTCATCCCCCCCCCACCTTCCCCTGCTCACTCTCCCCCCCCCCCCCTGGCCTAGTCCCCCACCTCTAGCCCCACTCACCCATTCCGGAGCAGCCCGCCGGCTTCCGATGCAGCTGCGGTGTGGTCCCTCCTCCTCTCAGAGGCTCCTCCTCCTCATGGGTAAGAATGAATGAAATGAATGAATGGATGGATATGTGCATGCGTCCGTGGATGTGTGTTAGCGTGTCCGTGCATGTGTGCATCCGTGGATGTGTGTTGGTGTGTCCGTGCATGTGTGCGTCCGTGGATGCGTGCGTGGATGTGCGTATGTGGATGTGTGTGAACTCCAGCGTCCGTGGATGTGTGTTAGTGTGTCCGTGCATGTGTGCGTCCGTGGATGTGTGTTAGTGTGTCCGTGCATGTGTGCGTCCGTGGATGTGTGTTGGTGTGTCCGTGCATGTGTGCGTCCGTGGATGCGTGCGTGGATGTGGGTATGTGGATGTGTATGAACTCAGCGTCCGTGGATGTGTGTTAGTGTGTCCGTGCATGTGTGCGTCCGTGGATGTGTGTTAGTGTGTCCGTGCATGTGTGCGTCCGTGGATGTGTGTTAGTGTGTCCGTGCATGTGTGCGTCCGTGGATGTGTGTTAGTGTGTCCGTGCATGTGTGCGTCCGTGGATGTGTGTTGTGTGTCCGTGCATGTGTGCGTCCGTGATGTGTGTTAGTGTGTCCGTGCATGTGTGCGTCCGTGGATGTGTGTTAGTGTGTCCGTGCATGTGTGCGTCCGTGGATGTGTGTTAGTGTGTCCGTGCATGTGTGCGTCCGTGGATGTGTGTTAGTGTGTCCGTGCATGTGTGCGTCCGTGGATGTGTGTTAGTGTGTCCGTGCATGTGTGCGTCCGTGGATGTGTGTTAGTGTGTCCGTGCATGTGTGCGTCCGTGGATGTGTGTTAGTGTGTCCGTGCATGTGTGCGTCCGTGGATGTGTGTGTTAGTGTGTCCGTGCATGTGTGCGTCCGTGGATGTGTGTTAGTGTGTCCGTGCATGGTGGATGTGTGTGTTAGTGTGTCCGTGCATGTGTGCGTCCGTGGATGCGTGCGTGGATGTGCGTATGTGGATGTGTGTGAACTCCAGCGTCCGTGGATGTGTGTTAGTGTGTCCGTGCATGTGTGCGTCCGTGGATGTGTGTTAGTGTGTCCGTGCATGTGTGCGTCCGTGGATGTGTGTTAGTGTGTCCGTGCATGTGTGCGTCCGTGGATATGTGTTAGCGTGTCCGTGCATGTGTGCGTCCGTGGATGTGTGTTAGTGTGTCCGTGCATGTGTGCGTCCGTGGATGTGTGTTAGTGTGTCCGTGCATGTGTGCGTCCGTGGATGTGTGTTAGTGTGTCCGTGCATGTGTGCGTCTGTGGATGTGTGTTAGCGTGTCCGTGCATGTGTGCGTCCGTGGATGTGTGCGTACGTGGATGACTGCGGATGAGTATCCTCTTGTTGTAGTCTCTGGGATCATAGTCATGGTGCACTGTATGACAGATCATTGTCACACAGTGCACCATAACTCTGACCCCAGAGTCTGTAGGAAGAGGACACTTGATCCCTTGCTGCAATCTCTGGATTGAGCAGAGGCGATCGAGCGTCGTGGGAACTTCGTTGTGGACTACGTCGGAGGCAGTCGAGCGCCGTGGGACCTTCGTTGTGGACTACGTCGGATCTTTATAATAAAGATGGAGTCCAAGTTTGTTTGTTTTTTTTTTCAAATAAAAAGATTTTTCTCTGTGTCTATTTTCTGACTATTTACCAGAGATTCCTAATGGCGGGTCTAACATTGGCCCTATATTATGAAGCTCGGGCTTAGTGCCAGCTGCCAATAACAAGCTGGCATTAACCCCTTTATTACCCAGTTTGCCACCGGCACCAGGGCAACTGGAAGAGTCTGGGTACAGCGCCAGAAAATGGCGCTTCAATGAATGCGCCATTTTTTGGGGCGGCTGCGGGCTGCAATTCGCAGCATGGGGGGCCCAGAACGCTTGGGCCTCTCCATGCTGTGGAATCCAGCCCCCAGCTGCCTAGTTGTACCTGGCTGGACCAAAAATATGGCGGAGCCCTATGTCATTTTTTTTTCTAGAATTAGTTCTAGAAAGAAAAAAAAAAAGGGCTTTGCTGTATTTTTGGGTACCAGCCAGGTACAACGAGGCAGCTGGGGGTTGCTGGCAGTCCGTAGCTGCCAAGTTGTACCTGGCTGGACCAAAAATATGGCGGAGCCCCACGCCATTTTTTTTTCTAGAATTAGTCCTAGAAAAAAAAAAAATGGGCTTCGCTGTATTTTTGGTTACCAGCCAGGTACAACGAGGCAGCTGGGGGTTGCTGGCAGTCCGTAGCTGCCAAGTTGTACCTGGCTTGACCAAAAATACGGCGGAGCCCCACGTCATTTTTTTTTTTTTACTTCTACCAATAAAATGACAAGGAGCTTTGCCATATTTTTGGATGCCAGCCAGGTACAACTTGGTAGTTGGGGGGCTGCAATCCTCATCGTGGAGAGACCCAAATGTTGTGCCCCCCCACGCTGCAAATTGCAATTCACAGCCACCCCAGAAAATAGCACATTAGAGGTGCCATTTTCTGGTGCTGTACCCCAACTCTTCCAGTTGCCCTTGTGCTGGTGGCACACAGGAGCACTCCATACGTGACATGGTGTCCGCTAACAAGTTGAATGGAAAATTAGCTCCAATTATTAGCGGACACTATGTCGCGTATGGAGAGCCCCTGTGTGCCTAAACATTGGAGCTCCCCCACAAGTGACCCCATTTTGGAAACTACACCCCCCAAGGAACGTATCTAGATGCATAGTGAGTACTTGAACCCCCAAGTGGTTCACAAATTGATCCATAAAGTACTTTTTTTTCCACAAAAAAATTATTTTTTCATTTTTACGGATCAATTTGTGAAGCACCTGGGGGTTCAAAGTGCTCACTATGCATCTAGATACGTTCCTTGGGGGGGTCTAGTTTCCAAAATGGGGTCACTTGTGGGGGAGCTCTAATGTTTAGTCACACAGTGGCTCTCCATACGCAACATGGTGTCCGCTAACAATTGGAATTGTTAGCGGACACCATGTCGCGTATGGAGAGCCCCTGTGTGCCTAAACATTGGAGCTCCCCTACAAGTGACCCCATTTTGGAAACTAGACCCCCAGGGAACTTACCTAGATGGGTAGTGAGCATATTGAACCCCCAGGTGCTTCACAAATTAATGAAAAAAAAAATATTTTGTGGAAAAAAAGTACTTTTTCATTTTTACGGATCAATTTGTGAAGCACCTGGGGGTTCAAAGTGCTCACTATACACTAGATACGTTCCCTGGGGGTCTAGTTTCCAAAATGGGGTCACTTGTGGGGGAGCTCCAATGTTTAGGCACACAGGGGCTCTCCAAACGCGACATGGTGTCTGTTAACAATTTGAATGGAAATCAACCCAAATTGTTAGCGGACATCATGTCACGTTTGGAGAGCCCCTATGTGCCTAAACATTGGAGCTCCCCTACAAGTGACCCCATTTTGGAAACTAGACCCCCCAGGGAACTTATCTAGATGGGTGGTGAGCATTTTGAACACCCCAGTGCTTCACAAATTAATCTGTAAATATGAAAAAAGAAAATGTTTGTGGAAATAAAAGTACTTTTTTATTTTTACGGATGAATTTGTGAAGCACCTGGGGGTTCAAAGTGCTCACTATGCATCTAGATACGTTCCCTGGGGGGTCTAGTTTCCAAAATGGGGTCACTTGTGGGGGAGCCCCAATGTTTAGGCACACAGGGGCTCACCAAACGCAACATGGTGACAGCTAACAATTTGAGCTGATTTTTATTCAAATTGTGAGCGGACACCATGTCGCGTTTGGAGAGCCCCTGTGTGCCTAAACATTGGAGCTCCCCCACAAGTGACCCCATTTTGGAAACTAGACCCCCCAGGGAACATATCTAGATGGGTAGTGAGCATATTGAACCCCCAGGTGCTTCAGAAATTATTGAAAAAAAAAGATTTTTGCGGAAAAAAAGTACTTTTTCATTTTTACAGATTAATTTGTGAAGCACCTGGGGGTTCAAAGTGCTCACTATGCATCTAGATACGTTCCCTTGGGGGTCTAGTTTCCAAAATGGGGTCACTTGTGGATGAGCTCCTATGTGGAGACGCACAGGGGCTCTCCAAACGCAACATGGTGTCCGCTAACAATTTGAGCTCATTTTGCATTCAAATTGTTAGCGGACACCATGTCGCGTTTGGAGAGCCCCTGTGCGTCTCCACATTGGAGCTCCCCCACAAGTGACCCCATTTTGGAAACTAGACCCCCAAAGGAACGTATCTAGATGCATAGTGAGCACTTTCAACCCCCAGGTGCTTCACAAATTGATCCATAATAATGAAAAAAGAATTTTTTTGTGGAAAAAAAAGTGCTTTTTCATTTTTATGGATGAATTTGTGAAGCACCTGGGGTTCAAAGTGCTCACTATGCATCTAGATACGTTCCTTGGGGGGTCTAGTTTCCAAAATGGGGTCACTTGTGGGGGAGCCTCAATGTTTAGGCACACAGGGGCTCACTAAACACAACATGGTTACAGCTAACAATTTGAGCTGATTTTTATTCAAATTGTTAGCGGACACCATGTCGCGTTTGGAGAGCCCCTGCGTGCCTAAACATTGGAGCTCCCCCACAAGTGACCCCATTTTGGAAACTAGACCCCCCAGGGAACGTATCTAGATGGGTAGTGAGCATATTGAACCCCCAGGTGCTTTACAAATTGATCTGTGAAAATGAAATAGTACTTTTTTTTTCACAAAAATTTTCTTTTAGCCTAAATTTTTTCGTTTTCACATGGCAACAGCATAAAATTCATCCTAAAATTTGTTGGGCAATTTCTCCTGAGTACACTGATACCTCATATGTGGTCATAAACCACTGTTTGAGCGCACGGCAGGGGTCAGAAGGGAAGGAGCGCAATTTCACTTTTTGAATGTAAAATTAGCTCCAAAAGTCAAATTGCGCTCCTTCACTTCTGAGCCCTGCCGTGCGCCCAAACAGTGGTTTATGACCACATATGAGGTATCGATGTACTCGGGAGAATTTGCACAACACATTTTAAGATCCATTTTATCCTGTTGCCCATGTGAAAATGAAAGAATTGAGGCTAAAAGAACATTTTTGATAAAAAAATTAAAATATCCATTTTTTGTTTCCACTTTGCTTTAGTTCCTGTGAAGCACCTGAAGGGTTAATAATCTTCTCGAATGTAGTTTTGAGTAGCTTGAGGGGTGCAGTTTTTGGAATGGTGTCACTTTTGGGTGTTTTCTGTCATGTACACCCCTCAAAAGGACTTCAAATGTGATGTGGTCACTAAAAAAAATGGTTTTGTAAATTTTGGTTGAAAAATGAAAAATTGCTCATGAACTTTGAACTCTTATAACGTCCTAACAAAAAATTTTTTTTTTTCCAAAATTGTGCTGATGTGAAGTAGACATGTGGAAAATATTATTTAATAACTTTTTTCTGTCACATATCTCTCTTGTTTATCAGAAAAAAAAATTAAAAATGTGAAAATTGTGAAATTTTCAAACTTTTTGCCATATTTTTGATTTTTTCACAAATAAACGCAAAAATTATCGACTTAAATTTAACACTAGCATGAAGCCCAATATGTCACGAAAAAACAATCTCAGAATCGCTAGGATCGGTTGAAGCGTTCCCGAGTTATAACCTCATAAAGGGACACTGGTCAGAATTGCAAAAAAGGCCAAGGTCTTTAGGGTCAAAATAGGCTGGGTCATGAAGGGGTTAAGGCAGCCTATAATACTCCCTAATAGAACTTTGCACTGTAGATAGTGAATGGGCTATCCCTCTGGACATTACTCTTCTACAAACCAAAAAGGTCTACTCTACACAGATTTTCTGATGACCATTCATGTAAGCTTATTTCTATCCCCCATTTCCTCAAGATGCCTGGACCATTAGTGCAAAATCCCCTGTACCTTGTGTAACCCCTATCCCGTTGTAGATTCATTTTAAGCTCTTTTGAGCAGGGTCACCTTCATTTCTTGCTTTATTTATTGTATTTTTTTTTTACATTGATTCTATGCCTATTGTTTTGTATCCAATTATTGTACTGTATTTGTTCTCTACTGTAATTACTTACTGTATTATATTTTCTGTACTCTAAACCTACATTGTAAAGCGCTGCGTAATATGTTGGCGCTATATAAAGATTTATTATTATTATTATAATAATGTAAAAGGTGAAAAAAAAAGCATTTATACACTAAGGCCACGTGCACACGCTGAGTATATGATGAGTTTTTTACCTCAGGATTTGTAGACAAAACCAGGAGTGGAGCAGTCAGAGGAAGAGTCTAATAGAAACATCCGCACCACTTCTGTATTTAATCATCCACTCCTGGTTTTGGCTACAAATCCTGAGGTAAAAACATCAAATACTCAGCGTGTGCACATGGCCTTACATTTCAGTCTACACCTTGGAGGAGGGAGACTGTCTGGCAGGATAATAGTTAACTCACAATTAACTTGCATGGCTAAAGGGCCTGTGTGATGTAACGATCATGTGACTATAGTGGGCGGAGCTAAGCAAGCAAACTCATTATGTTATAGGGACTTAGCTCTGCCTATTGTAGTCACATGATTATGACATCACATCAGGTCTCCCAACATGTTCTAACATAAGGCTGAAATGTTAACTATTAACCTGCCAAACACTCCCTGTCCTCCAAGCTGGAGATTGACTGCCTCATTACATAAGGAAATGTAAGTGTATAAATGCTTTTTTTCACCTTTAACATTACACCATGAGCTCAGACAGGGATGATTAGACTGGTATTATAAAGCTACAGCTACAGACAGTGATAGGTGGGGGGCATAAACTAGTTGACAAGTTCCCTTTAAACTTTGGTGTTCGGACCAACACAGACTTTACGAACGCTTAAAAAAAAACAAAAAAATGAAAACTCAGTGCTCGAGTTCAGAGTTCTGGTGCTTTACTTATGCAAATCACTGGAGTGAGCATAGCTTTGCTCAGGTACATTTGGTGCTCGGCCCAGTGCGGGCCACTCTCAGTGTTTGCATGGCTCAAACTGGGGGGTTACAACAAAAAAAAAAAAAAAACACACGACAAAACCTCCCTTTCCCTGAAGTGCTTTGTTTAGGGCTGGCTGTAAGGCTACGTGTTCACACATAGCGCTTTTTTGCATTTTTTTGCGCCGCCGCTTTTTGCAGCATTTTGCACCCACGCAAAGAATGCCCCGTAATAAAATGCGGTGCATTCACACACCACTATTTTTACGGGCGCACTTCTCCCCAAAAAGCGCAGGGGAGAAGTGATGTCAATCCTCCCCTATGTGACATGAGTGCCAGCCCCTTTTGGGTTTCGTGGTGTATTAATACACACTACGAAACCCAAATTAAACAAAGGCAAATGTGTTAAAAATAATAAAAATTGAATACTTACTTTTCCGACGGGTGTTCCAGGAGCCGGGAGATCCACAGGTATCGACCTTCCAGCACCTGGCAAGATCGCTGATTGGCCGCTCGTTGTGACACGCTATGACGCGCATATGACATGACCGCGAGCGGCCAATCAGCGATGACAGGCCCTGGAAGGACAGTACCTGTGTACCGCTCTCGGCTCCTGGTAATCGGAACACCTGGCGGAAAGGTAATTATTATTAAAATGCTTTATTATTTTTCACACATTTGCCTTAGTTTAATGTGGGTATCGCAGTGTATATTAATACACTACGAAACCCAAAGGGGCTGGCACAGATGTCACAGGGGAGGAACAGGATTCTTCCTCCCCTGTGACATCACAGCTGGTGTATTCCCGCTGGAATTGCGCATCGTCTGAATGGAGTTACGCAATTCCAGCGGGGGTAATGGGCTCCTATGGGAGAAAGCACCGACGCTGCTGCGTAAAGAATTGACATGTCAATTCTGTTTACGCCCGTGCTTTCTCCCATGAAAGAGCAGCGTATAATTACGCAGTATCTGTACGGCAAAGTGAATTTCACATTCACTTTGCCGGCAGACGCAGAGGCACATTGCGCATTTTTGAAAAGTGCACGCAAAAAAAGCACTAAAAAAATGCGCAATGTGTGAACGTAGCCTAAGTGTCCGAAAGCTGAACTGCCTAATCAATGACTTTCAATGAGGTTTGTGTCCACAATGGAATTTTATCTAAAATCTGGTGGAACCCAAACTTCCACGGGTCCACCCATCTCTACTCACTAGCATAGATTAAGGCCCCTTTTCACTTCAGCGCTTTTCACCGATTGGAGCAGATTCGGCAGATTTATTGCATCTGTGCCTAACGGCCGCACGGCAGGCCTCATGCCTTGTCTAGCAGCGTTTTTTTTCGTCGCAGGTGCTGGATCTGCCACATCTGGCAGAACGGCACTTGCTGAGCCAACTGGAAGCCACAGACAATGCATGAGGCTAGCCGCAAGTGCGGCCGTTAGGCGGCAGATGCGGTAAATCTGCCGGATCTGCTGCAATCAGCGAAAATGCTGACGTGAAAGGGGCCTTAGAGAAATTTGTGAACAATTTTTGAGAGGTTTTTGGTTTTCGGGTGCAATTTTTGCAAAATGTAAAAAGTTCACCTTACAGTGATATTTTACCATGAAAGTAAGGCCTTTAAAGGGAACCTGACCTCTAAAAATGAGCCCCCAGGCTCTTTTAACCTGTCCCTGCACCATGTTAATACATTTCTAGGCATCCCTTTGTGTTATTAATGCGCTATAGTAAAGTTTCTAAAAGTGGTTTTAATACCTGTATATCTGCGGCTTCTCATTATTTGAAGGCCAGGTTCCCTTTAAGGAGAAGTGCACAATAGTGATTTCCTCATCTCAAATAATTTATTAAAACTAAAGCCAACAACAGTGTTGGTTTGGGCATACCACAAAAAAAAAAAAAAAGTCACTGTCAATAACTTGTCATGTCTTTGATCTGCACCAAATCTTTATCTTCTACTCTTAATACTATGGGCCTGTGTTCACTGCTGTGTAATTAGTTGAGTCCTCTTTCCTCTTATGGTGGGTTTACACACACCAATTTATCTGTTCAATCTCTGAACCAATCTCTGGTTGCAGTGAAATCATGGATACATTGCTCCATGTTGTACACAGCCACAAAATGGAGCAATGTATCCATGATTTCACTGCAACCAGAGATTGGTTCAGAGATTGAACAGATAAATTGGTGTGTGTAAACCCCACCATTAGTTAACTCACCCTGCTTGTTCTGTTTAACATACACCCTTCCTTGCCCCTTACCTCTGGTCAGCTGAACTCATTTTCTGGACTCTTAAGGCCACTTCACACACGCAGATATCTGAGTCCAATATCTGAACAGATCTCTGGTTGCAGTGAAATCATGGATACATTGCTCCATTTTGTGGCTGTGTACAACATGGAGCAATGTATCCATGATTTCACTGCAACCAGAGATCTGTTCAGATATTGGACTCAGATATCTGTGTGTGTGAAGTGGCCTTCAAAGCTGTATATAAATGATACTTGGAGGTTTCCCTTGACAATGGGTCTCCTCAAGTGTCACTGAAGTGTCCAGAAATATCCCAGAAATAAGCCAGAAGTACCAAAAGGTACCAGCTATACCAAGGCCCGTCTCCAGCACCCAGCATACCTGGGGAGATGCCGGGGCCCTGAAGCAGTGACTGATCACATGACTGAAATCAAGGTCCTAGAAGAAACTGCTTTTGCTTAATTTCTGTAGCCTCTGTGCAGCTCACAGTGCCTCCTCTCCTGCTCTGCACGGATCAAGATCATCTGTATGTGGTAATATATGTGTGTGTCTGTATGTGTTTGTGTGTATCTGTATGTGTGTGTCTGATTATGTATGTACGTGTGTCTCTGTGTTTATATCTGTATGTGTGTATATCTGTATTTGTGTATCTGCATGTGCATGTAGCAGAGCTGTGTGTGTTTGTATGTGCATGTAGCAGACCTGTGTGTGTATCTGTATGTACATATATTGTACATGTAGCAGATGTAGGTGTGTAGTGTGCATGTAGTGTCCATGTGGACAGAGCTGGGTGTGTATCTGTATGTGCATGTATTGTGCATGCAGCAGAGCTGTGTGTATATGTATGTACATTGTATACCCATTCCCTTGACCAGGGCCGTATTTGCCCTTAGGCACTTGTAGGACTCAGCGCCGGAGTCCGGATGCCATCACCAGCATGTGTGCACTGCTGGTGCATGGGCTCCATGCACCAGGGCTGTATCAATGAGGGGACTGGCTGGAGCGCAGCCGCGTGTGTGCAAGGTGTGCGGAGCGGAGCCGCGTGTGTGCGAGGTGTACGGAGCTGAGCCACGTGTGTGCGAGGTGTACGGAGCTGAGCCGCGTGTGTACGAGGTGTACGGAGCTGAGCCGCGTGTGTACGAGGTGTACGGAGAGGAGCCGCGTGTGTACGAGGTGTACGGAGCGGAGCCGCGTGTGTACGAGGTGTATGGAGCGCGTGTGTACGAGGTGTACGGAGAGGTGCCGCGTGTGTACGGAGAGGGCCGCGTGTGTACGAGGTGTACGGAGCGGAGCAGAGTGTGTACGAGGTGTACGGAGCGGAGCAGAGTGTGTACGAGGTGTACGGAGCAGAGCCGAGTGTGTACGAGGTGTACGGAGCGGAGCCGAGTGTGTACGAGGTGTATGGAGCGGAGCCGAGTGTGTACGAGGTGTACGGAGCTGAGCTGCGTGTGTACGAGGTGTACGGAGCTGAGCCGCGTGTGTACGAGGTGTATGGAGCCGGTGTGTACGAGGTGTACGGAGAGGTGCCGCGTGTGTACGGAGGAGCCGCGTGTGTACGAGGTGTACGGAGCGGAGCAGAGTGTGTACGAGGTGTACGGAGCGGAGCAGAGTGTGTACGAGGTGTACGGAGCGGAGCAGAGTGTGTACGAGGTGTACGGAGCGGAGCCGAGTGTGTACGAGGTGTACGGAGCGGAGCCGAGTGTGTACGAGGTGTACGGAGCGGAGCCGAGTGTGTACGAGGTGTACGGAGCGGAGCCGAGTGTGTACGAGGTGTACGGAGCTGAGCCGAGTGTGTACGAGGTGTACGGAGCGGAGCCGAGTGTGTACGAGGTGTACGGAGCGGAGCCGAGTGTGTACGAGGTGTACGGAGCTGAGCTGCGTGTGTACGAGGTGTACGGAGCTGAGCTGCGTGTGTACGAGGTGTACGGAGCTGAGCTCTGTGTGTACAAAGTGTACGGAGCGGAGCCGAGTGTGTACGAGGTGTACGGAGCAAGGCTGAGTGTGTACAAGGTGTACGAAGCTGAGCCACGTGTGTACGAGGTGTACGGAGAGGAGCAGAGTGTGTACGAGGTGTACGGAGCGGAGCCGAGTGTGTACGAGGTGTATGGAGCGGAGCCGAGTGTGTACGAGGTGTACGGAGCGGAGCCGAGTGTGTACGAGGTGTACGGAGCTGAGCTGCGTGTGTACGAGGTGTACGGAGCTGAGCTGCGTATGTACGAGGTGTACGGAGCTGAGCTGCGTGTGTACGAGGTGTACGGAGCAGAGCCCTGTGTGTACAAAGTGTACGGAGCGGAGCCGAGTGTGTACGAGGTGTACGGAGCAGGGCTGAGTGTGTACAAGGTGTACGAAGCTGAGCCACGTGTGTACGAGGTGTACGGAGAGGAGCCGCGTGTGTATGAGGTGTACGGAGCAGAGCCCTGTGTGTACAAGGTATACGGAGCGGAGCCGTGTGTGTACGAGGTGTATGGAGAGGAGCCACGTGTGTACAAGGTGTACGAAGAGGAGCCGCGTATGTATGAGGTGTACAGAGTGGAACCGCGTGTACGAGGTGTATGAAGTGGAGCCGCGTGTACAGTGTACGAGGTGTATGGAGCGGAGCCGCGTGCATATGAGGTGTGTGTACCAGTGGTAGCCCCTCGTGGATGCCGCTTCCGCTCCTATAGTCCCGGCTGCCTTTGCCAGCAGCATTCTTCTCCAGAGTCCCAGCTGCCGTTGTCTGCCCTCTGCAGCTCAGCATGGCGCAGCATGATGATGTAATCACTGAACACTGCTGTACTGAGACGTGCAGAGCGGCAGAGCAGATGTTGAGGAGACCGAAGCAGCGAGAAGAGAGGTGAGGAGAGAGAGATCCGGATGGCCAGACACTGCGCTTGGCTGCGGTGCCACCCATGTGGTAGTGCTGCTCCATTGAGCAGCTTGCATTATTTGTGCTCTTCAGGACGCTTGCGTATATACCAAGCATCCTCAGACGCCCAAAAAGCAACATGTTGTGTTTGCAGGGTACTTTAAAAAAAAAAAGCAAGGGAATGTGAAAGCATCTTAGCCCGCTCCTAACAACGTGTAATATACTCACTGTCAGAAACAGTTCTTGCTGGTTTCAGCAGTCACTGTTCCTGTATGTGTAAAAAAAAAAATCGCATATGGATGATTGGTCACATGATGTCTACTCGGACCGCGGGGGGCGCCAAACTGAACTCTTGCCCCGGGTCCCAGAAAACCTAGATAGACCTGTGGCATGGGGGCATCAATCATCATGCATCATGAATCTGATGATGATGATCATTGATGGCGGGGGCGCTGGCGGCCGGGCGGCAGGCGAGATACATGCGATGATGATCCCCTCACAGACAGTCACAGAGGAGCTGGGGAGGCTGTGTGTATACAGTGCTGCACTGTAATAGGGGGTTTATCTGTCACTCTCTTTCTTTCTCTTTCTCTGTTTCTTCCGCTCTCTTTTTCACTTTCTTTTTTCTCTCTCTCTCTCATTCTCACTTTCTCTCTCCCTCTTTCTCAGCCGACCGCTGACAGTACCTAGGGCGGCAGGAACTGCAAATACGGGCCTGCCCCTGACCCCTCTCCACCGCCCCCTCTCCCTGGAGCGCTCTGTAATGCCTGTTCCATCTGTAATAAACTTCACTTCATTCACAACCTCTTTACCTCTCGCAAACTCTCCTTCCTGGGCCTCACAGAAACATGGCTGACACCTTCCGACAAGGCCTCCCCTGCTGCGCTGGTGCTATGGTGGACTTCATTTCTCCCACACACCTCGCACTGGCAACAAACATGATTGAGGAGTGGGTCTTCTCCGTTCTAGCAACTGCACTTTCAACCCAATTCCTCCTACTCCCTCCCTTATACTCTCATCCTTCGAAGTGCACTCTGTTCATATCTACTCTCCCTCCAACCTCCAAGTGACTGTCATTTACCGACTCCCAGGCCCAGCCACTGCCTTCTTTGACCAATTCTCCATCTGGCTTCTTCACTTTCTCTCTGACATTCCCACCATCATCATGGGTGACTTCAACATCCCCATTGACACCAACCAGTCAACAGCCTCCAAACTCCTGTTACTTGCTTTATCCTTTCGCCTCTCTCAATGGTCCTCCACAGCCAAACATACACTAGACCTCATCTTCACCCGTCTCTGCTCCCCAACTACCCCCAAAACCCCCTATCTGACCACCATCTACTTATCTGCTCATCTTTAACCTCCTCACCTGCCACCCATGTCCACCAACTTGTACACCCTCGCAGAAACCTCACACACATTGACACTCACAAATACTCTCCGACTCTATTCTACCACTATCCTCCATGTCCGCACTCCATGACACAGATAACGCAACCACTTTCTACAATTCTACACTCATAGCAGTGATTGATGCAGTTGCCACTCTCGTTCCATGGCAGAACACGACGAATCAACAGACAACCCTGGCACACAAACACCACTAAAAAGCTGCGGCGAGAGTCTAGGGTTGCTGAGCGGCGCTGGAAAAAGACACATTCACAAGAAGACTACACAGCATTCAAACAAGTCTGCACTCACCACTACTAAACAGAATTACTTCATTACCTATTATCCTCTTTATCCCACAACCCCAGGCAGGTATTCAACAAATTTAACTCGCTCCTCTGTCCCCCCCCCCCCCCACACACACACACACTGCCCCCTCCTGCTGTCTGCAGAAGACTTTGAAACACACTTCACCAGCAAGATTGATCAGATCAGACAAGTCTTTGCTACCCAACCACCACAACCCCTATGTATACCAGACCACTCCGCTCCTCCCCTCCATCTCTAAAGGTACCGTCACACAGAGACATATCGTCGTCGATGTTGTCGGGGATCGCGGGAGCGCGCATCCCTGACAACATCGCCGGTGAGCTGTCACACTGAGCAACTTACCGGCGATGTCGCCGGCTAGTTGCCGCGGCTATCGCTCGCTGAGTTGCCCAGCAACCCAGCAAGCGATAACCCGCAATGTTGTAGATAGGCGGAATCGCCCGTAACATTGCGGGTTGCCGCGTTACACAGGGCGATCAGGCAGGATCGCCTGAGCAACATCGCCAGGTTTCCCAACATTGTTGGGAAACCTGGCGATGTGACTCAGGCGATTCATCGCCTGATTATCGCCCTGTCACACGCGGCAATTCGCCGGCGATGTCGCCGCAACCTGGCCACGCCCCTCGGTTGCCGGCAACATCGCCGGCGATATCTCCCCGTGTGACGGTACCTTGAAGGAGATCTTGCACACCTCCTCTCCAAAACGCACCTCACCACTTGTTCATTGGACTCCATCCCTTCCCACTTCCTCCCCAGCCTCATCACCACCTTATCCCAGCCCTAACCCACTTCTTCAACCTATCACTAACCTCCGGTACCTTTCCTTCTGCTTTCAAACAAACACGCAACAATTACACCTATCTTATAGAAGCCATCCCTTGACCCAACCTCCACATCCAGTTACCGCCTCAAATCACTGCTCCCGTTTACCTTCAAACTTCTTGAAAAGCATGTCCACACTGTACTTTCCTCCCACCTCTCATCTAAGGCTACGTTCACACATTTGCGTATTCTGTTGCGCTTTTTTGCGCACGCGCTTTTTGTCGCGATTTTCGGCAGCGCAAAAAAGCGCAACAAAATACGCTGGGGCTTTCACACACTGCGCTTTCTTTACCCCATAAAGCGCAGGTGATGTCACAGAGGGGAGGAAGAATCCCGCTTCCTACTCCCCTCTGTGACATGTGTGACCGCCCCATTAGATTATATTAATACACTGCGAAATCTAAATTAAAGAAAGCCAAAATGTATGTAAAGTAAAAAAGAATGAATACTTACCACTCAGACGCATTTTCGCAGTGTCTCGTGCCGAGGGCAGGCGATGTGTAGTCCTGCAAGAGCCTGCCGTGATGTCAGAGGGGGCGTACCCAGCGCTGATTGGCCACTCGCGGACATGTGATATGTAGAACATGACCGCGAGCGGCCAATCAGCGCCGGGAACGCCCCCTCTGGCATCACGGAAGGTCCTGGCAG
Source organism: Allobates femoralis (assembly GCA_033576535.1). NCBI lineage: Eukaryota > Metazoa > Chordata > Amphibia > Anura > Aromobatidae > Allobates > Allobates femoralis. Next base: position 316,048,130 of record JARQOC010000001.1, read on the forward strand.
GACTACACATCGCCTGGCCTCGGCACCGGACACCGCGAAAAGGCGTAGGAGAGGCAAGTATTCATTCTTTCTTATTTTACATACACTTGCTTTTGTTTAATTTAGATTTCGCAGTGTATATTAATACACTGCAAAATCTAATAGGGCGGTCACACATGTCACAGAGGGGAGAAGGAAGCAGGATTCTTCCTCCCCTATGTGACGTCAGAGGAAGAAAACGCAGGAGCGCGCTGCGTGAAGAATTGACATCTCAATTCTTTACGCAGCTGCCCTTTCTCCCATAAAAAGAACTGCGTATTTTTACGCAGTGTCTGCACGGCAAAGTGAATTTCCCATTCACTTTGCTGGCAGACACAAAACACATTGAAAAGCGCACGGAAAAAAGCGGAAAAAAATACGCAATGTGTGAACGAGGCCTAACTCTCACTTTGACAACCTTCAATCTGGCTTCCACCCACACCGCTCCACCGAACCTGCCTTACAAAAAATTACTAATCACCTACTTACCGCCAAAGCTAACGGACACTTCTCCATCCCTCCTTCTTCTTGACATGTCCTCTCCCTTCAACACAGTCGACCACTGCCTCCTATTACAGATCCTCTATTCCATTGGTATCACTGACTTTGCCCTCTCCTGGATCTCCACCTACCTACCACTCCAACTGCACATTTAGTGTCTCCCACTCCCACACTACCTCTTCACCCCATCCCCTCTCTGTTGGGGTCCCTCAAGGCTCTGTCCTGGGACCCCATCTTTTTTTCCATCTAAACTCTTGGCCTAAGACAACTCAAAAGTCCCATGGAATCCAGTACCACCTGTACGCTGACGACACTCAGATGTCACCTCTCTGCTGTCCAGAATTCCAGGAGTGTCTTTCAACCATATTCTCCCTCTCCTCTCGCTTCCTTAAACTAAATGTAGACACAACTGAACTCCTCATCTTTCCCCTTTCTTGTGCACCTCCCTCATCTGCCCTGTACATGAAGTCTACTGCCTCGGAGTAACCCTTGACTCTGCCTTATTTTTCAAACCACATATCCAAGCTTCTGCCACCTCCAACTCAAAAATATTTCCAGAATCCGTCCCTTCCTCAATTTACTAAACTACCAGTGCATTCCCTCATCTCCCATTTTCACTACTGCAACCTCCTCCTCTGTAGCCTCCCTGCTAACACTCTTGCACTTCTTCAATCTGTCCTTAACTCTGTTGCCCGACTAATCCATCTTTCTCCTCGCTGCTCCTCCACTTCTCCGTTCTGCAAATCCCTCCATTGGCTCCCAATTCCCCAGCGTATCCAATTCAAACTAATAGCATTGACTTACAAGCATCTACAATCTGTCCCCCATTTATCCCTGAACTAATCTCCCGATATCATTCAACTCGTACTCTTCAATTCTCCCAAGACCTCCTGGTTTCCTCCACACTTGTACGTTCCTCATCTAACCGCCTGCAAGACTTCGCCCGAGCATCCCCCATTCTCTGGAATTCTGCACCCCAAAATGTCCGACTATCCCCTAACACTCGGAACCTTCAAATGGAACCTGAAAACCCATCTCTTAAGAACAGCCTACAGCCTGCAATGACCACAGTGCCACCTCACCACCACTGGACCCGACGCTCCACCATCACCAAAGCAGACCCAACCTTCTGTCTCCTTCCCCATTGCCCTGTAGAATGTAAGCCAGCAAGGGCAGGGTCCTCCCTTTCCTCTGCACCAGTCTCTCACTGTTAGTTTGTTCATTGCATTTTTAACTTGTTTGTATGTAAACCTTTCTCATGTACAGCACCATAGAATCAATGGTGCTCTATAAATAAATAATAATAATATGGCCTTGAGCATCAATTATAGCTTGAAAATGATGTATTACGCTGTTCACAATTCGGGTTATGTCTGCTGAGGCATCCTACTCTTCTTAAAGGGTGGACCTTAACTCATTGAGTTTCTGGGGTACAGAGTTACGAGCCTCTACACGGCGACTCAGCTGATCCCATAGGATTTCTATAGGATTCAGGTCTGGAGAAAATGCAGGCCACTTTATTTGCGGTACCTCAAGTCTCCCGAAGCCGTTCTCCAATGATGCAACCTTCATGAGCTGAAGCATAGTCATCCATGAAGGTGACATAAGACCCGTGTTATCAATGCAGAAGCACAATGACTGGATTAATGTTATTCAAGTAGTAGTGGATTGTCAATATATCATTCACAAAGTATAGGGCAGTTCTGTATTGACTAGACATACCTGCCAACACTAACAACACCACCACTAGAGGCTTGTCTGGTGACAACAGTGGCTGATGCATAGCGCTCTCCTTGATGTCTCCAACATCATTGGCAGCCATCATTTCTACTCACCGTAAATAGACTTATCAGTGAATAGCACTGAGGCCCAACGGTCCCTTGTCTTGTTCAGCCTACATGCTCCCTGACCAATGCAAGATGATGATGATGATGATGATACCTGTGTCCAGACATGTTACCAGATACCCTTGCAGGTCGTCATGCTAATGTAAATAGTTTCAAAATTGTTTGACGTGATACTTGGGTGACTCATCTTCCTTAAATGTGCCTGGTGTTGTGCGACATTCATTATTATATGATTCTGCAGGGCATTTTTCACAAAGAAAATGTCATCAGTGTGGGATGTGGCCAAAGGATGTCCACTTCTATGCCCTTCTGTGGCTCTTCCAGTCTCTCTGCTGATGACACTCTAAGCTTAGTGGCCACTTCCATCTGACAACATCCTGACTGAAGACTTGCAATAGCAAGGTACTATTGATCAATTGTTACCCCATTTCCCTGAACATAAGACCTACCCTGAAAATAAGCCATGGCATGATTTTGGGAGCATGCTTGAAATATAAGCCCTACTCAAAAAATAAGACCTAATTACAGTTTTGAAAAAAAAAAAAAATGTCCAGTCAGCTACCAACATACCAAGAATACAGCAGTACTAATTTAGTAGACCCTTCGTCAAGATAAGATGACACTTCCAAAAGAATTGCACTCAAATGACTCTACAATAATAAGGGCGGACTAGCACAAGTCGATCTCCCACACATATGGTAGTACCGCTGACAACACTATCAACCCCTACTCTTCAGTGGAAAGAAAAGGGAGCTGGCTGTGATGCATATCTGTGGGTGAGAGCCACTTGGCAACTTGTTAATAGTTTGGGTTCTAAGGGGGCCCGGTGAACGCGATTTTATTTTATTTTCTTGAGGGGGGGGGGGGGGGGGTTTGGTTTCCTTGATGAAGGGTCTACTGTATCTGTCCTGCTGTATTCTATTTATTTCTTTTACATTAATCATAACAAAAATTTAGCCAGCAGAGAGAGAGAGGTGTTTTAGAGAGACAAGTCGTCTGTTTATATACAAGCATGATGTAAATACAGTATGTGTAATGTATATAGTAGTATCAATGGCATTCTGGAAATGTTTTATATACAGTACAGACCAAAATTTGGACACACCTTCTCATTCAAAAAGTTTTCTGTATTTTCATGACTATGAAAATTGTAGATTCAAACTGAAGGCATCAAAACTATGAATTGACACATGTGGAATTATATACTTAACAAAAAAGTGTGAACCAACTGAAAATATGTCTTATATTCTAGGTTCTTCAAAGTAGCCACCCTTTGCTATGATTACTGCTTTGCACACTCTTGGCATTCTCTTGATGAGCTTCAAGAGGTAGTCACCGGAAATGGTCTTCCAACAGTCTTGAAGGAGTTCCCAGAGATGCTTAGCACTTGTTGGCCCTTTTGCCTTCACTCTGCGGTCCAGCTCACCCCAAACCATCTTAATTGGGTTCAGGTCTGGTGACTGTGGAGGCCAGGTCATCTGGCGTAGCACCCCATCACTCTCCTACTTGGTCAAATAGCCCTTACACAGCCTGGAGGTGTGTTTGGAGTCATTGTCCTGTTGAAAAATAATTGATAGTCCAACTAAACGCAATTCAGATGGAATAGCATGCCGCTGCAAGATGCTGTGGTAGCCATACTGAGTCAGTATGCCTTCAATTTTGAATAAATCCCCAACAGGGTCACCAGTAAAGCACCCCCACATCATCACACCTCCTCCTCCATGCTTCACTGTGGGAACCAGGCATGTAGAGTCCATCCGTTCACCTTTTCTGCGTCGCACAAAGACACGGTGGTTGGAACCAAAGAGCTCAAATTTGGACTCATCAGACCAAAGCACAGATTTCCACTGGTCTAATGTCCATTCCTTGTGTTCTTTATCCCAAACAAGTCTCTTCTGCTTGTTGCCTGTCCTTAGCAGTGGTTTCCTAGCAGCTATTTTACCATGAAGGCCTGCTGCACAAAGTCTCCTCTTAACAGTTGTTGTAGAGATGTGTCTATTGCTAGAACTCTGTGTGGCAATGACCTGGTCTCTATTCTGAGCTGCTGTTAACCTGCGATTTCTGAGGCTGGTGAGTCGGATGAACTTATCCTCCACAGCAGAGGTGACTCTTGGTCTTGGTCTTTCCTGGGGCGGTCCTCATGTGAGCCAGTTTCTTTGTAGCGCTTGATGTTTTTGCAACTGCACTTGGGGACACTTTCAAGGTTTTCCCAATTTTTCGGACTGACTGACCTTTATTTCTTAAAGTAATGATGGCCACTCATTTTTCTTTACTTAGAATTTGTATTATGGCAAGAAAAAAGCAGCTAAAGGTACCGTCACATGCAGCAATATTGCTTGCAATTTCACTGGCAATTTGCGGTTTGCAGTGAAATCATGGACACATTGTTCTATTTTGTTGCCGTGTACGAATGGAACAATGTGTCCATGATTTCACTGCAACCAGCAAATTGCCAGTGAAATTGCAAGTAATAATGCCGCGTGTGACGGTACTTTAACAGTCTATTCAGTAGGACTATCAGCTGTGTATGCGCCAGACTTCTGCACAACACAACTGATGGTCCCAAACCCATTTAAAAGGCAAGAAATCCTCCCACTTATTAAACCTGACAGGGCACACCTGTCAGGTGAAAACCATTTCCGGTGACTACCTCTTGAAGCTCATCAAGAGAATGCCAAGAGTGTGCAAAGCAGTAATCAAAGCAAAAGGTGGCTACTTTGAAGAACCTAGAATATAAGACCTTTTCAGTTGATTCACACTTTTTTATTAAGTATATTATTCCACGTGTTAATTCATAGTTTTGATGCCTTCAGTGTGAATCTACTATTATTATAGTCATGAAAATACAGAAAACTCTTTGAATGAGAAGGTGTGTCCAAACGTTTGGTCTGTACTGTATTTCAACTACATATAAGACTATAAATGAAACAGTATTGAAAAAGACCTAATCACAAATTACGTGTAGCTATTGTGAGATGGCGACCGACTATGTTGTGAATGGCCGGTAGGTATCGAACAAGTGGAGCTCCGCTGCAATATAAATCTGAATGTTTCACTGGGACCTTTAATTCCAAAAATAGAAAGCCATTGAGAGTATGTGTGCTGAGAAGATTTGAGTGCATCTGATGGGTCACATGACTCCAGTTATACGTATGTCTCAAGTAATATCAGGTGACTCGTTGCTGGGTCAGATGGTCTGTCTTGCAAGGTCCTGGAAGGACTACACTTGCTGGAAACACATGCCGAGGAGAGCATGTGTCTGGAGTGTGCCAGAGTTCCTGAGAGAAACCTGTGTGGGTGATTCAGCAGGTGAATCGACTTTATGTTTATACTAGCTGTAGTAACCGGCTACGGCCGGGTTAATAAATAACTGATGTTAGCTATGACAAAATAGAATTTGAATATGTCATATTAATGACCTGTAAGAAAATAGAAGCCGAGCTGTGATTGATTGCTATAGGCAGCCTAATAAATCTCCAGCCAACGGTAAACCCTCCCCCTGGCCGGGCAGTATATGTTACCTCACATATACACATAATAGACAGCTCATGTGACTGACATCTGCCTTAATTCCCTATATGGCACATGTGTTGCACATTGGCTGTTTTTAATCAGATGTTTATGTTTGGAAATTAAAGATAGCACACGTATGAGGCGAGTTGTGTGAGGTGATTTGTGCACATCTGTTTTTGTCTGTGTGGTGTGTGTCCCTGGGGTGTGTGTATGTGTGTGTCCCTGTGGGGTGAGTGCATGTGTCCCTATAGGCTGTGTATGTGTGTGTGTCCCTGTGGGGGGGGTGTCTGTGTGGTGTGTGTCTCTGTAGTGTGTGTCTCTTTGTGGCGTGTGTGTCCCTGTGGGGTGAGTGCATGTGTCCCTATAGGCTGTGTATGTGTCCCTGTGGGGGGGGTGTCTGTGTGGTGTGTGTCTCTGTAGTGTGTGTCTCTTTGTGGCGTGTGTGTCCCTGTGGGGTGAGTGCATGTGTCCCTATAGAGTGGCTGTGTGTGTGTCCCTGTGGGGGGGTGGGTCTGTGTGGTGTGTGTGTGTCCCTGTGGGGTGAGTGCATGTGTCGGTATAGGGTGTGTGTGTCCCCGTGGGTGTGTGTGTCTCTGTGTTGTGTGTGTCTCTTTGTGGTGTGTGTGTGTTTGTTCGGGTGCATGGTGAGTATGCAATGTTGGGGCTGCACCTTAGCGACTATACACTTGCTGTTACTCTTTGTGTGCGTGTGGTGTGTATACATGTCCCCGTGCATGGTGAATATCTCATGTTGGGGCCCCACCTTAGTGACTATATGCTGGTATTTGCTGTTAGTCTTTGGTGCTATCATTAAGCCCCTCTCATTCACAACTGTCAACTGGTAACTGTCACTTTTTCCCCATTATGTAGATAGGGGCAAAATTGTTTGGTGAATTGGAATGCGCGGGGTTAAAATTTCGCCTCATAACATAGCCTATGACGCTCCCGGGGTCCAGACGTGTGACTGTGCAAAATTTTGTGGCTATAGCTGACAGCTGTCGATTTTCCTCCAACACTTTTCCATTTCACTTTTTCCCCATTATGTAGATAGGGGCAAAATTGTTTGGTGAACTGGAACGCACAGGGTTAAAATTTTGCCTCACAATATAGCCTATGACGCTCTCGGGGTCCAGACGTGTGACTGTGCAAAATTTTGTGGCTGTAGTTGCGACGGTGTAGATGCCAATCCCGGATATACACACACACACACACACACACACACACACACACACACAGCTTTATATATTAGATTACTAAATAGCCGAGGAAAGGCTCATCATATGTTATTATGATGGTCTGAAGTTTGGGTTTATGGAGCACTAAAATCACATGGACTTGTAATTGGACAAGTGTTGTTCCTGTTGCCTTCTTGCCCGGCAAGCGAGCGAGTCAAACTTTTACAGTGAACGGTTTGTCACATCATGAACGAATTATAAAAGTATATGTATCTTTGTTACTTGTATCAAATATAATGGAAGGTATAAATAAGAGAAACAACTCTTGCTTTAAGGGCCACTTTACACACACCAACTTATCTGTCCAACTTCTGAACAACTTACTGGTTGCAGTGAAATCATGGGCACATTGCTCCATTTTGTGGCGGTGTACAAATGGAACAATGTGTCCATGATTTCACTGCAACCAGTAAGTTGGACACAGAAGTTGGTGTGTGTAAAGTGGCCATTAGACTTTTGTGATATTTAATAGAAGTAATAAAGATGTACATTATTTTGCGTTTTACAAGATGCATCGGTTAATAAAACGTGCTCCAAATTTAGGAAGAGAATATAGATAAAAAATATTTTGTAGGGAAAATGGGGGTCCGTCTTATAATCCACTTGTATCTTACCAGGGGTAGGAAAGGGGGCGGCAGCGAAGTGGGGCCACAGGAGGCTGGATCGCTGATGGTGGCAGTAGTAGGGTGATGGTGCAGGAGGTGTGGCAAGTGTTCCAGATATGCTACAGGTGGTGTCAGGCAGGAGCGATTCTGGCGATGCTGTGGGCTTTGAGAGGCAGGATCCATCCCTGATGGTTGTAGGCATATTAATGTCGGCAATGCAGTATACAAAGAAGTGGCATTGGATGCGTTGAGCCAAGATCTCAATCTGTGTCGCCTCTGGCGACATTGATCTTTCAGCAGTGTAATTTAAAGACCTTATCCGGCTTAAATCAATCTTTACAGTATTGGGCTACACAGATACAGGTAGATAGATGGTAATTACCTACCTGATCTGCTGTAAGCCCTTCTCTCCTGTCAGCACCTGTCTTAGAGCGGTCACATGACCTCTCCTGCAGTGATTTTGCTGCTTCCTGTGATGTCACATCCCGACCACACAGCATTAGCTTATCCCCCGCCCTGTACATAGCATTACAGCCCAGTCACTGTGAGTGACAGCCGACTCCCCACTGCTAACCCTGCCCATGTGTGCTGAGTAGAGAGGAGCTGTTTGAGGCAAGATTGCATGGACACTGCAGGTACACCAAGCAGCTCCCAGACAAGTGGCTCTGTATACAGTGCCTGCTCTCACCCAATTTTTCCCTCCTTGTACTTTCAGGTCCATTGCTGTAGGAGTTGCTTGCTGGACCCTGTTTGTGTAATAATGAGGAGATGTTTGTGAATGATCCTTCACTGCTGTAGCACTAAGACACTGTAGAGAATGGCCAATGCAGTGGGTGTGCAGAGAGGAGTGTGGAGAGGGCAGAGAGGCGTGTACAGGGGGTGGTGATCAGCACAGGCTGTAAGAGGGAAAACAAAACAAAAAACAGGAAGCTACCTAATCATGAAATGCTGCATGTAGTCATCCAACATGGAGGCACTGAACACAGAAATTGAGGAAATGATGGTAGGAAAACAAAAAAAACCACTGTGGGAGGCTTTTTAATACAATTCAGCACAGATTAGCTTTTTTAAAATAATAAGTTTTGTGGTCGGATAGGTCCTTTAAGGAAAACGGTGCCCGAATATGACAGGTACGCAGACTGAGATTTCGACTCGTTATTGAGCTGAGCATTAAATCTGCCCACATGCCACCTCAAACACCATTTCTTTGAAGCCTGCACCGCCAACATTTACTCGCATACAACAACCAGGTATGGCTCCTGCCTCAAAGCCTGCAGCATCGCCGTGATAGCGTCCGCATCACCGGTACACCCGCCACACCGCCCTACCCCTGCCACTGCTATGCAGAGGCGACCCTGCCTTCTGTGACTGTATTCTATCAATACATTGAGGGGCTGTTTGTAAAATTGTATCACTTTAGGGGAAATGAGGAGGTTTCCAATATGCAGGTCCCACAAAGTCACTTGAAACTTGAATAGGTCCCTAAAACAAAAATAAGTTTAATATTTTTACTTGGGGAAAAAAGAAAAAGGGAAAACAAAAATGAGTGCTACAATTTTAAAGCTTCTAACATCCTAAAGTAAAAGAACATTTTACAGATGGTGCTGATGTAAAAAGGGCTGTGGAATCGATGACCATTTTGGTGAAGTCGGAGTCGGTATAAAATGGACTGACTCCGACTTGAATGTGCTGAGCATTATTATGTTCTTTCTAAATATCTTGATTATTGTATTATAATAATGATTAAAGCCTGATGTTCACATTGTACTACAATAAATGTAATTACTTAACCATGAGCAATGTATGACGGAGTCGAAGTTTAAGTCGAGGTCTGGGAAATTGAGGAGTCAAAGGTTTGACATACCAACTCCACGGCCCTAGACGTAAAGCAGTCAATGTTCGTAAATATTTTGTATGTTCTGATTATCTGGTTTAAAGGGATAATTATTCACTCAATTGACTACTTTAAGGTGGACTCATTCGAATAAATATTCCTCTGATGGTATAGTGTATAAAAGCCTAAACATCAAGGAATAGTCTCCATATTAATACCAAAGGTTTTAGATATTTGACAAGAACATGTTCTTAACAAGTAATAATTCTAAACCCAAATTACATTCATTTAATTCCGTTCCATTAAAAGTTTTGCAACATGTGCCTTCTATAGTCTCTGCGTTGCACCATTACAGAGAACCAAAACATGAACTGGAACTAAAATGTAATGCAGTAGATGCATGTTCACACGGGCCTCAAAATAGCAAAAACAACAAGAAAAAAAAAAAATATGAGCAAATACCCTAAAATAAACGAATAAATAAAATACATAGTGCACAAAAGTAAAAATAAGGTACTTGGTGACATTCTTTTGATCAAAAAAATGCACGTCTACTACAGACTGAACAATGAGTTTTCTGAGAAACCATCAGTATTTAGTTCTGTGCAGCTAGTAACTTTTTTCTCTGCTTATTCCTGAACTTTTCTAAACATATTTATGACTATAGAAAAGTTGAATTGAAACTTTGATGTGGTCATTAATCAGCACAGTGCTGCTCAGTAAAAAATAGTTACAAGCTCCCCTCAGAGCAAGCTTATGGACGGTGCCGACTCCTTCTGTCAATGTTAAGGGAAACCAGTGCTTTTTTTGTGGGGGTACATACCGGTACGGCGTACAGGAAAATCTAAAGAGCAGGCAGCACTGACCTGCTGTATCACTCACACGCTGTGTGTAGTACAGTTTCCCTCAGCGCCGGAGGACCTGCGATGATGTCACATACATGTGACTTGGGTGGGCGGAGTTTTTCCCACAGGGAAAGAAGATGGAGGAGGACGACTAATGCAGGCTGCAGTGCAGGGTATGTGACAACAGCACTGACAGACAGTCAGTGACAACGACTGTGATGAGTGCAGAGGGCGGCAGGCTGTGCAGGGGAAGAGAATGCAGGGGGGGGGATAGAGATCAGGACAGGCAGGGTATGGAGAAATTGAGACAAGAGGGATGGAGAGATCAGGAGGATCGAGGATGGAAGGAGCAGGGGGATGGAGGATGAATTGAAAGGACTTGGAGCAGGGGATGGAGAGACCAGGGGGATGAAGAATGGAGGAAGCAGGAGGATGGAGGGAACAGGGGGATGAAGGATGAAAGGAGCAGGGGAATAGAGGATGGAAGGAGCAGGGGGATGGAGGGAACAGGGGGATGAAGGATGAAAGAAGCAGGGGAATAGAGGATGGAAGGAGCAGGGGGATGAAGGGAACAGGGGGATGAAGGATGAAAGGAGCAGGGGAATAGTGGATGGAAGGAGCAGGGGGATGGAGGATGGAAGGAGCAGGGGGATGGAGGGAACAGGGGGATGAAGGATGAAAGGAGAAGGGGAATAGAGGATGGAAGGAGCAGGGGGATGGAGGATGGAAGGAGCAGGGGGATGAAGGATAGAGGGAGCGTTGGATGGAGGGAACAGGGGGATGGAGAGATCAGAGGGATTGAGGATGGAGGGCACAGAGGGATGGCGAGATCAGGTGAATGGAGGATGGAGGGATCAGGTGGATGAGAGAGCAGGGGGATGGAGGATGGGGAGACCAGGGGGATGAGGATAGAGACCAGGGGGATGGAGAATGGAGGGAGCATGGGGATGGAGGATGGAAGGAGCAGGGGGATGGAGGATGGAAGGAGCAGGGGGATGGAGGATGGAAGGAGCAGGGGATGGAGGATGGAGGGAACAGGGGGATAAAGGATGAAAGGAGCAGGGGAATGGTGGATGGAAGAAGCAGTGGGATGGAGGATGAAAGGAGCAGGGGGAGACCAGGGGAATGGAGAATGGAGGGTGCAGGAGGATGGAGGGAACAGGGGGATGGAGAGATCAGAGGGATTGAGGATGGAGGGTGCAGAGGGATGAAAATCTGAATTACATAGCTTTGGATTGAAATTGGCATATAGGCCACAGAAGTGAATGATGAGACGTAGGGCTGCACCCCTCCCCCACTTCTCAAGCTCGGCCGGCGCCTGACAGCAACTCCCCCCGCTCTCGCCTCGGGTATGCATACCAGGAAATATTTTTTTTACAAAAAAAAGCACTGAGGGAAACAAAATAGAGCCTGAAAAGGACAAATGTGGAAATTTTATAATGAAACCCATGTAAAAAATTATTTTTAGTACCCCCGAAATCAAAACTTGATCCCAATGGGGTCCTGAAGCTGTACCAACCATTTCATTAGATCTAAGATGAATGTTAGAGGTGATAAAACTGGCCAAAAACATAAGATATTCAAGTGACAGCCTCCCTATGGTGACATTGGCCCTGCAGGCTCACTGCTCTACTGGCAGACAGCGCCGTCTGTGTTGTAGATAGTTAGCTGAATTCAGCAGGTGACGGATACCAATGGTGCCAGAGACGGACAAGAAAGTGGGGTCCATCGGAGTTCTGTCATTTTGGTGGAAAGAATAACATCTATAGAACGGCTAACACAGTCACCTGCAATTTGCAAATGGAGAATCCGTTGCAAAGGTGAACAAATACACAACAGCCAAGTTTCAAGATGGCCTAACTCATGTTCCCCAAAAATAGTCACGTAGTCCATATAGAAGTTAAATTGTTAGTTAACATTGGACAAATTTGGGAAACTATTAAAGTGAAAAAAATCAAA